>CM069148.1:14489807-14922307 GCA_035221665.1 Okamejei kenojei | reverse complement strand
TCACCCTCCCAATCCTTCCTTGTTCCATGTCAATTGGGTTTGATGCCCCTGATGTGGCCTCATTTACATTGGCATGGCCAAATGTACATTAGGCGACCCTTTTTGCCACATACTTGTGGTCTGTGCGCCAAGACCTGCTGGATCTCCCAGTGCTAACCATTTAACCTCCCCATCCCATTCCCATACCGCCCTTTCTGTCCTTGAGCACCTCCATTGCCAGTGTGAGGCCAGACGCAAACTGGAGGGACAGCACCTCATACTTCGCTTGGAATGGTGTGACTATTGAATTCTCCAAATATCAAGTAATATCCAAAACCCCCCTATCCTCTTTTCCCGTGCCTGCTGAGTTCCTCCAGCACACAACAAAAGCTTTTCCCTCTGACAATAAGCTAAACTGAACTGAAATAGGCAATTCGCCTCACCTCATGCATGCCAAACAAGACGCCCCACCTATGGTAATCCCATACGCACGTATTTGGACCACATCCCTCTAAGCGCTTCCTATCCTGTATCTTCCTGATGTCTTTTAAATGTTGAAACTGTGCGTGATCCAACTCACTCCATGTACTTAAAACTCTCTGTGCGGAAAAAGGTGCCGCTCAGGCTCCTATTAAATCTTTCCCCTCTTTCCTTAAACCTATGCCCTCTAGTTCTTGATTCCCCTACCCTGAGAACAACTTTGTACATTCACCCTATCTATTCCCTCATGATTTATACACCTTTATAAGATTACCCCTCAAGCTTAGTTTTTATCTTTCTGTCTCAGTGAATTAGAGACATGTTCTAGCTTGCATTCAACACACACCTTAGGATATTTTGAAATGCTTGCTTGTTTTAATTGTACATTTGGAGTCATCTCCAGTTCCAGTCTCCATTTTATGGCGGTGGAGCTGCAGTTAGAAGCTTCCAGAAAATTGTGTCCTGGTGGGATGATGTCCCCAGAACCACTACCGAGTAATGCAGCGCAGATTAAATAAATCTATTAAAAAGGGAAAACAGATAAATATTTCACCTTAGATGGGGGAGATTTTAATATCAGCATTTATTGCCACTGAACTAAAGAGTCATAGAAATATAGAAAATAGGTGCAGGAGTAGGCCCTTCGGCCCTTCAAGCCTGCACCGCCATTCAATATGATCATGGCTGATCATCCAACTCAGTCATTGTAGGTTCTGGGGCCTCATCAGGGTTCAGAGTGCTGTTGGCCAAATGCAAGCAAGTGGGACTGGTCCAAAATGGCAACTTGGTTTGCATGAACACAATGTGTTGGAGGGCTTGTTTCCGCCTGGTACAACTTTCAATCTATGGAGACAGGAAACTGGTTGCTGGAATCTTCAGTACAATGCAACGTGCTTGAGGAACTCAGCATGTCAGGCAGCATCTTTGGAGGGAAATGATAGATTACTTTTTGCATCGGGACACTTCTTCAGAATTGCAAATTATATGGACTATACTTACAGAGTCTCCTCATCTCCCTTGCCTGTCCACTGAATTGTGAACTGAAACGGAATCATTTTTTTTATCAGTCTACAGGTGAAGGCAGATTGGTGTATAATTCACAGCGATGTGCAGTGGGGAGACCAGGTAGACAAAGGGAAATAGATTTGTTCACATGCATCCGGTGATGCATGATTAGAAATATGGTTGATCGTGATTTTCTAATTCTCGATTATTTCTGGTGTGAGTGGTGTAATATCTGTTCCTACTGTTGGAAGATAGTTATTGAGTAAAGGGCCTGTCCCACTTTCACGACCTAAGCCACGACCTCTGCCGAGTTTGCCCTTGACTCATACTCGCAGCATGGTCGTCACGAGGTCGTAGGAGGTCCTGATGCTAGTCGTAGGTACGCGTGGCATCAAGTAGGTCGGGGCGTTTTTCTACCCTGATGAAAAATGTCCACGACTAAAAAAGGTTGTGAATTAGGTCGTGAAAGTGGGACAGGCCCTTTATACAGCCTGGAAACAGGCCCTTCGGCCTGACTCATCCTTGCTGACCACATTGCCTAGCTAAGCTAGTCATTTTTTACCCGCATCCCTTAAAATCTGTCCTATCCACAACCCTGTCTAAATATCTGTTAAATGTTGTTGTTGTTCCGGCCTCAACTACTTCCTTGGTAGTTCAATCCATATACCCATCACCCTTTGAGTGGAAAAAGTTGTCCTTCTGGTTCCTATTAAATCTCTCTCCGCTCACCTTAAGCCTATTCCCTCTAGTTCTAGAATCCTCAACCCTGGGGAAGAAAACTGTGAGCGTTCACTTCATCCACAGCCGTCTTTGTTCTGCTGCATCTATTTAGCATGCATATCACCTGTCTCTATTTTGTAACTAGACAACAAAACCGGGGCTAATGATAGCCTGACTGGAAGGATAAAAGGTTGAGTTCTGCTGTTTTCGTGCTGTCCATGTCAGTGAAACACTAGTTCTAGGAAATCCAGGATTTATTGATTTTACCCGCAGTACACGGCTGGTCCTGTGCCCATTAACAGTGCTTGCCGATCACTCCTTTGGGTCCCAGTAATAGCTTTGGTTTTAGTTCTGTCATCATTCTCTGAAATTGTTCTGGCAGTTGACTTTAGTCAATGCTGATCCGTTTGATCTCGGCCCTCAACAAGACATATTGCAACACAATAGACTTGTCCTGCAGTAATATGTTGATGATATAGTTAGTTCCATCTAATTGATAGTGATTCAAGGGTTGGTGAATGTATTAATTGATCCCATGTGACTGCCTGAATCCACCCAGAATCTCGAGCAGCTCCTGATCAGTTCTGAAAGCTATTGCACTGATGGGAATGTGACTTGCCAGCTTCACATAACTGGAAAGGGCTGCAGAGCTCCTTTCAGGTGTGATGGAGTGTGTGCTTTATAAATCAGTGTCACGCATTGATCAATGCCACTAAAAAATTGCGACTATTTGGAAATGTGCTTTGAACACAGAACAAACGCTTCCTTAGGTAAATGATGCACAGACTGTGCTTTGGATCAGGCAAGCTTAAAGCTCAGGAGGTTGTTCGTCCCATCGAGATTGTGCTAACTCTTTTCATGATATATGCAATGAGCCTCAATCCTCTTGCTTTTCCCCCCACTGATTGTCATTTTTTTCTTTTCCCATGTGAAAAAAAATGAACTCTTTATATTTTTAAAAAAGTCTTGGGTTCTTTCAATTCAGAATTTGAGTGGGGGAGTTTCTGCAACGTTACTGTTTTCAGATGTTTGTCTGATTCTCATTTGAAAGTCCCTCTTGCAAGCATCTATGCCTTGGTCAGTCAGTTACACACAGAATCATGTGTAGAAAGGAACTGCAGATTGCTGGTTTATACCGAAGACAGACTTGAAGTCAGATGGCATCTCTGGATAAAAAGATTGGGTAATGTTTCGGGTCGTGACACTTCTTCAAATTGGTCCAGTCTGGCCCCAGTCCAGTCCCGAGACCCAGTCTAAAGAAGGGCCCCTGGCCGAAACGTCACCCATCTTTTTTCTCCAGAGATGCTCCCTGACCCTCTGAGTTCCTCCAGCACTTTCTGTTTATCTTCAATATATGCCAGCACCTGCAGTTCCTGTTTACACGTTTTGTCTGCTCCACTGCGAAATCTCCTCAAGGCATGTCTACTTTGAAGAAGTTCTCCACCTCTCTCCGACCCAGTCTGAAGAAGGGTGCCGACTCGAAACGTCGCTCACCCTTTTTCTCCAGAGATGCTGCCTGACCCACCCGCTGAGTTAAACCAACACTTTGTGTCTATACGCAGATTCATCGCAGCCCAAAATGAGGCAGTTCATCCCATCTGGTCTGTCTTGGCTCTTAGTAAAGCAACCCAGTCAGTCAAACATCTTTGGCAAGTTATTTTCTTTCAAAGGCATATCCAGTTCCTTGATGATTGCATGGGGATTGTAGAAATATTCATTGCGCTATCTGACCGCAAGTCGCCCGTGAGCTCATGTGATGGGACGATTCGGGCGGCCAAACCTTCAGAAATACTTAGGATCGTCCAGGAATTTTTGATTAATTTGTTTCCAAATGGTATCTTTGTGTTTTATATTTCCTTTGAAGACTTTGACTAAACATGTAGGAGATTGTGCAGAGGAAGTTGTATTGGGATGGAGGTGATCAACTGATGGAAACTCTACGATGAGAGTGCACTGGAGTTGGCCGCATTCATCAGGGGGAAAATAGAGACAAAACGCTAGAGGGACTCAACAGGTCAGGCAGCATCTGTGGCGGGAAATGGACAGATGACGTTTTGGATGTGGCCCCTTCTTCAGGAACTGCCGCAGTTGCCGTCTGACCCGCTGCATTCCTCCAGCTCTTCAGTGTTTTGGTCAAGATTGCAACATCTGCAGTTTCTTGTTTCTACAAAGATAATTTAGGAATCTGAGCTCATCCGAGCTGCTCACACTAACTAGTTCCCTATTCTGTGTTGCAAGTTTTGCGTTCTTCCACTGTGCCATTTGATTTCTTTATCCCAAATATCTCATGAATTTTGCTCGCCCCTAGCAGTGGCTGCTGCGGCTGCTGCTGTGAGAGTAGACATTTGAACTTGCTCATTCACCGTCCCATCTGCTCCTCAATGACCCACCAGTGTCAGGGAGTGGAGTTGGGTGGATCCATGAAAGTGTTCCTGATCTGTTTTATTGGGCGTGATGTGATTAAGTTTGATACTGCTGACACGGATAAAGAAACGAGACTAAAGAAAAGTTTGTCTCCTATCACCTTAAATGAATTCTTTCATCTTTATTGCAATAGACCTGTTCTGAGTTATTTAAAATAGTGTGCTGTTAGTAACCACAGCTATTCCCGTTTTAAATAGATTTTTGATTGCTGTCGACAGCTTCAGAATCTTGGGCACTTCTGGACTTGAGTATCCTTCAGTCGTCCTACTTCAGCTGATAAATCTCTGCAGCCCATATCCAAGAACTTCTCGTCCAGCACCTGTGGGCCTACATTGACTCTGGATCCACACATGATTTTAAAATTTCTCATCCTCTTTATCTAAATACTCTGGCCTCGTTCTCTTGTATCCTCGTCACCCTCACGGACCCCTCATATCCGTGCTGGTTCGGGATTCTTGCCTCCATGAGCACCCATTTCCATCGTCCCACCCACCAGTGGGTGGGCCTCACATACAGACTTCCCTCCCTGTACCTCCACACCTCTCTCACTTTCTCCAGGAAACTCCTTGTGCTGGAGAAGGTGCAGACAAGATTCTGCAAGAGTGCTGTCTGGTTTGAGGCATTTCACTTGTAAGGAGAGACTGGGCAGGGTGGAGGAGGCCGAGGGGTGACCTGTTAGAGATGATCAGGGGGATTGAGACGGTCAGTAGCAAGAACCTTTCCTCGATGGTGGAGGTGTCTAAGAATAGAGGGCGTACAAACAAGGTGAGAGGTTAGCAGTTTGGACAGTAGGTGATGGGGAATTAATTTCCTCTTTGTGGTTTGAATCTTGACTCTGCTGCCTGAGGAGGTGGGGGCGGCAGATATTTTCACGACATTTAGCAGAATCTGAACCAAGATCTGAATCAATTGTCACAGTTCCTTCCTACACTTTTAATTGTCACTAGATCAAGTGAGACCTGCGGGGGTGGGGGGGCTGCAGCCTAACAGGCCGCAAGCACAATAAAACACTGATAAATATATAATAATCAATAATACAGTATTTTGATAACCAATATACTAGGTGGCGATAATAAAACAAAACTGAAATCCATAGCACACCCAAAGACACGGCCCATAGAAAATCTTAGTTGCTGAGGTTAGCGTTGAGCATTGTTCAATTCAAGGGCCTGCTGGTTGCTGGGAAGAAGCTGTTCTTGAATCTGGTAGGAAAGGACTGCAGATGCTGTTTAAATCGAAGATCGACACAAAATGCTGGAGTAACTCAACGGGACAGGCAGCATCTCTGGAGAGAAGGAATGGATGACGTTTCGGGTCGAGACCCTTCCTCAGACTGGATGGCTGGATGGTGTGGGTTTTTAATGGTATTGACCGCCTTTTAAAGGAGAGTTTCCGAAAAAAATCCCTTCAGTGGTAGGGAAGTAAATTCCTGTGATCTAGACAGCATGTAGCCAGGTCATAGAAGGCTGTATACCAAATGGAGACACAACTACAGAATTTGAAGAACATTGTCCATTCCCTCCACAGATGCCGCCTGACATGCTGAGTTCCTCCAGCAATTTGTGTTTTGTATGGACCAATATATGAGTAAATTGGATTGGTATACATAAGTATCATGGTGGGCATGAACAGGATGGGCTGAAGGGCCTGTTTCTGCGCTGGGTGCCTCAAACCCTTAAAATCGACCCCCTATGTTCTTGTTAGTTTGTTGGTTTGTGTGCTCAAATCTCTGATGACGGTGAAACACTGTGGAATATTTAGCTGTGTGTAGGTGTTCTATTAATACAAGTTTTTGGTGTCTTGTACTCTTGGGGACACTCTCGTCTCAGACCCTGCCTGCCACTTGCACATCATCCTCCTCCACATTGGTCCCTTTGACCCGGTGTAGTAATCTGTGAATGTATCGGGCATTCGGGGTCTGTTTCATCTCCGGCGCATCCTGCGACACTTTCTACGGTGCGAGGAGCAAGTGATCTTTGTCGTGTCTGACCTGCTTGTGTTTGGGTGATTGAATTCATGAACTGCCGAGCTCAATAACTCTTCAAAAATGCATGACACCAGCAGATATAGTGTTTCTGCGCAAAGCCACTCTGCACAGCCTGCCTGCCCCATTGGTAGAGGCCAGTTAAACCTCAGCCAGTTCCACGCCTTCCTGCCTTTTTTTAAAAACAAAAGACCCGGGTTTCAACGTTTGCAAGTGATGATAACCAGATGCAGTGTTATCTCATCGGATGGCGTTGCTACTTCGAGAGGATGAATGCCCTACGAGGAAATGTGGTCATCTTTGCACTGCAGGCCACTGGCCATCTCGCAGCTGAAATTTAATACTGAGCAATGTGAAGTGATACATTTTAGTGAGGAGGATGAGAAGGAGGATTGTAATCTAAGCAGTACAATTTTGCAAGGTGTGAAGGGGGGTGAGAGAGAGCAGACAGCACAGGTGTGCTGGGCTTTGAAGATAACTAGGCAGGCCATTTAAAAAAAAAAGAATATTTACAGGTCCTTCCCAGTTTACAAAAGTCAAGCATGATCGCACAGTGACGCAGCTGGTAGAACTGCAGTCTCACGGCGCCAGAGACATGGGTTCGATCCTGACCTTGGAAACTGTCTATGTGGAGTTTGCGCGTTCTGCAGGTGCTTCGGTTTCCTCTCCGCATCCCAAGGACGTGTGGGTTTGCAGGTTAATTGTCCGCTGTAAAATTGCCCCTAATGGGATAACATAGAACTAGTGTGAATGGCTGATCGATGGTTGGTGTGGGCTCAGTCAGCAAAAGAGCCTGTTTCCATTCTGTATCTTTAAGCTTAAACTGCAACCTGGATTAAAGAATATTAGCTAGAAGGAGGATGGAAAAATGCAGATAATTTCCCCAGGAAAGTCGGAGGTTTAAGAGACAATTAATCTGATGAAATGTACAAATTGAACAGAGGCACAGATAGAGTAGACTGTCCGATGCTTTTACCCAGCATTGTAAAGATTGGAGGGTACAACTTTAAAGCAGGATGGGCAAAGTTTAAATCGGATGTGTGGGGCAGGTTTTTGCACCGAAAGTGGCGGGTGCCTGGAATGCCAGGGGTGGTGGTGTCGGTGGGTGCAACAGCGAGGCTTAAGAAACAGGCTTTTAGACGGGCACACGGATATGCAGGAAATGGAATGAGATGAGTCGCACACAGGCAGGAAAGAGCAATTAATCTTGACATCGTGTTCAGCACAGACATGGTGGGACCAAGAGCCTGGTCCCGTGCTGTACTGCTATATGTGATGAACTGTGATACAGTCAATTCTCCACTAGACCAGGGGAGGACCTGCATATTCTGGATTTAACATTGGTTACAAATGCTGAACCGTAGTAAATCACCCAGTTAGTTCCTTCCTGCACTTCAGGAAATTAGTCAACTCTTTGCAGATAAGCGGGTAAGGAAGAGGTTTACCGCAATTGCCACAGGAAGGAGAACTTCGAATTGTGTGTGGTTGTAGAAGTGATTTGATAGATAATCAAAAGATGTAGTGTTTGGTAAAGGGCAATAAAATGAACCTCTCCCCAAGCGGCATTGGTGCTAAGGAGGACAATGGTGTCAAGTAATTCATATGACATCCCAATTAAACGTAACATAAACCGTCCCAAGAGATGAATGCATCTGGTGTTGGCGCTGCTCCTCCACAACACGGCATCACGGTGTTCCCATAGATCATGTGCTCTGCGCCCCTTGCCCTTGATCACTGCCGCCCGCCCATTGATGCTAATCCTGACCATTCTTGCACTCAATCTGTGGAAAGAAGCAAGGATGTACGAAACAGTAGGAGTGGTCGCTTGGTCACTCTTATCTGCCACACCTTTTGATTGGAGCTTGGTTAAGGGCCTGTCCCACCAGCATGCGACTGCATGCGGTGAGCGCGACCTGCCGCGGTCGCTTGAGCCGTACGGCCTCACGGGGCCGGTCCCTCTTCGATCGCCGGAGTCGTATGGAGCTGGTCTCGACATCGCGCGGGGATCCGAAAAACTGACAGTGTTCAAAATCAACGGCCAACAGGCCCGCAGCCGCATCGAGGACGCACGCAACGTCTGGACGCCGTACGCAGCGCGTGCCGTTGCGTGATGATGTCACCGTCCGGCGTGCCGTTGCGTGATGGCGCCACCGCCCGACGCCGTGCGACGTCCAAATTCACTCGGCCCGTCTCCTGCCCAGCTGATTGGTGAGTATGATGTTGGGACCAGCCCCCGCACAGCTCCAGACGCCTCCATGGTTCGAAGTGGAATCGGCCCCGCGAGGCCGTACGGCTCAAGCCATCACGGTAGGTTGAGCTCACTGCATGCAATCGCATGCTGGTAGGACAGGCCCTTAAGTCTTTTACCCTGCTGCCATTTTCCTGCACTAACCCTTGATTATCCTAATATCGAAAAATCGATCGATTTCCATCTTCATCAACTAAACTCCACACAGCCCTCTTGGTTAAAGGATTCCCAATATTCACCACCTTCTGACTGGACATTGCTTATCCTGCACATCCATGTGCCCATGATGTGATTCTCTTGAACGTACACCTCTTATCATGTCCTCTCTGCTTCTTCATAGTCCCAGCCCAAGAGACACCATCCATGCATCTAACCTGTAAACTTCCCCCCCCCCCCCCCCCCTCACCCCCAAAGAATTTGGACTTTTGAAGTACAGTGGGAACAGTCCGTCTGCCCACCAAATCCATGGCAACCAACGATCGCCTTGTACACTTGCGCTATCCTACACACTAAGGACAATGTTACCGAAGCTAATTAACCGACAATCCTGGACGTCTTTGGAGTGCGGGAGGAAACTGGAGCATGGGGAGGAAACCCACGCAGTCATAGGGAGAACGTACACACTCCATACAGACAGCATCTGTGGTCAGGATGAAAACCGGGTGTCTGGCGCAGTGAGGCAGCAACTCTACCATTGCGTCATTACACCGCCCAATTGATGATGATTTGATTTCACTTTGGCAAACTTGTTTTTTTGTTTCTCATTACAAAAGATGGATAATTTTTTGTTGGTACACAAAAAGCTGGAGAAACTCAGCGGGTGCAGCAGCATCTAAGGAGCGAAGGAGATAGGCGACGTTTCGGGTCGAGACCCTTTTTTGTTTGTACAATTTGATTGTACAAACAAAATTGATAATTTTTTGTTTCTCATTACAAAAGATGGATAATTTGATGTTCCAACGTAGTCTTCAGATTCGGTCATGCCTACAGCCACCCACCACAGTTCCTCTGATCATTCTTCATCTGGTAACATCTCTCCGCACCATCCTTCACCGTCATTTTGTTCTGCATGGCTTGCACCTGAGGGGCTGCCGACTCTTTCTTTATTGTCATGAACAGACATTTATTTGTGTTAGATTTCTGTGCAGTGGTCTGGCCCCTTGTCCACTTTTTTTTGTTGCCCGAAGATATCAGAGCAATCTCAACTCATTCAGCCATAGCATATCAGAAATGACGGTCTTTGCCTAAAGACATTCATCCAACTCATTTTTTAAAAGGGTATAATTTGTCAATGTCTAAAGAAAACGTGTGAATCCTTAGAACTACCTCAACCTCTGGGTGATCACGGGAGACGTGAGTGGGAAAGCATAATATTTGCACGGTGGCGCAGCGGTAGAGTTGCTGCCTTACAGCGCTCGCAGCGCCAGAGACCAGGGTTCGCTCCTGACTACGGGCGCTGTCTGTTCGGAGTTTGTATTTTCTCCCCGTGACCGCGTGGGTTTTCTCCGAGATCTTCGGCTTCCTCCCACACTCCAAAAACGTGCAGGTTTGTAGGTTATTTGGCTTGGTATGAGTGTAAATTGTCCCCGTGTAGGATAGTGTTCATGTACGGGGATCACTGGTCGGTGCGGACTTAGTGGGCCAAAGGGCCTGTTTCCGCGCTATATCACTAAACTAAAGAGTTACCTCACCACAGGGCGGCGCAGCGGGGGAAAAGAAGGGGTGAAGGGAGACGAGAAAAGGGGTGAAGGGAGAAGTGAAAAGGGGAAAGAGGAAGGGGTGGAGAGATAAAGAGAAGGATATGGAGGGGGAGAGAGAGAGAGAGAGAAGAAGAGAGAGAGTAGAAGGGAAGGGGAGAAGGTGATGGAGGACAGAGGAGAATGGTGAAAGGAGAGGTGTGAATGAGAGAATAAAGAAGCAAGAGAGAGAGAAGGAGAGAAAGAGAAGGAGCGAAAGAAGAGGGAGGAAGGGGCACGGGTTATTGATTGGGGACGATCAGCCATGATCGCAATGAATGGCGGTGCTGGCTCGAAGGGCCGAATGGCCTCCTCCTGCACCTATTTTCTATGTTTTTATGTTAATTTAAAATCAAAACTTCCCAAACCTTTTCTCATAAATGTTAACATCAGGAATGGTTTAATTTTTTTTAATTTGTAATTTTTGTGGTTTGAGCTGTTGGGAAGCTTTGTAACCGAGGATGGGGTAAAACTGAAAATGTTGGAAATGCTGAACCTGATCCAAAAGAAGACTCAAAGATACCAGAGTAACTCAGCGGGTCGGGCAGCATCCCTGGAGAACATGGATAGGTGATGTTTCACAGAGTGCTGGAGTAACTCAGCGGGTCGGGCAGCATCCCTGGAGAACATGGATAGGTGATGTTTTGGGTCGGGACCCTTCTTCAGACTGATTGTACATGGAGAAAGAACCCCTGAAGAGAGGAGGGGCACGACAAACCCAGCAGGTTATAGATGGCAGGTGAGGAGGGGGTTCTTAATAGGCAGACGGTTGGTCAAAGGCCAGAGATGAAAAGAGAGAAGGTATGAGACAAAAGGATTGAAGAGGTGTAAATTTTGAGGGTGGAGAAAGAAATGGGAGGGAGGGGGGAGGTGAGAAATGGGTGTGAGTCCAGGTGGGACGTAGAGGAGGGGTGAGGAGCCAACATTGCTTCCACTGGTTTTACAATTGACAACTCTTCAATCGTTTTGTCTCACACCTCTTGGCCTTCGACCAACCATGTGCCTATGAAAAACAGCCCTCACCTGGGGGGGGGGGTGCCAACCTACCAACCTACCCCCTGCCAGGCATTGGCCTGCGTCTCCTCTCTTCCAGCCACCCCCCCCCCCCCCCCCCCCAGCCCTTACAATGAGCCTGAAGAAGAGTTCTGACATGAAACGTCACCTCTCCATGTTCTCCAGATATGCTGCCGGCCCCGCTGAGTTACTCCAGCACTTTGTGGTGTCTTTGGTAACCAGTAAGGATCCGAGGGGTATGGACCACATGAAGGCAAAAATGGGATTGGCCTGTTATGCCACTTGTCGGCATGGACAAGGTGGGCCGAAGGGCCTGTTTCCGTGCTGTACCTCATTGGCACTGAGTTTTATGATGTAGAGAAAGGGGAGAAGAGAAGATAAGTGATGTGGACAAAACATACCTTGTGGAGATGTATGACCAGAATAAGAAATCATAGCAACAAATGGTGAATAGAATAAACCAAATCCCATTGGTATTGGCTTATTACTGTTGCGTGTACTGATAAAGTGAAAATCACACCATACCAGGAAAGGAGCAGAACTGCTTTCAGATTGATGTTCCTGGAAGGGTAGTTTGGCTGTGAATTCAACAGCAGTCAAAGCTAAACCGAACACTAATACTAGGAACTGGAAATAAACACAAAATATTGGAAAGACGTGGGCTGCATGAGCATTCGGGGAAAACCCACGTGGTCACAGAAAGAACGTACAAACTCTGTACAGAAAGCACCCGTAGTCAGGATGGAGGGTACACAAAAGGCTGGAGAAACTCAGCGGGTGCAGCCTCTAAGGAGCGAAGGAGATAGGCGAGGTTTCGGGTCGAGACCCTTCTTCAGACTGGTCCGGGATCAGGTCAGGATGGAACCTGGATCAGTGGTGCTGTGAGGCAGCAACTCCACCACTGTGCAGCATCTGTGGAGGGTTGGGAAGTGTGTGGGGGAGGAATTGCAGATGCTGGTTTAAACCGAAGATAGACACAAAATGCTGGAGTAACTCAGCGGGTCAGGCAGCACCTCTGGAGTAAACGAAAAATGCTGCCAGGCCCACTGGGACCCCCCAGAAGTTTGTTAGCTCTAGTTTCCAGCATCTGCACTCTCTCATAACTCTATTTTAGAGGATTTAGCAATGCACGATTTTATTTTCCTGTGAAAATATTGGGTGGGATTTTCCAGTCCTATGTCCTTTTCTGGCCAGCCTTAAACATACCAGATGTATTACACATGGGGATAGCTATTACGGGACACAAGGAAATGCAGATGCTGGAATCTTGAACAAAACACAACGTGCTGGAGTGCTCAGCGGGTCAGGCAGCATCTGTGGAAAGGGATTGACAGGTGATGGTTCGGATCAGGCCCATTCCTCAGCCTGATGGATTGCGGGGGCGAAAGCTGGAAAAGAGAAGCGGGGGTCGGACAAAACCTGGCAAGTATTTGGTGGTAGATAGACACAAAATGCTGGGGTAACTCAGCGGCACAGGCAGCATCTCTGGATAGAAGGAATGGGTGATGTTTCGGATCGAGATCCTTCTTCAGACTCATTCCTCCTTTCCAGAGATGCTGCCAGTCCCGCTGAGTTACTCCAGCATTTTGTGTCTGTCTTCGGTTTAGACCAGCACCTGTAGTTCCTTCCTACGCAAGTAATAGGTCGATGCAGGGATGTGGAGGTATGAAATTTGGAGTCAGAATAGGCCATTCGGCCCTTCCAACAAAGCCGCACCATTCGATCCGACCATAACCCCAACGCCACATTCCAGCAGACCCCCAGTAAACCTTTCACCTCCTTATCAAGTATTTAGGGCCCCGAACTGAGGCATCATCAGTCCATCCTTCACGGATGCTGCCTGACTCACTGGGTCTTCCTTCAGCAATTTGTGTTTTGCTCAAGGATCTGACTACCTCTGCCCGAGGTATTTGAGATGCTGCTCCTCCTGTCCGTTGAGGAAGAATGTTCCGAAGCTCCATGGCCACCTTGAGAGAAAATGTCCACTCATCTCTCGTCTTAAACGGGCAAATCCCTAATCATTAAACAGACATTCCTAGCTCTACATTCTCCCACAAAAGATTAAGAGCTGTTGCTCTCTGGGTTCAAGTACAGCTTCTTCCTGTCAACCAGCAGGTTCGGAACCACCCTGTAGAACCCTCAGCAAATGCCTACGGAACTAGGGGTAATATGGTTACTCTATGAGCTTTGAATTTTGCTCCATGAGGCACTGACGGGCAGAAATGATGTCCTGCCCCAGAATGGGCACGAGTGCAAATTGAAAAAGCTGATCGACGAGTTGAAAACTGCGCCTTAAAATGAAGGGAGAGAATATTAGGGAATTTTTAGAGAGTTTGTCCATGCTGGCATTCTGGGCTTGTCCCATGTGCTTACATTTGCCCCATCTCCCTTCAGTCTGGAGAAGGGTCCCATCCCAAAATGTCGCCTATCCATCTTCTCCAGATGCTACCTGGCCTGCTGAGCTACTCAAACACTCTTGTGCCTTCCATGGCCCTTTAAACCCTTCTTATCCACATATCGGTCTTTTAAAAGTGGTGATTGTATCCGCTTCTACGGCTTTCTCTTGCAGCTTATTCCCGTTACGTACCAGCCTCTGAGTGTAAAGGTTGCCCCTGAGGTTCCCACTAAATCTTTCCCCTCTCATCTTTAACCTGGGCCCTCTAGTTTTAGAATCCTCTACCCTTGGGGGAAAGTCTGTGAGCGTTCACTTTATCCAGTGGGTAAACGGTTTTTAAATACATTAACACCAACTGCATATGTTTAAGTTTTTTAAATGAGGAAATCGAATGGCAGTGTTGTACAACTTCTTACTTATGTGTTGATTCACTGTCTGCACATGCTTCATAATGAAACACAAGGCAGCTGTTTATACCGCTCATATGAACTGAAAACTCTCCTGTCAACCCAAATATAACAAATTTAAAGAGATGATTTATTCTGTCGGTTTGACAGTGACCTTTCTTTCAAATCACTGAAATTGTACTTATGTAGATGAAAATGAGACTTTTTTTCTTGTATAGTCTGGTAGCTTGGAGGAATAAATATATCCTGCATAGCTCCCTGACTGTTAGTTAGTTGCTTTAAGCCTGTGCAGCTGTAGAATTCATTGATGAGACCACACTTGGAGGGAGTACTGTGTGTAATTCTCATCACCCAGTTCGGATGCCACTAAGTTGGAAAGGGCGCAGAAGAGACTCACCAGGATGTTACCCGAGTTTGTAGGCTCTAGTAACGGGGGGAAAAGAAACATTTTAGGTTGGGACTGGAGTGCAAGAGGATGAGGGGTGACCTTAATGTACAAGACCAGGAGGGGCATGGATAAAGTCAGCGTTTACAGGCTGTTTCACCGTGCACACGATTCTGAAACTAGATGGCATAGACCGAAGGTGAGAGGGGCGAGACTTTAAGGGACTTCGGAAGGAACTTTTTCACTCAGAGGGAGGTCTATATCCGGAAAGAGCAGCCAGTGAAACGAGAAGCGGAAACAATGAAGACTTCTGACAGACATCTGGACAGATATATGGATATTAGCGGTTCAGAGGAATATGGGAAAATGCATTCAAATGGGAGTACTCCAGCATGCCGACTCTGGTCAGCATGGACAAGGTGGGCCAAAGGGCCAGTTTCCTTGTGATACAACTCTCACTCTATAACTCACTCTATACCCAACTGACCACTGATCACAGCTGCATTGCCATCGCTGCTGGAGAAAGTTGCAGGTGAAAACGAGATGCTTTGTTCTACCGAGGCCCTTTATTGGCAATTAATTCAACTGAATATACTGAAATCTGTATTGGCCTGTATTGGCCTGCAGGAAAATAGCAATTGTTGCTGATCTGCCCCATCTATCTCTAACCCAGGAGTTGCTTAGAAGTTGAATCGGTTTGGCTTTGCAGATTCCAAGCAATGACTAGATTTTAAAATAGCTCTCCCCTCGCCCCTCTCCCCCTCGCCCATCTCCCCCTCACCATTGCCTCTCTCCTCTTACCCCTCACCTCTCTCCCCCTCCCACCGCCTCCCCTCGTCTCTCTCCCCTCCCCATTCCCCTCCCCTCCTCTCTCCCCCCCTCCATTCCCCTCGTCCTCCCCTCTCCTCGTCTCCCTCCCCATCCCCTCCCACTCCCACAGTGTTGATCACCGGCGATGTTGGAGGCAGACGAGCCTGCAGTAGATTTTGAATCACGGGAGTACACGTGGCGGTCACGCCTGCCTTCCACTGCTTCTGTACACGGGACTAACACGCAGTGGTCACGGGAGTTTTCTGCTCTCTGTACACTGGAGTAACACAAGGTGGGCACGGCAGCTTTGCGCTGCCTCTGTACACGGGCGTACACACGCGGTGGTCACGGCAGCCTTGCGCTGGCCCTCTGGTGGCATGGCTCCACGCTGCTGATTACTGTCCATTGTGATGTAAATCTGGGCCTGAGCCCCTGCAGTCATTCATCGCGGCTGGAAGGGCAGCTTGCCCATTGTCCACGCTCGGGGAGGATTTGTGTGGAGACCAGACTCGCTACCCGAGACGCCTGGACAGCACATAATGGATAAAGCAGGGAACGGCCTGCCATGCCTTACTTTGCCTTTCAGAGAATTATCCATTAGGCTGTGACCTGTGCAAATCTACGTCAACATCTTTTGCCCACATCCCCTCACTGGTTTCCTCCCGCATCGCAAAGACGTGCAGGTTTGTAAGTTAATCGGCTTCTGTAAATTGCCCCTAATGTCGAGGTAGATGAGAAAGTAACATAGAACTGGGGAGAATGAGTGATCAATGGTTGGTGTGCACTCGATGGGCTGAAGGGCCTGTTTCCATGCTGTATCTCTCGCTAAACTAAACATGAAATGTGTGAACTGCTGCCTCCCCCACCCCCCCCTCACTCCCATTAAGTATTAATAATTAAGTATATTAAGCTTCTCCTCTCATCTGTTACTCCCCTCCCTCCAACCCCACCCATAGCCCCAGTCATCACCTGACTCCTGGCCCATGGTGACCAACCCTTGCACCCTGCCCCCTGCCCCCTCCTTCACCTGGAGTCCCACCAGTTTAACCCCAAACTCTTCCTGCTTTTAAAACCACCACTGACCTGTCCCCTTTCTATTTGGACCATGCCTTGTTGCTGTCAACAGATTGCCGTTACCATTATCCAAATGCTGTTTAGTTTACAGATACAGGATGGAAACAGACCCTTCTGCCCACTGAGTCCATGGTGACCATCGGTCACCTGTTCACATCGGTTCTGTGTTATCCCGCTCACTCACCACTCCCCGCACACCTTTAGGCCGTAGAAGCCAATGGTGGGGATGGTGTTCAGTTCTGGTCACCCTGTTCTAGGAAAGGTGCCATTAAACTGCAAAAGTTGCAGAGTAGATGTAACAAGGAGTCTGTGGAAGTCAGAGTCTGTGGAATTCTCTGCCTCAGAGGGCGGTGGAGGCCGGTTTGCTGGATGCTTTCAAGAGAGAGCTAGGTAGAGCTCTTAAAAGTAGCGGAGTCAGGGAATATGGGGAGAAGGAGGAACGGGGTACTGATTGGGATGATCAGCCTTGATCACATTGAATGGTGGTGCTGGCTCGAAGGGCCAAATGGCTTACTCCTGCACCCATTGTCTATTGTCTATTGATATTGCCAGGATTTGGGAGACTGAGATACAGAGAGATTGGGCAGGCTAAGATTTTATTCCTTAGTGTGTAGTAGATTGAGAGGTAATCTTATAGAGGTGTATAAAATCACGAGGGGTGTAGGCAATAGACAATAGGTTCATGAGTAGGCCATTCGGCCCTTCGAGACAGCACCGCCATTCAATGTGATCATGACTGATCATCCCCAATCAGTACCCCGTTCCTGCCTTCTCCCCGTATCCCCTGACTCCGCTATCTTTAAGAGCCCTATCTAGCTCTCTCTTGAATAGACAATAGAGAAAATTCACAGCCTTTTTCCATGTGTTGGGGAATTAAGAACAAGAGGATATACAGATTTATGAGAGGGGGAAGATTTAACAGGAACCCGAGGAACAACTTTATCACAGGATTGTGTATATACAGAACGAGCTGTCAGAGGAAGTTGTTGAAGTGGGTCATATTGATCGAGTTGGACCAAAGGGCCTGTTTCCGCGCTTTATTCCGTGCTTTTTTTGTGCAGTAAATCTTTTCGACACCTCTCCAGGACCTTTAAATCTTTTCCAAAGTGCGGTGATCAGACATGGACAACTTCTACCAGCTGTATCCCATCCAGTTTTTGAGAACTCGCTGATCTTGTACTGTTACGGGTGGGAAGCACTGTGGTGGGGAGGAGCGGGTTGGTGGTGCGGAGAGAGGGACACATACACACATACAGATGGACCGGCGGGGGGGGGGGGGGGGGGGGGGGGGGGGGCAAACATGCTGATGGGTGATCGCAGAGAGAGAAGCACAGAACCTGGGGTCAGGATTGGCACTTAGTTTTGGAAAGGATAGCTCAAATCATTGGCCTGTGTTTAGTTTAATTTATAGATACAGCGTGCAAACAGGCCGTTTAGCCTACCGAGTCCGTGCCGATCGGTGGGCCCCGTACACTTATTCTATCATCGAAACTAGGGACAATTTACAGAAGCCAATTAACCTGCAGACCTGCATGTCTTTGGAATATAGGAGGAAACCACTGCATCTGGAGAAAACCCACACAGTCACACAGGGAATTTACAAACTCCTTACAGATAGCGCCCAAGGTCAGGATCGAACCTGGGCCTCCGGCGCTGCTCTACCGCTGCGCCTCCGTGCCACCTTTGTTGACTGTGCGAAATTGATAAACCGTCACCATGCCTAATTTTCTCCTTAAAGGAAATGGCTGTAAACTCTCAGGGAGATTTGTTAATAGCTTTTCAGTCGATTATCTAAATCCAGGACTGTGCCTGTGACTGATCTCCCACACAGCATTGCTCATACTGCTAGTTTATCCCCCCGCCACGGGTACCATGTAATCCCGCGCTCCCCGCTCCATGGTCGGATAGTTGGCGACCAAACCGTCTCCCCCACCTGGTTTGCCAGGTGAGGAGGGGGCTGTGGACCCCCAGCAGGACCAAAAACAAGACCGGACCACAAGTTCCTCGCGAGCCAACGGCCATCCACACTTCAGTGGAAGTTGCGATCACTGTCGTACACGGCATTGTAGGAATGATGATAAAGCACACACACACACCAAAACCCTACACTCCCAGCGGCGGAGGTCCGCAGGACCTGGAGGACAGAGATGTGTGGTGCGTCCGTCACCGTCTCCGTCGGAAACCAGCACCACTGTGTCGCTAATGTTTTCAACGATGATGAATGACACTGACCCGCTGGTGTAAATCCTCTGCAGTCTTGCTGCCCTGGAAGAGAGAAGGCAAGCAAATGAATATGCTGCTGAGTCCTTCCAGCTGCTCTCCTGTTTTTATTTGTAGTAAATGAATAAGTTACTGTTCAGCTCACAATCGCAGCCTCTGGACTGAATTAGCGAAATATTGTTAAATACGTGTCCCAGCATTTATTTATTTCTCTTCCCGCTTTGTTTCTCGCTCGCTGTTAATTTTTCAATCTTTCTCTGGCACTGTTCCGTCTTTCTCCTCACACTGTGCACAGCAGTGTCTGCCCACAAAGAGAATGAGTTTCAGATGATGTGAAGTACCAAGTTCAGGTTGAAGTTAATTGTCATAAGAGGTGGGGGGGGGGGGGGGCATAGATAGTCACAGAAAGCTGGAGTAACTCAGCAGGTCAGGCAGCATCTCTGGGGAAAGGGAATAGATGACATTTCGGGTCAGGACCCTTCTTCGGACTGAGAGTAGAATGTCGCAGAACTCTCGTCGGAGAGAGGAGGAGAACTTCTTCAAAGCAGGCATACATTGAGGAGATTTTGCAGTGACGCAGACATTAGTGTAGGAAGGAACTGCATAGATAGTGCTGCGTTGTCGAGGTATCATCGAGTGCTAGTGACCCAGTCTGCAGGAGGTAGACGGCATAAGTGTTTAATTGTCATGTGTACCGGCAACAGAGTAATAGAGGGAAGACTTGCTGCAACTTAACTGGCCCATAAACACAATCACACACAGATAAATGCATAATAATCAATAATACCATCAATTAATAACAAATATTATCGTAGCCATAATGCTGCAAAACTATGAGGTCATAGTGCAACCAGAGACATGGCCTGTGGAATATTATCGTCGCTGAGGTTAGTTTTGTGTAGTGTCCAAGAGCCTGATAGTTGCTGGGAAGAAGCTGTTCTTGAAGCTGGTTTATTCAGGCTTCTGACCCACCTTCCTTGTTTGAAACAGCGAGATGAGAGCGTAGCCAGGCTAGTGCATGTCTGTGATGATATTGGCTGCCTTTGTAGGGCAGAGTCTCCTTTGTATCCCTTTGATGGTGGGGCGCTTAGTACTTGTGATGCACATGGCAATGTCTACCTCTCTCTGTTGTCCCCTTTGTTTGTAGGTCCATTTCTAGGATATGTGACATGTCCTCCTCTGTAGACATGACACAGAAGATGGCCATTCAGCCCATGACAGTCCCTGGTAGACCTGGCATTGAATGAACTGAAGAGTGAAAATGCAGCACTTTGTGATGCAGGATTATTGGGTCTTGTTCATGTCAAGGGACGAGGTTATGTCATTGTTTGAAAGTAGTTAGGGGAAGTAGTTGAGGCAGGCCCAATACCAGCATTTAATAGACCTTTGGACAGGTACATGGATAGGAAGGATTTTGCGTGAAGTTGGTCAAATGTGGTTAATGGGTCTAGCTTAGATGGTATACCTTGGTCGCAAGGCTTGGTCGCATGGCTTGAAGGGCCTATCTCCGTACTGTGTGACCCCAGTAGACCTTTTGACTACAAGTAGAAATGTAAAGGATGGCTTGATGAGGATTTTGGATCTTGAATAGAAACGCTGGCTGATGGAGATGGAGTCTTGGATGTAGTCAACATCAGGCTGTTCACAGACCACTCAGGACAATCTTTCACATAGAGAGTGATGGATCTTTGAGCCTCTCTCCACCAAACCCATTACATTCCAGCTTGGTGATTATTCTAAAGAGAACTAGATTTCTACCCCCTTGGGTGGATGTGGGAGATTTGTCAGCACAGTTTTAAGGTGCAGTGAAAATCTCCATGTATGCTGATAATTATCCTTATTCTTCAGAAACCAACGTGCTATGTGCAAATTAACCTACTTACCACCAGCATGGGAGGATTGATTCTGTGTGAAGATCTGGCAGTGTTGCTGGCAAGTGCAGCATTTATTATTTGTTTTACTTGCCCTTTGTGAGTTGATCACCGCAACGTAGAGGCTTGTTTGGCCACTTCAGGGGGCATTTAACCAGGGTGGATGTGTCCGGCATCACATCTAGGCCAGACAAAGAGGCTACATTGCCCATACTCGAATTACCTACCCAAAATTTCTCAAGCCCAACAAACTGGTGACCTAAACCTTATAATGGGGTGAAAACCATGGTCGACATGGGCGATTGGCCAAAGATCGTGCTAAATAGACTTTGATGGTGGTATTGCCACTATTTATGGAGGGCTTTTTCCCCCCCCCCGCCCACATCCTATCCTATAGTTCCCATTTCCCACCCCCCCCCCCCCCCTTCCCTCTGTTCCCTCCCCCGCCCGTTTTCCCTCCCCCCTTTATCCCCCACCCAACCCCCACCTACCCCCACACCTGGAATCCACCACATGGGGTGGATCTACAGTTGAAAGTAGACCCACCTAACTTGTGCTAGCCAGATATCCACATCTGACGCACAACAAATGAATGAACCAGCTGTTTTTTTTATTGTGGTCACTATACTAATGTCACTTGTTCCAGATTAACTCTATTAAATGTTACAGAAGCTTGTAGTCTTGCTAGATACCCCCCCCCCCTGTTCTCTCGACCAACAATTAACTCTAGCCTGGAGATTTAATTAACCAAGCATGTGCACCACTATGCGACACGATCCCAAAAGTAGGGTGATGAGTGGGAGGGGGAAGACCACATTTGAAAGACCCTTAATGAATTAGCGAACAAGCCTGGATAGAGCGGATAATCGAGATGGATGATCCACATTAGCGGAGAGCTTAAAAGGACCAGATTTCCATAAACGCCTCATGAGAATAAATAAGGGATGTTCCTTTAGAAAGTATGAGGAGAATTTATTTAGTCCCCAACGGATGTATTCCTGGGATGTCAGCGAGTCAGGACTCTTCATATGAACGAAAGACTCGGACTCTGGCTATCGATGCTCCGCTAGAATTTAGAAGTATATAGTAGGGGTGGACACTCATAGAAACTTAGCAAAATCGTAAGGGGTTGGACAGGATAGATGCAGGAAGATATGTTCCCTCCCCGTGTTGGGAAGGTCCAGAAACAAGGTGGTTCACAGTTTAAGGATAAAGGGAGTAAGACTTTAGGACCGAGATAGAGTAAAAAAACAATTTACATACCATGCCAACCAAGTCCGATTTGGGCGGAAAGTCTTCCACGGAATATTTTTTCCATTTCCCAATTCTATCCCATAATCTTTCCGGAATTCCGAATTTTTGTCTCAATATTCCGAGAAAAAAAACGAGAAAAAAAAACACTTACAAGCTCATAAGAAATCATATCTATGTGTATTTTTTATATTTATAGTTTTTTTTTCACGATTTTTTATTTTTATATTTATATTTCTCCGATATTGAGACAACAACAAATCTAGGAAATTTGGAACGGAATGGCCTAGCCTTCCACCGCACATCACCAACAACCGACACAAGCCAGCGATTCTCTTATAGCTCGAAGGCACCACCAGCAAGCCTCAGATGCTCGGCATAGGCGAGTAACGGAGCAGAAGCATAGCCGAGGCAACGAGCGGCTGGCATGACTGGCCTTCCCATCAACGCATCCCGGCATGGGCCGGGCATACGGGGGGGGGCGTCTGGAGCGGCCGGCGTGCAGCATGTTTGCTGACAACCACGGTAGGGGCGTTCCGGTGCCTTCCAGACTTGAGTAGACCATGTACGCCTGTGGGCATCAAAAACCGTACTTACAGGCTGTATCACGTCGCGGGGGCGTGTGCAGCCGGAAAATGAGGGCGGCTGGGGCCCACGAACCAAACGGTCCAAAAGAAACAAGGCGGTGATGACACCACTCGGGAGGCCCTAGGAACACATGCTTTCTGGAAGGTAGGTGGCAGCGGACGCCCCGTTCCCCATGGATCCTTGGCCTGGCCATGCCGTGGCTAGCCTGACAGTCCATCGGCCTACACATCAGGTACAACCCCGCAGCAGTACATCCCCTGGAGGACTCCCGACCCTCCTACTCCCCGGGAACACCCACTTCGACCCTACATCCACATACCCTCCACTACTTCCCCCTGTGAACCCACCCGACCCTATCTCCAAAACTCACCAGGGCCCACCGAACCCTCCACACTAATCTCTCTACATCATCTATTCACTACATCCCACTGTACTAGCTAGGGCCTTAAACTACTCCCACCACATCCCCGAGACACGCGCCGACCCTGCCACTGCCACTCTCCCCGGGGAGCCCCATTCCCGCCGACCCTACCACTTTCCCCTTGACCCCCCTGAACCCACTCATCCCGCACGACCCTCCACCTCTTACCTGCACTCCCCTGTAAACCACACCAAAAATCCCCCCCCGGGAGCCCACCCCAGACCCATAATTTATAATGCCATCTCACCTCCACCTACCTACACCGCATCATCCTCCCCCGGCACGAAGCCAGGGCCTAACGGTCCTCCGACCCATTCCACTTTACTTCCGCAATACCACTTCCCACGTACACCTGCCATCATTCCCCGGGAACCCCCGACCACCCCTGCCCACACCGCGACCCTTCCACTTTCAATAACACCCCGGGAAACCACGCGAAAAGAACCATAAATCCACTCCCCAGGTGGCCGCCGCTGAGACTCCTACCACTATCCGACGCGACATGACCACTCACATCTACAACCCCTTGGGCCCACGACCCTCCTCCACTCTCCCCGTGGGCACCTCACGACCCTAAACACATCTCCCCGCGGACCTGCCGACGCTCCACACTTATCCCCTCGGGAGTCTACCCACCCTCCCACAAATCACTCGCAACTCCGCGTAAACTCTCTCACTGATTTCCCCGGGACCCCCGCACCCGACACCACCCCACATTACTCACTCCACATAATTTAATCCACTACAACTGTCCCCGGAGACCCAACCGTACCCTCCACATACGATACCCTCCACTCACGCCACTCCCAGCGGCCTTGCCTCCAACCGTACGCCACCTCCACACCACTCGGGGACCATCCGCTTCCTAACCGTTCACCGGATACCCTATTCCACTCCCACTCCCGCTGCCCTACGACCCTCCACCCTCCCCTCGGAGGCCCCGGACCCTCCTACTTAAATAATTTCTCCCCGAGGCCCCCGACCCTCCACCACTGTCCCCCGGACTCGGCCTACCGACCCTCCACTCTCCCCCGGAGGCCACCGACAGATAAGCTGACAACTCCCCCTACCTTCCCCTGGCACGCCTCCCTGACCTCATCCACTATGTTAAAATTACAATACAACTCTCACCCCGGTGCCCCGACCGCTTCCGATACCCCTTATCCACAAAAACTACGACTCCACGGCGCACGCAAACCCATTCGAACACTCACACTCTACCTTCCAACTCCGAAAAACCATATAAAATACCCCGGTAACACAGTGGGCCCCGACCCTCCACTCCCCGGAAGTGCCCCGACACCTCCACATCGCTCCGGGGCCCCGCCGACCCTACCACATCTGCCATACCTTCTAACTCTACCCGGGCCAGCCGTCCGAACCCCGCCTCAGCACCACCATCTAAAGAGGCTCCACGGGGGCCCCGACCCTCCACTACCCTCCACTTACTTAACTCTCCCCGGTCCCCACCCTCCACTCCTCCCCGGGCCCCCGGACCCTCCACTCCCCGGGGCCCCGACCGACCGACCCCACTCCCCGGGGGGCCCGCCCCCGACCCCCAACTTCTCCACCCGGGCCACCACGACCCCCCACGAAATCTAACTCCCCACTCTTACCCACTCCCCGGGAACCTACTGGACGTCCACCATCCCTCCCATCCACCTCCCCCTCTCCCCCTCCCCCCCCCCCCCCCCCCCCAGGGACCCCCCGCCCTTCTCCCCATCTGAGCCCGCCATCTCCCCCTGTGTCTTCCTTCCGTTCCAGCCCCCTCCAAATCCCTAGCCCCATGGCGCGGTTCCCATGAGTTCCGATCCAGAAAAACACAGTTATAACGGGGCAAAAACTGTCCTCCCAAGATGCAGAATAATACACCCCAGTCCAAGGACAAACGCACTGGTAGCCGTGACCGGAAAGAAGCGATAACCTTTTGCTGGCGTGTTAACCCCCGTTTGAAGCGCCACTCTCCGCACCTCTCACACAGCGAGTACAACCAACAACACACACTAGCATTGTAAACGCGGGAAAATACTTCCCCAGCAGCAGCTGAAATTCTCCACCCCTGCTCTTATGACAACATCTCCGAAATTGGTTGTACCTATTCTGGCAAAAAATCAATAATACAAAAAACAGTGGTGAGGTGTCTCATTGTTAACTGACAGAAGCGCACAGGGGTAATAAGCGTAGATGAATAATAATCCAGAACAATGAAAACCATAAGATATCCCACATCTCCCCCCTCCACCTCCCTCCCTCCGATCCCTCCCCCCCCTATACCTCTCTCCCTCACCCCCACCCCACCCCCCACACCCCGGGCAATTACCATTCAAGCAGAACAACCACGATAGAAAGTTACCACTCGCCCTGTACTGAAAACCACTGCAACCACATGCTGGTAGAACATGCATCTGCAAAAAATCAATTTATCGCTCTCACTCGCGAAAATGTTCTGCGCTCCAATTGTCCCAGCATCATCTCAAATTTCCAAAGAATCACTTCTGTTCTGGAATGAAAATGAAAATGTCCTTTAGCCCACTCAGCCGACCAACTCGCATTTCCCATACGGCTGTCATCGCTAACCCTGTTTGTGATACCCCCAGCCCAGGCACCATCATCGCGGCACCTCTCCCAACCAGAGCTGTGCAATCATGTGTGTATCAAATGTGATCACTATCCACGTACTCCATTCTTCTGGAACACCGAAAGCTTTGGGATTTCCGCTGTAACAAGACTAACCAGAACAACCGTCATATGAGAATCTCAATGTTAAAAAGAAGGACTATTCAGCTTCCAGACAAAAATGGACAAATTATTTTGCTGTATTGCCATGAAATACATCATATTTGAAAACGTGTCACTCTACTTCGGCATGAGCCAGGAATGTGAAGGGTTATAGTGGGATAGTATCCTCATTAATGGTTAAAAAAAAGAAAATTTTTTTTTATTATTATTAAAGTAAAACGAACAGATGCTGGGAAACTGAAATAAAACAAAAAATGCAAGAAGAACATACAACATCTGATCAGAACAGGGAAAAATGTTTCAGTTTGGTGCTTTTCCATCCAAAACGAGAACGTTTAGAAAGAGGAAATTAACCAGTCCGTGGAGTTGCTGTCCCTCACACCCAGAGACAGACCGGGGTTTCGCTCATGAAACAGGTCAGCGGTCTGTAACGGATTTGAACGTACTCCTCCTCCACCCTGTGATCCGCTTGGGTTTTTCCTCAGATTGCTTTCCAGTTTTCCTCCTCCCACATTCCAAGGTCGTGCAAGGTTTGCAGGTTTAATTGGCTTCTGTAAACTTGTCCCTAGGTGCAGGTTAATTTGCTTCTGTAAATTTCCCTAGGAGTAGGCAACCAGAACTATTGACAGGGGGGTAGTTGATTGGCACGGAGAGGTCGCTAGGCCGAAAAGGGCCTGTTTCTTCTTCTTTCTATTTCTACAGCTGAATCTCGAAAACTAAAATGAAAACCATGTTTTAAAGTTTACGAATGCAGAAAAAGAACATTGGGTGGAGAGAAGATGGTGAAAGTGGTCTTGACATCAGAAATAAAACAGAAAATGCTGAAAATGCTCAGCGCAGTCAGCAGCATCTGTAAAATGAAAGAAATAGTTCATAAGTGAGAACACAAGGTAGCTGTAGAATATGCTGAATACATGAGGAAAAAAAAACAAAGTTCTGGAGGATAGACACAAAATACTGAGTAGCTCAGTGGGTCGGTCTGGCAGCATCTCGGAGAAAAAGGATAGTGAGACGCTTTTTGTGTTGGAACCTTTCTTCAGAGACTGATTTTGTGGAGGCTTTGGCAGGAAAGCCAGGGAAATTCCGGACGTATCCGGGCAGCAACAGATACCATCAAAGCAGGGAGTTCCAGAAGGCTGATTTTAGGCTAGGAACATGACTAATGCAGAAGATTGTTACCCAGATAGTTAGGGGAAGTCCAGACAAGTGGTCACAAGCATAAGTATAAGGGGGAAATCCTTATAAGAGACCGAGGTGAATAAAGACTTTTTTTCACACAGTGAGAGATGTGATCATTTGGAACTCTCTGCCACAGAGGGTTAGTTGAGCAGGGTAGTTGAGGAGCCATTCATGGCTATATTTTTTTTTTTTAAAGAGTGAGTTGGATGTTGCCCATGTGGCAAGGGGATCAGAGGGTAAGGAGAAAGGCAGGTAACTTGGATACTTGAGAGTTGGGATGATCAGATCCATGATCAAATTGAATGGCGGGTGCAAAGGCTCGAAGGGCTGAATGGCCTACTCCTATCTCCTCTACTCCTGTACCTTAAATTTCTATTTCTAAGTTACTGTCCTCATTTCTTCTAATCATCTCATCTATGTATTCAAAAACACACAAAACTGAGAGTTGAACGCAGAACTGCCGATGCTGGCTAAATCGAGTTACACAAAATGCTGGAGAAACTCAGCATGTGCCGCAAAAAAGCATCTAAGGAGCGAAGTAGATAGGCGGAGACGTTTGGGTACGAGACCACTTATCTTCAGACTGATAAGGGCCGACCCAAACGTCACCCTATCTCCTATCGTTCCATAGATGCTGCTCGCACCCCTGATATATCTCCAGCATTTTGTTAACCCGCCCCTGAGGCCCCCTGAGGCTCACTTATATCCCGCCCTCACTGAACGTCACGATAACACGCCCGGCCCTAACCCCGCCCCATACTGACGTCACTATACATGCCCCCCCCTTACTGACGGTCAACTGCCCCCTTCCACTTGCCCACAGCCCCGCCCCTTACTGACGTCACGATGCCACCTCCCTCACTGTACGTCAGACTAATAGATGAAATCCGATATATTTCAATCACACAAGATGGGGCAGGAATGCATTTTTTTTCACACAGAGTGGTGAATCTGTGGAATTCCTCTGCCACAGAAGGTAGTTGATGAGGGCCAGATCATTGCAATAAATAAGAGGGAGAAAGATGAGGACCCTTGTGGCTAAAGGGAATCAGGGGGATCATATGAGAGAAAGGCAGGTACGCGGTATACTGAGTTTGATGATCAGTCCATGATCATAATGTGAATGGCGGAGTCAAAAACAAAAGCTCGAAAGGGCCGAATGGCCTAACATGTTTACACTCCTGCACACTATTTTCTCTCTCTATTCCTATGTTTCTATGGTGAATCAGCTGTGGCATTCATTGCCACAGAAGTGCTGTGGAGGGCCAAGCCATGGATTTTTATTTAATATTTTAACACAGAAAATGATAAAATCGTGATTAGTGCTGGTGTCCCTGGGCGAGGCAGAAGAATGTTGTGTTGAGGGTAAATATAGATCAGCAAAGAATTGAAAATTATGCCGGCATAGACTATGATGGGCTGAATGGATCCAAAAACTGTACCTAACATATGAACTGCATGAAAAGGCCCAACGGCCAAGGCTGAGAAATCTTTTGGTTGGCGGAGGTTATAGATAGGAAGCTCAAATTCCCTCCTGTAGCAAGCCCAGGGATTTGACCAGTAAGAGGTTTCCCCCAGAAAGGAAAGTGAAATACTTGAAGAAGAAAAACAAAATCATATCACTTAAGGCGGGCAAAGAAAAAGGTGAGTTTATTACAGAACACCCTTTGAAGCCCTGCCCGCAGCTCGGAAGCAGAGTGTAGTGAATCAAAGTGCAA
The DNA here is from genome assembly GCA_035221665.1 of Okamejei kenojei. NCBI lineage: Eukaryota > Metazoa > Chordata > Chondrichthyes > Rajiformes > Rajidae > Okamejei > Okamejei kenojei. The sequence goes on along the minus strand of CM069148.1, from coordinate 14,893,659 downwards.
GAAGTAAAAACCCATTATTAAAGTACTTTTATAACCACGGTATTCAGTACACAAAAATATTATCATGGAATGGCTAACCCTGCACAATGATTGAAAGCAAATGGCAAATTCACAAGCAATTATCTGCACCAATGTCCCACATCGCCTGCGCTCAGGTGACCACGGGTTGGAGAGGTAGTGTATTTTTGCCAGACATTAATGGGAGAAAATTACTTTCATGCTGTCCAATGATAGTTTGTATGTGAATCAGCCATCACCAGCAGTGAGAACGAGCCCACAGCCTGGCCAAGTCGAATGACATCACGCCATTATAATATCTGCTGCCTCAGTCCTGTGAACGTTTAACGAAGAGGATACCATATTATACAAACGCGAAGTCATAGAGAATCGTAGAGCAATGCAGCAGAGAATAGCCCGCCTTGTCCCATGCTGGTCCTGATTTCATAGCTCATACAATGTGTGAACCTTTGGGCCCAACTTTATAGCCCAACACCAAGCGACCAAAATCCCCCCACTCAAACACGTAATCTCACCTGCCTGCATTTCTGATTATTTTGGCCTCATAAACCCACAAACCAACAACTATCCATGTACCCGTTACGTAAATAGTTCATGAACCGGTGCGACAATGCTTGCCTCAACTACCTCCACTACTGTTAACTTCTTCAAAATACACAGACACCCACCACCCTTTGTGTATAAAAAAGAAAAACTTAGAACAACTCAATTTCCCATTAATTCTTCCCATTTCCCCCCAAACCTAAAACCAATTGTACCTCCGGGATCCCATTCCCCTAACTCCCTGAGGCAAATAAATCTTGTGTTAGGTCTTAACAGTGGGTCCCATATTATGGCCCATATCCCTCAAAGCCCTTCCCGATCCATAATCAATAAATATTGAAATCATAGAATAAAAACTAAGTGCAGGACGGTAGTAGTCAGCAGTCGTGAAGTATCTGTGGTGGAAGATGAATGGAGTCTGTGCGATAAGGAAGGAACTGTCAGATGCGGTTTACCACCAAAGAAAGACACACGAAGGCTAGAATGAACATAAAAAAACTCAGCACGACATCCTCTGGAGAGAAGAAATGATGATTTTTCACGCCGAGACACCCTTTTTACTTTCAGATGGAGGTTAATGTTCTGGTTCGATAGATTCAACATTAGAACAGAACAGGTTCTGATGAAGGGCCATTGACCTAAATTTCTAACACTGGCTGTTGAATTTTGATTTAAAAATTGTTATCTTGTGTATGTGTGTGCGTGTGTAAGGTTGTCGTGTGTGCAACCGAATCCTGGCCGCTAGCTTTAAAGTTCTCTTTCTGACGGTCTGTGTGTCTGCCCAGCTGTGAAGTGCCTGAGTTTACAAACCTGGCTGATCCTCAATCCTTCAGAAGTGTGCTGTGTTAATTATATACACATTAGCTATTACAGTTTGGAATATTTACTAAAAGTAATTCCTAGCCATGTGTTTGGAATAGAAGAGGGAGAAGACAGAGAAGGAGACAAGTAACGGTCTGGTTGGGGAATTCTGCCTGACCCCCGTTTGGAAGGTTTCAGATTCTGTAAAACCCTTTCATTGTGTCTGCACCACTGCCCTTGCAAAGGAGAATGGGCATTTGGTGAACTAGCTTTTATATTTTATATTTTAAGAATAATGATAGGCACAAAATACTGGACCTCAGTGGGTCAGGCAGCATTTCTGGAGGAAAAAGGATGAGTGACGTTTCGGGTCGGAAACCCTTCTTCAGACATTGTCGCACAGCTTAATGTGGATGATAGATTTGATCAAATTCCATTATTCAATTGAATGTGTTTTCCTTGTTTTTTTATTATTTTAACTTGGAAACTTCAAGTCCCTTCCAATTTTTTTCCTTTGAATTATAACTAATTGGTAGTCCCCCCCCCCTCTTCATTGATTGAGGAATGTCCAACAGAATTTGAGCCAGTGACACCAACTCTCCCCCGCCTTTCGGCGGAGATCTCCCACCGAAAGGCCATTATTCCTTCCGCAAAATCTCCCGCTCTCGTCAACCCGCTTGGGAATTAATTTTCCCACAATTTCCTCCCGCCCCTGGCTTTGGAGTGTCTCAAAAATAAGCCTAAAAATAGCACCAGAGAGCATCTAGAACCCTAGAGCTTCCAGGGCCCTTAAGCGGCCCTGGAACCCCCGGCCCCCGGCCGCAAGGACTCGGTCTTTGTGTTCGCGCTTCGCGCTCGTGATGTGCGCTTCGCGCACATGAGTTTGGAGTCTCCAGTTTCCTAGGGGATCCAGGCTGGAGAATCTCCAGATCAGAAGGTGCTTGGGGTTGGAGTCTCTGTTGAGCTTGAGGGCTGAAAAAGCACCTTTTCCCCCAAAGAGTTGGGGGTGGGGGGGAGGGTGCAGATCTTGGTTGGATTGTTGTCAGCAAAGTGGGGATAAGAGCAACTGAACCAAAGCTGGTGAGATGCAAACCCGTCATGTTAGAATGGCAGCATATTTCCCAGAGTTTGAATGATGTTTTCCTGTTCCTTTAGTCTTATTGTTTAGTTTAGTTGGGAGATACAGCGTGGAAACAAGCCCTTTATCCCACCAGGTCCACACCGACCAGCGCTGTCCTACACACGAGGGACAACTTATAATCTCGACCAAACTCAATTAACCTACAGTCTTTACATGCCATTGGAATGTAGGAGAAAACCGAAGCACCCGGAGAAAACCCACGTGGTCACGGAGAGAACTTAAGGGCCTGTCCCACTTGGTGATTTTTTTTTAACGACTGGTGGCATCATTGACTGACGTACCCGCTCACCAAAAAAAGTTGCGCGTGACGCAGTGTGACGCGACGTAACAACTGTATTGAACGCGCAGATGGTCCTCCTGAGTACCTACCGCAAACGGCTGTGCAGTAAGCCCAGGAAGACTCGCTAAACGAACGGCAGGTAAGCACAGGAAGACTCGTGAAGATTTTTCAACATGTTGAAAAATGTCCACGAGAGCCCCGAGTACCGACGAGTGGCCATTACTGTAAATCTCCGAGTTCGAATCGGGGCAAACTCGGGAGAGGTCTTGGAATGAACTCGTACCGTGGGACAGGGCTTTAAAGTGTGAGAGGAGAAATTTAAGAGAGGGGGGGAGGGGCAACCTTTTCACTGGGAGGGTAGTCCATATCTGGAATGAGATGCTAGAGAACCTGTGGAAATTGACTCAATTATGACTTTGAACAGACATGAGGACAGATATGGATAGGGAGGGTTTAGAGGAATATATGTCACACAAGGATTTAAGAGAGAGCTCTAGGGGCTAGTTGGAAATCAATCAAAGGATATGTGTGAGAAAGGCAGGCAAAAAACGGGTTATTGATAGCGGACGATCAGGCCATGAATCACAATGAATGGCGGGCTAGGCTCGCAGAGTGCTGAATGGCCTCCTCCTGCACCTATTTTCTAATCTTTCTATGTTTCTAAGGTAAAATGGGTCCAGCCCAGTATGTGGCATGGACTGAATGGCCTGTTCTTGTGCTGTGTAGCCCTACGAAAGTCATGAAACGCACTCTGCAAATGCAAATACTTCTTAGTCGTGATGGATAATTTAACTTGTGAATCAGCAGGGGGAATGATAATAATGAAAGTTCCAGCTTGTTAATGTAATGAGAAGTAAATTGGATCCACGGGATAAGACCCCCCGACTGCAGCTCACCGACCACAAATTAACCGAACACACCCACACAAAACACCACCCCCCAAAATAGCACTGGTGAAAAGTGATACCCTCACCTTGCGTAGAGAGCAGGAACTGTGTTGGGCAACAATTTACATGTTAATCTGACTCCAATTAGCTGCACAGTGGGCAGGCAGCAATTTTCTCCCGCTGCAAGGTTTGTGAATAATATTCGATGCTCCTGAGTCTGTACGTGCGAATGTGATTTGTATAGAAGTTTCAACAAAGAACAAAGTTATCAGAATCTGTGAAATGGATGTTCAAGGCCGCATTCAATAGATTTTCCAACATGTGAGGGGAATTGAAGAAACAGCATTAGCCATGATATTGAATGGTTGAGTGGAGCTCTTCCTATCATTGCATTCTTAATGTATGCTTTATTTTATTTTATTTCTATGGCCTTTACCAAAGCAGTAAGGATACCTTCAGTAACATTGATCAAAGCTACTAACTTCTCTCGGCCAATAATGCACAAAGATTCACAAGAATGGTCTCGGCGATGAAGGTCTTTAGCTGCACAGAGCAGGGAAAGTCAAGGGAAGGTTTGAAAGAGGTATTCAAAGTTATGAAACATATTTGAATAGAAGACACAAAAGCTTGAAAGCATGCACTGCCAGAAACAGGAACAGCATTTTCCTCTCTGTTATCAGACTTCTGAACGGTTCCACTAACCTCATTGTGGGCCTTGGACCTTTTGTCATGCAACACGGGCCCAACCTTCAGCCCAGCGTGTTCCTGCTAACCAAGATGCCCCATCGAAGCTGGTCCCATTTCCCTGTGGGACCCACCTCCCTCCAAACCTTGCCTATCCACATACCTATTAAAGTGTGTTCTGTGCTATTATAATGCCCAGCTCTACCACTTTGTTTGGCAGCTTGTTCCATATACCCACCATCCTCTGTGTGACAAAGACGTCCCAGCTGTTCCTATTTACAATTTCCCCCTCTGGCCTTGTACCTATGATGAATGAGTGGGCAGAGAAGTGGGGCAGCATAGTAACATCACAGTCCTATAGCTGCCTTACCGTGCCAGAGACTGGGTTCGATCCTGAGCACAGTTGCTGTCTCTATGCAGTTTGTACGTTCTCCCTGTACATTCCATTCACAGAGTTATTCTTCCCACATTCCAAAGATATGCAGGTTTGTAGGTTAATTGGCTTCTGTAAATTGTCCCTAGTGTGTAGGATAGAAGTGATGTGTGGGTGATCGTTGGTCTGCACAGATTTGATGGACCGAAGGGCCTGTTTCCATGCTGTATCTCTCAGTCACGGCAAAGGTTCAGTCCCCATGAAAACCCATGCGGTCACAGGGAGAATGTATTAACTCCCTGCAGACAGTACACGTATTTAAGAAGGAACTGCAGATGCTGGAAAAATCAAAGGTAGACAAAAGTGCTGGAGGAACTCAGCGGGTGCAGCAGCATCTATGGAGCGAAGGACAGGTACACATGGTCAGGATTGAATCCGGTCCCTGGCGTTGTAAGGCAGCATCTCTACCGCTGCCCCACTATGCTGTCCTTGGGGTCAGTCATTGCCAACTTTGAAGGATAAACTCAGAGGGACATTGGGAAAGGTTAGAATAGAGAGTGAGGTTAATCAGACAATTCTTTCAAAGGAGTCAGCATGGATATGGCTTCCATTCTTCTGCTTGCTGGAGAGAGAGAGAGGGCTTTCTTTTTAAAGTTTGTAGCTGAGCAGAGTGTGGGTGGGGAGGGAGGGGAGGATGAGTTCCAAGTCCTGCTGAGTGTTTTTTTTTAAAAACCTTGTGAATAGAAATGAATTATTCAGGAGTAAGCAGTACTTACAGCTGGCCATTTGTGGGCTTTGATCTGCTAGGCTGGTGGTGTGTATACATTGTTTGTTATTAAAAATGCCACGGCTCCTCTGGTAGAGATTACAATCAAGCATGCCTTCTCCGGGAGAATGGATAAGACGACGAAAACGAACGCCCGCCCCCCCCTCCCCCCCCCACACCCCCGACGCTGGTTATGTTGCCCTCCACTCGTGATCCCGTGCAGTTACGCTGTACTCCGCGTGGTCAACCCACCCCACCGCTCGCCCACAAGCAGTGTACCGCACATAACTCCCTCCGCACCCCTTGCGGACCCCTGCCTGCCTGAATATCTTTAAAAGCTTTGACAATGCATTATTAATGATTGAAAAGGAAAGCACCATTGTCAATTCGGAGGGGATTTTTTTTTTTTACAATGAGCGTCAGAAATTATATTTGCACCGTAATGTATCCGTTCAAACACTTCCAGCTTCCTTGCTGAGCTACATGTTAGGTATATGCATTTACTCAAAGGTGCTAATGTGGTTGAATACAGCTGGGATTGGAAAACGTGTAGCTTCCTGTGTTTTTTTTTTAAGTGAGCACAAAGCCCGATTCATTACAAGCTTTTGTAAGAAGAATAGGGAAAGTGCGCACTTCACAATTTCAGTTCTTGCAGACTGCCCGTCCCCACCTTACATTAACCAGAGGTCATCATAAACACGGGGGTACACAAAAAGCTGGAGAAACTCAGCGGGTGCAGCAGTCATCATAAACACTATGCTTGTGTCCAAACTGGTAGCCACATAGTGTCTCGGAAAATAGGCACAGAATGCTGGTGTAACTCAGCGGGTCAGGCAGCATCTCTGAAGAGAAGGAATAGATGATGTTTCGGGTTGAGACCCTCCTTCACACCCCATCTGAACTCCAGGCAAACTTACATCTTCCTTTCCTGATCAACACTGGCCTTGTCCTCACTGGTAATGCCATAACTTTCCAGATTCAAGAGCTTTTTTTGTATTTTAAAAGGTGTTGGTACACTTCACGGGGTGCTATTAGTGGCTATGCATCAGTCTAGTGTATAAACAAAAAGAGAACTCTGGTCAAAAAATGTTTGTCACATGTACTGACAACGAAACAATGAAATTCTTACTTGCTCTGGCATAACAGGCCTATTAATTCAACCTCACAAATGGATATACAATAATACATTAAAGTAATACTCAGTAAAACTATGTAACTGGACCATAATAGTGCAAAAAATTGTAATATTTAAAAATATTACTATTCCCATTTCTGTTTTTGAATCACTCTTGTGCTCAATTTCCAATATCTCTGCTCCACCAGTTTCAGACTCACACATGTGCAAGAACTGGGGGAATCACAAGCAAAATTAAAACACTAATGAAATCAGTTGGAAGGAACTGCAGATGCTGGTTTACACCGAAGAGAGACATAAAATGATGGAGTAACTCAGCGGAACAGGCAGCATCTCTGGATAATAGCAAAAGGATAACGAGGGATAAAATTGGACCATTAGAGAACCAGAATGGACAGCTATCTGCAGAGCCAAAAGAGATGGGGGAGATGTTGAGCAATTTCTTTTCTTCGGTATTCACCAAGGAGAAGGATATTGAACTCTGTGAGTTAAAGGGGAAAAGAGTAGAGTAGCTATGGAAACTATGAGATTCAAAGAGGAGGAAGTACTGACACTTTTGAAAAATATAAAAGTGGATAAGTCTTCAGGTCCTGACAGGATATTCCCTAGGACATTGAGGGAAGTTAGTGTAGAAATAGCAGGAGCTATGACAGAAATATTTCACACATGTCATTAAAACGGAATAGTGCCGGAGGATTGGCGTACTGCGCATGTTGTTCCATTGTTTAAAAAGGGTTCAAAGAATAAACCTAGCAATTATAGACCTATTAGTTTGACGTCAGTGGTGGGCAAATTAATGGAAAGGATACTTAGAGATAATATAATATAAGCTTCTGGATAAACAGGGTCTGATCAGGAACAGTCAACATGGATTTGTGCCTGGAAGGTCATGTTTGACAAACCTTCTTGAATTTTTTTGAAGTGGTAACTAGGGAAATTGATGAGGGTAAAAGCAGTGGATGTTGTCTATATGGATTTCAGTAAGGCCTTTGACAAGGTTCCCCATGGAAGGTTGGTTAAGAAGGTTCAATCTTTGGGTGTTAATGGCGGAGTAGCAAGATGGATTCAACAGTGGCTGAATGGGAGATATGTAAGAGAGTAAATGGTGGATGGCTGTTTGTCAGGTTGGAAGCCGGTGACCAGTGGGGTGCCTCAGGGATCTGTGTTGGGTCCACTGTTGTTTGTCATGTACATCAATGATCTGGATGATGGGGTGGAAAATTGGCTAAGTAAGTATGCAGATGATACTAAGATAGGTGGTGTTGTGGATAATGAAGTAGATTTTCAAAGTCTACAGAGAGATTTGGGCCATTTGGAAAAGTGGGCTGAAAGATGGCAGATGGAGTTTAATGCTGTTAAGTGTGAAGTGCTAACATCTTGGCAGCACAAATCAAAATAGAACGTACATGGTAAATGGTAGGGAATTGAGGAATGCTGTGGAACAGAGGGATCTAGGAATAACTGTGCATAGTTCCCTGAAGGTGGAATCGCATGTAGATAGGGTGGTAAAGAAAGCCTTTGGTGTGCTGGCCTTTATAAATCAGAGCATTGAATATAGGAGTAGGGAAGTAATGTTAAAATTGTACAAGGCATTGGTAAAGACCAATTCTGGAGTATGGTGTACAATTTTGGTCGCCTAGTTATAGGAAGGATGTCAACAAAATAGAGAGAGTACAGAGGAGATTTACTAGAATGTTGCCAGGGTTCCAGCAACTATGTTACAGAGAAAGTTGAACAAGTTAGGTCTTTATTCTTTGGAGCGCAGAAGGTTAAGGGGGGACTTGATTGAGGTCTTTAAAAATGATGAAAGGGATAGACAGAGTTGACGTGGATACGTTTTTTTCCCATTGAGGGTAGGGAAGATTCAAACAAGAGGGCATGACATGAGAATTAAGGGACATAAGTTTAGGGGTAACGTGAGGGGGAACTTCTTTACTCAGAGGGTGGTGGCTGTGTGGAATGAGCTTCCAGCAGAAGTGGTGGAGGCAGGATCGATTTTAACATTTAAAAGTAAAGTGGATAGGTATATGGACGTGAAGGGAATGGAGGGGTATGGTCTGAGTGCAGGTAGATGGGACTAGGGGAAAACAAATGGTCGGCACGGACTGGAAGGGCCGAGAGGGCCTGTTTCCGTGCTGTAATTGTTATATGGTTATATGGTTATAAGGAATGGTTGACGTTTCGGGCCGAGACCCTCTCGACCTGAAATGTCACTCGTTCCTTATTTCCTGAGATGCTGCCTGTTCTGCTGAGTTACTCCAGCATTTTGTGTTTATCTTCAATAATGAAATCAGTGGGGCTTCAGGAAAAGTTATGTAAAAGTCATTGAGAATGTAGAACTCGTTCTTACAAGGAGGGGTTGAAGAGCATGGAATCCAGAACCCAGTACCCTCATACCCAGCGCCCCCATACCCAGCGCCCCCATACCCAGCGCCCCCATACCCAGCGCCCCCATACCCAGCGCCCCCATACCCAGCGCCCCCATACCCAGCGCCCCCATACCCAGCGCCCCCATACCCAGCGCCCCCATACCCAGTACCCCTGCCAAGAAGAAGAGCAAGGCAGCAGGTACAGGGAAACATCACCAGCTGTCGACCTCCCTCATAAGAGCATAAATGATGGGAGTAGAATTAGGCCATTCGGCCCATCAGGTCTACCCCATTCAATCATGGCTGACCTATCTCTCCCTCCTAACCCCATTCACCTGCCTTCTCCCCATAACCTCTGACACCCGTACTAATCGAGAACTAACTAGGAACTGCCTGACTTGGAAACAAGTTGCAGATTTTTGCCCATTCAGCAAAGTTTCAATGACCTGCCTTCCAACTATTCAGTGATTGTGATGGTTTGACGTGTGCCTTTAGCCCATACTCCCGTGCTGCCTTTCAACTTACTGTGTCCCCATTGCCCCGCCTGCCTCTAAACTCTCCGGGGTCCTGCTACCTGCACTCTTTCTCAAACCCGCCCAGACCATGGTCTCCACGCCCCCTCTAAACCTGCACAGGGACCTTTTCCCAGGGTTCGAGAACAAACGGGTACAGGTTTAAGGTGAGAGTGGAGAGATTTAATAAGAAACTGAGATTTAATAGGAAACAGCTGTGGACCTCCCTCCTAACTGGAAACTGCCTGACATGGAAATAAGTTGCTGATTTTTGCATTGGCAGCAAAGCCTTAATAACCTGCTGTTCAACTATTCAGAAATCCTGAAGGTTTGACATGTGGTTTGCTGTGGCCCCTGTCTAGCGCTGCCTTTAAACTCGCATAGAGTCTATTTCCCCACGGTGGGAGAATTAAGAACTAGAGGGAATAGGTTTAAGGTGCGAGAGGGCAAACATTTAATAGGAACCTGACCAGCAAGTTATTTACTCACACAGGGTGGTGGGTATGTGGAACGAGCTGCCAGAGGAAGTAGTTGAGGCAGCTTCAATAACATTTAAAAGACATTTGGACACGTACATGGATAGGAAAGGCGGACCAGTTTAGTTTATTGTCATGTGCACCGAGGTACAGTGAAAAGCTTTTGTTGCGTGTTAACCAGTCAGCCGAAAGACTGCTGTAAGTTAGCGTGCAACAAAAGGTTTAGAGGGATATGGGACTAGCTTTGGGCTAGTTGGGCCAAATGGCCTGTTTCTGTGCAGTTTGACTGACATCCATCTCTTAACTCACTGAATGAAAATGGGTGAAGGGGTAGTTTTAATAACAGCCTTATTTATGTGAAGGATTTAATTTATGCCTCTCGATTGACAGTCGGACTAATTTGTCTCCTTTTACTCCACAACGAGTGGTTGGAACATGTATCTATTGATTATTCTACAATTACTGGTCATAAAATACTGAATCGGACAGAGGTTAAAGGAAAGTATTAACCTTACTGATGGATCGCACGCCTCCCTACATGTTATTACTTCCTGTAGACGTGTGAAGCAAAATAGGGTAGCATCTAGAGACACAGTGAACTGCAGATGCTGGAATCGTGAGCAGAACAAAGTGCTGGAGGAAATCAGCGGGTCAGGCAGCATTTCTGAAGGGAGATGGATAAATATTGTTTCGGGTCAGGACCCATCTTCAGACTGGTAGAAATTACATTTTTATGGATCTTTAAATTGTCCTAAAGTAGACCAAAATATTTGATCGTGATGGCAGGAATGAGGTGTGCAATATGGGATTATTCTCCAATCTATACACTCTTTCCCAGTACTAGATTCTAAATGCAGTGGCTGTTGGGAAGGAACTAACACAGAGGTTTGGGAGGGTTGTGGCATCTCATTCCTCAATCAGCTGGTATTGTATGTGGTTAAGTCCCTGGGTTGTCAGCCCTGCTAAAGTCATAGCTGAATCAAAGGGTGTGGAGGCACATTACTCGGAAGACTTGAATACAAAAAAACCTTGGGTAACAGTCCAATGCACTATTCCAAGTGACTGTTGCGCTGCTTGTGGTCATTTTATTCAAGGTTGAGATAGACTACAAGGGGATCCAGAATTATGAAGAATGGGCAGAGAAGTTGAGGCCAACAGTCAAACCAGCCATTATCTTATTAAATAGCAGGTCCATTCAGTCTACTTTTTCCAGGTATTGGAATGGAATATTAAAAAAAAATCCTGTTAAAATGCCTGTAGAATGCTGGAGACAAAAGAGACTGTAGATACAAAATACAAAGTGCTGAAATTACTTGTGGATGGAATGGATGGATGGTGCTTTGGATTGGGAATCCTTCAGATTGACTGGAGTAGGTGGGAGAAAGCTGGAAAATAAGTGCGTTCATTGTGAGTCCACTGTACTGTTGGGCGAACTCAGCAGGCCATCCATAGGGGGAAATTGAAGGACGATGCTTTTGGTCTGAACCCTTGTGACTGTCTGAAGAAGGGTTCTAATACGAAATGTCATCTACCTATTTCCCTCCACAGACGCTGCCTGACCTGCTGCGTTCCTTCACCAGTTTGTTCTCCTGTATTTCCTATTCTGGATAACAGTTTCTTTACAAGGTCAATTTGAAGAAATCCTCAGATTTATCTCCAGGCTATCCCAAAACAATCTTGGCCCACCTTCCACTGTTTGTCCACCCACTTGAGGTCATCTAAAAGTACTATCCCTGCCCGAACAGTGTTTTTGCTCCTTGCCAACCCTCGGTTTTAGTAGTTGCATTAGCCGCTGTATGTTCCGTGAATTCCGTCCCTAAATCCTTTTGCCTCTTGTTCTGCTGAGATTGTCCATTCCAACTGAGCACATAGTCACCTGACCGAACATCTCCACATGTGGCTCAATGAAACATTGCGGTTTTATAATTGTTCCAATAAAATATCCTGGGATGTGTGGCAATGATAAAAGGTCCACTTTAGTGCAAATTGTTGTTGATACTTTTAGGTCAAATGGCACATTGGAATGGAAACCACTGGACTACAGTGAATGGCAGGGCCATGGGACGTGTTGTAGAGCAAGAGGGATCTGGGAGTGCAGGTACATAGTTCCTTGGAAGTAGTGTCACTGGTATATAGGTGATCAGTAAGGCTTCCGGTATTGGCCTTCATCAAGTCCCAACTTGAGTATAGCAGTTGGGAAGGTAGACACAAAATGGTGCAGTAACTCAGCGAGTCAGGCAGCATCTCTGGAGACAAGGAATAGGTGATGTTTCGGGTCGAGACCATTCTTCAGACAGAGTCGGAGGAGAGGGGAACTAGAGGTATTGAGAAGCTCAGAGCAAATCAGAGGGGAGTGTTGGGGAGGTCTTGCGCAAGTTGTGATGCAGTGCGATGGTATGCTTTCTACGGAGCATCTGAGAGGTTGGTAAGAGTTCCACAACACACAAATTCTGTCAATATCCTCTTATGCTTCCAACTCCAAAACATTCTGAACAATTATTTGTGGATAATTAATGATCTTTCACACGTGTGCTTTCTAAACTAATCTGTGGTGCGTTGTGTGCAGTGAATGCCCTACATTTCTAGGTCACATTGTTTTGCAAGGTCTGTTTTCTAGGTTGTATCTAGCATGCGTGCAATCGCTCAGTGACGGTGTTCTCAATTCTGAGCTGAAAAGTTGTTTTGAGTCTCACATCAGGGAATTGAGTTCCAATTTTAGACTGACTTTCCCAATGCTGTAATGAAGGATTCCCACACAGCTGGAAACTTTGCCTTTGAGAAGGTTAAATCCCGACCATGATTACTGGAAAGCCAACACTGTAAAGGGTAGAAACAAGAAACTGCAGGTGTTGGCTTACAAAAAAAGACACAAAGTGCTGGAGTAAGTTCTTCAGACTGAAAAAGGATCCCAAGCCAAAATGTCATCTATCCATGTTCCCCAGCGATGCTGCCTGACCCGCTGAGTTACTCCAGCACTTTGTCTTACAGCAGTCACCTAACATTCACCAGGATGTCAACTGAGCATGCAGGCTTGAGTTATAGGGAAGGGGGGGGGGGGGGGGGGTTGGATAGGCTGGGACAAGGTGGGCTGAAGGGCCTGTATAACTCGAACTCTACTGAATGCAAAAATAAATCTATGGCATTATTTCCAGTGGGAGGCTGAGGAATTACCTTATTGAGGTGTACAAGATCACCTGGGGCATTGATTATGTGGGCACTCAGTCTTTTTCCCAGGGTAGTGGATTCTAGAAGTAGAGAGCAAAGGCTTAAGATGGGAGGAGAGAGATGCAAGAAGGACCTCGGGCATCCTTTTCACTCAATGTGAAGTTTGTATCTGGAATGAGCTGTTAGAAGAAGTCATAGAAGCGAATACAATTATGACTTTGATAAAATATTTGGACGATATATGTATAGAAACGGTTTAGAGGACTACAGGCCAAATGCAGGCAAATAGGATCATCCTAGAATGCCAATTTGGTTGTAGATCATAGGGTCTGTTTCCGTACTGTACAACTCTATAGTTCTTCTGAATGCAAAAGAAAAAATGATGGGATTATTTCCAGGAAGACTAGGATGTTATCCTTGCTGATATTTACCCAAAGTGAATAGCTTAAAATCGGATGATCTGGTTTGGAAACATTTTCTGTACAAATTGGCTGTTGCTTTCCCAACTAACCATGGTTTTATAGTTGGCCATGAAGCACTTTGAACAGAGCAGAGGTTGTGACGGACATAGGAGTGATGCAAGTTCTCTCCGTGTCACATTTCACTTCATTGGTATAAAGTCAATAACATTATGGTTAACACTATTCCAATTAAAAATGTATAATTAAAAGTCCACAAATTTAATTTTCAGCTGTTTCTTATTGCAAAATGGTCTCCAGCTGTTAAGTTAAATGCGACTATGTTATGACAAATGCATTCCTGTTCTCTGAGTAATATTCAGTTAGCAAGATCTGCTGCAGGTGAGAACATCACATGTTCAAAAGGGGTAGGAGAAGAATTAGGCCATTCGGCCCATCAAGTCTACTCCCCCATTCAATCATGGCTGATCTATCTTTTCCTCAACCCCATTCTCCTGCCTTCACCCATAACCCTTGATATCCTTACTAAGACCTATGCTATTAAAGTGCTTCACGGTGTGCTGAAAATTGATCCCTGGAATAAAAAGAAGATCGTTTTTCTGTGAAAGTCCACTGTATCCTGGGATGGCAGGACTTTCATATAAGGAAAGACTGGATAGACTCGGCTTGTACTCGCTAGAATTTAGAAGATTGAGGGGGGGGATCTTATAGAAACTTACAAAATTCTTAAGGGTAGATGCAGCAAGATTGTTCCCGATGTTGGGGAAGTCCAGGACAAGGGGTCACAGTTTAAGGATAAGGCGGAAATCTTTTAGGACCGAGATTGAAAACATTTTTCACAAAGAGTGGTGAGTCTCTGGAATTCTCTGCCACAGAAGGTAGTTGAGGCCAGTTCATTGGCTATATTTAAGAGGGAGTTAGATGTGGCCCTTGTGGCTAAAGGGATCAGGGGGTATGGAGAGAAGGCAGGTACGGGATACTGAGTTGGATGATCAGCCATGATCATATTGAATGGCGGTGCAGGCTCGAAGGGCCGAATGGCCTACTCCTGCACCTACTTTCTATGTTTCTATGTATCTCCTGGTTGCTGCTCCCCTTAACTCCATTCCTATTCTCACACCAAACTTTCTGTCCTTTATTGCCAGAGTGAAGCCCCATGTAAACTGAAAGAACAGCACCTTGCATTCCCCTTGGGTAGCTTAGAACATTGAATTCACCAATTTCAAATGATGCCCCCTACCCCCTTCTTTTTTCCCTGTCTCTTCACCCCCTCCCCCCCCCCTCTCCCCCCCCCCCCCCCCCCCCCCCCCCCCCTAACAAGGTATACACATAATTCTCCCATCAGGACATATCTAGGTAGTTCTCCACATTGTTCAAAAGATGCCTGACAATTGGGTGAAGTCATTAGGTGTACATAAGAGTAAAAAATGCCATTAATTTGTTTGATGCCAACTTCCCTACTTCTGAGCAACGTTTTAGTAGGCATGCTTGTACGTCAGTTTTACTTGTGTAGGTATTACTCTCTGATTAATAGGTGTGGGAAACGGGTCAAGGGAGTCACGGGTGTTTAATTTTCATTTGTACCTGCAATGGAGTAAAGAAATTCCTACCTGCTTCAGCTTAACAGGCCCACAAACGCACCAACACGCAGAGAAATATACAATAATAAAATTAATAACCATTATACTTGATAACCATAATAGTGCAATGCCAAAGTCCGTAGTGTAACCAAAGCCAGTCCGTAGAATCATGGTTGCTGGGAAGAAGCTGATCTGGAACCTGGTGGTCATGCTTTTCCAGGCTCCTGCACCTTCTTCCTATAGATAGCAACGAGACGAGAGCGTGGCCAAGGTGGTGTTGCTCTTTGATATCGCCTATCTTTTTGAGGCAGTACCTCCTATAGAACCCTTAAACGGTAAGGGTGTCTGTACCCCTGATGGAATCTAGTTACGGACAGTAATCAAGGGGCCTGTGCTAACCATTTAAAGACAGTGCAGCAGAGGGATTTAAAATCACTTTCATTAAACATATAGATCTAGTTTCTGTGGAGATGACTTCAGACCGTTGCAGAAACATACTAGGTGCTGGAAATTTGGCCGATGCGCTTTAAGGTGAGAGAAGGAAAATTTAAAGGTGGTGTTGGGGGGGGGGGGGGGGGCAAGATTTGTTTATGCAGGATGGTGGGTGTGTGGAACACAGGGAGTGGCGGTGAGAACAGATACGATAGTGGTTTGGGGAGGTCTTCCTCTGTGCACCTTTCTCCAATATTACACCTTCATTGTGGGAGTGAGGATTAACCTACTGTGGAGGGAAGGAATGAAACTTCAAAATATGTCTTCCTTAACTGTAGGGTTGAGTGGGATTTATATTTTATTGACGTTTAGTGTGACCTGTTGCCAGCTGTAACCACACACGCTCCTGGAGCACAGCACCCGGCAGGATTATGTAGTCAGCGCAAACAGATCACATTTCCTTTGTCGCAGTGTCAGGTGTTGGCATTTGTTAACTTCATTTCATCATCGTTGAAAACATTAGGGACGCAGTGGTGCTGGTTTCCGACGGGAATTCCTTACAATGCCATGTACGACAATGATCACAACTTCTACTGAAGTGTGGATGGCAGTTGGCCCTTCTTGTTTTTGGTCCTGCTGGGGGTCCACAGCCCCCTCATCACCTGGCAAACCAGGTGGGGGAGACGGTTTAGTCTCCGACTATCTGACCATGGAGCAGGTCGCACGGGATTACATGGTACCCGTGGCGGGGGGGACTCCCCCCTGATCTGACCTGATTTGGTAACTAGACAGCTTCAAATACCTTCCGAGGGAACCGCATCTTGAAAATTGGTCAGGTTTAAAAATGGCCAGTGTTGATGACTTGGTACTGTAACAAAAACAGCTCTACATTATATCTTGTAGGAAATAAAAATGTTCAAATGCATTCTCCAGTGGAGATGACCAAATAAAAGATACAACAGCTCAGCACAGTGTCAGGCCCCCATGCCCAGTACCACTGCCACCAGAGCAGCAAGGCAACAGAGCAAGGGGAAACATCACCAGCTGTCGATTTCCCTCATAAGAACATGCGATAGTAGAGTTAGGCCATTCGGCCTATCTACGCCATTCAATCATGGCTGGCCTATCTCTCCCTCCTATCCCATTCTCCTGCCGTCTCCCCGTAACTTCTGACCCTTGCACTAATCAAGAAATTAGTATTACTCTGGGATGAAGGGAGAACACATAGGAGCAACTTCCTAAAAGGAACCATTTCAAAGATCACCTCTCAGCCTTCTGTGCTCAAAGAAATAATGTCCTAGCCTGTGCAAGCCATCCCTGTAGGATTAGGACATAGTGTTCAGGCAACATCCTCATAAATCTTCTTTCCAGCCTATTGGCATTTTTCTTGTAGCAGTCCATATAGCTAAGCTTAAACATACTTTCCAACACTGTCCCATCCCACCTTTACCTCGTGTGTTTGAAGCTTGTTCTCATGTACAGGTTTATCCCCCACCCTGTGTCGGTAATCTTTTTAACCATCCGCTGTTTTATTTTTGTTTCGCAGGTCGTAATGAGTTGATAGCCAGGTACATCAAGTTAAGAACAGGGAAGACACGAACCAGGAAGCAGGTAAACTAGACCGACGGGAGGATGTGCATGTCGGACAGTGTTGCCTTGGTCTCAGGCAGGTCAGGCCCCTTGCATAGCTGCTGCAGAATGCCATTGGCCTGCTATGAAGCATCACTGTCATCACTGCAGAAAACAAAATGGCTGCTTCCATCTGCTTTGGATATCCATGAATGAATTAGGTTCAGGAATTAAGTTTTCTTTCTTAAATAGATGCTAATTTTGGAGCTATGCTTTAAATGGGTAGTTCACCAGTATAAAAATGGCTGTCATGATTTAGAATGTGCCGTTGGAGGTGTCAGAACTGGTTAGATGATGGAGGAGAGAGTCCCTTTCCATTGGTTTAAGGCTCTTGGATGAGGGGAGAAAGTGGTTTTCCAGAGGGTGGAAGGAATTTGGAACTTGAACAAATGGGAATTGATATTAATTTATTATTTCAATTTTGAACCTGAGGTATCTAGCTTTTTGCTAACCGTGATCTAATTGAATGACAGCACAGGCAAGATGGCTTACCCTTGTTCATATGTTGAGTGAAAGGGTGTATTGAGCCATATCATGGCGGTATGTCTTTGGGATGGGGGGAGATTACATAGGAGCAACCTCCTAAAATAAACCATTAAAAAAATGAGGATCGCCTTCACTCCCCCTGCCTCCACCTTCTGCTTCCCCCCCACCCTCTGCTCCCCCCCCCCCCCCCTCCCCGGCTCCTACCCCCTGCACCTCCTCATTACAAGTAAGTCCCCAGAATGTACTCGAGTAGAATAACACATTCATTCATCGTACCAATCTCAGTGGTTCCGTCATGACAGAATATTTCATTGTGCCTTTATCGGGCCAATTAGAAAAATGAAATTTAATCTCGAAGGTTGTTCCATTTTAAAACTACCTCATTCCCCATGTTGTGGAGTCAGCTAGTCAGATGTTTTGGATGGATTGGTGCTTAAATGATAACCATCTTGCACCCACACATTCTGAATTGTAGAGCAAATTAACTTGCAACTAACCATTTGCTAATGAAATCACTAGTTCTTGCTAAGTGGAATTCAGGTGTGGTCAAGTTGAATGACAGGCCTGGCTTGAGGGGCTGACTGGCCTCTCTTGGTTTTGTGCGTTCCGCGATTAAGATTACTTTCCACTCTGAATATTTTTGGAGGGTTTTGTGCAGGTTTACTGGTTTCCAGATGAGCAGTGCTTCAGACGTTAGCCCACAGAGCCGTTCTTTCTTTTAAAACGTCAGGAGAAAATTGTCAATGTTGAATTATAGCTTGTGATATTGTGCGCCTGACAGCAGCTCCAAACACTGTCCATATATTCCCTCAGGTCATTTCTCAATTGATCGGACAATTTGCTTCCCTGTTAGTAAGTAAACCCCCTTGTGCTATCTCAATGTATGTATCATCGATAATATCTCTTTAGTTGGACTGGCCATCCAGTCAATCGACTATTTGCCTTTGGTTGAATTAGCCGGCAGTCCCATCATGTCATTATTGATGATAAAATATGCCCATGTCCCTCTAGCCTGGTGTTTCTCTCCAAGAGAGCCATTGAGGTACAGAGTCTTAGAGCTTAACAGCACGAAAACTAGCTCTTTGGCTCACCTTGTCTATACTGACCAAGTTGGTAGACTGAGTTGGTTCTATTTGTCCCATTGCCCTCTCAATCCTTCTTATCCATATATCTGTCCAAATGTCACCCCAAAGTTATAATTGTATCCACTTCTATAGCTTCCTCTGGCAGATCATTCCAGATTCGGACTATTCTCTGAAGTTGCCTACATGACTTACAAATGTCTTGCATGTCTCCCCTCTCACCTTAAGCCTATTTATTCCTTCTAGTTTTAGAATCTTCCACCCTTGGCAAAAAGACTGAGTGTTCATTTTAACCCGTGCCCCTCATGATCTCGTACATCTCAATAACCTTGTACACGCATCCACCACCTTGCTCGAAACCAGGTGACCTTTGGGAGAGCTACGGTACCCAAGATTTAAGAGAAAAAGCAATTTGGTGGGTGAAAATCTGGGCAGTATGTCCTTCTAAGTGATCGGAACTAGTCCAAGTGATCACTCTGGTTCTGAATATCTGCCTCTATAATTATGTCTAATGATATCTGCCTCTATAATGATGGACTGAAACCAGTCCAGCTTTCACTTAAAGCAATTCATTGAATCATAGCCATCATTCAGATGCATCTTGTGAGTCTGAATGGATTAAAAGCCCAGCTCCCGACATGCAATTGGTCTGACACAATTTATAATGGTAACCCTTCATTTAATTAGTACAAACTGTCAATCTATTTCCATCTTTCAATCGTCAAAGAGTCTTTTTCTCCAAGGTGTAAAGTCTCACCTCTTCTTATGACTCTATCTATCAAGGCATGGGAGATGCTTCACACCGGTGACTATTCCGGTCTCCTGGAGCCTCCTCTCCGAACTTCAGAATCAGCCGTGACTGCCACAAATCTCTTCTGGATTTCTGTTTGAGGCCAAACACATGGATCGAAGTTCTGTTTTCTCAATGCACCAATTTGCAATGCATCAATTAATTGGATTGAGAGCTGCTTCTTAATTATGTTATTTGTGCTACAGGTCAAGTGGGGCCTTGGTTGTGCGAACCTGCATGTTTTATTTCCATTTTATTTATTTCTTTTTTGGATGAATAAAAAAAAAACCTGCAGCACAGATGTCGATATTTTATTCCTTTAAACCGATTTTTCTAATTGAAGTGCAGTCTTCCGACGGCTGTATATTAGTTTTTTTTCTTTGTGCTTGTTTTTTTCTAATACTTACGCTGATGGCTTGTGCTCCAATCCAATCAACTGATGACAATGGCATTGGAGGGTGCTACGGTTCACAAGTCCACCTGCCACGTGGCTACATAAACCTTCTCCATCCAGGTCCACACATGCAGCAGTTGTGTGGAGATTTCTGCAGTGATGACACTCCATGCTGCAACGGTACATAGTTGCCTGCTGGGAATTCAAATTCCTCACACGTGCTAAGCTGGTTTAAGAAGGTGTAGATAATGTTTTATCCAAAACAACAGCAATCGACTGAAGACAGAACACATGTTTCACCTTTAATTTGCCTTTTTTTTTGTTTTTTGTTTCACGGGGTACAAAATGTAGGTGTCTAGTCATATACAGGTGTTAGCAAGAAAGAAAGTTCGGGAGATTCAAGCCGCCATCAAGGTACGTCCGGTTCACTTCTTTGCACAGGGGCTTTTGTTTCCATGGTTACAGGCTTTTTTTTCTCTTTGTTTTCATCCACTCCCCAACCCTTGCAGGTGTCTAGTCACATTCAGGTTCTTGCCCGACGGAAATCCCGTGAGATTCATTCCAAGCTGAAGGTATGCGCTTTCCTGCTTTGGGCTTGCTGTTGCTTCATTTCCGTCTTTCTACTCTCTCTCCCACCCGTGGAGATTACTTGCCCCTCTGCTGACACGCTCTCTGAGCCTCTGCTCACCTTGCATGCCATTATCCGTGATGCTGTTTTTAATTTAACCCTCTGGGCTACATGCTCTTGGGAAGAGCAGATCAAAAATGAGTTTGGCCCACAATTGGCAAATTCTATTGAGGAGGATTGAAGAGAATGTAAATTTGCATGAATCTTTTAAAATCCCTTTCACTGTATGCGCGATGCAGTTTGCAAAAAAACTTAAGTGTGCAGAAATCTGGCATTTATGTTAAACACGAGAAATTATTACATACTTTTGACAAACAGGTTGTTAGCCCTGGATTTTAAATTTTGTAAATACCACTGACACATACGCCACCTCACACAAACGTAGTCTGCAGTTGAATCTTCATTTTCACACCACTGTAGGTTGAGATAAAGGATGCGCTAGAAAACTCGAATGACAAAATAACAATGAGGCAGAGAGTACACAAAAGGCTGGAGAAACTCAGCGGGTGCAGCAGCATCTAAGGAGCGAAGGAGATAGGCGACGTTTCGGGTCGAGACCCTTCTTCAGACTGGAGAAGGGTCTCGACCCGAAACGTCGCCTATCTCCTTCGTTCCTTAGATGCTGCTGCACCCGCTGAGTTTCTCCAGCCTTTCGTG
Organism: Okamejei kenojei; assembly: GCA_035221665.1. NCBI lineage: Eukaryota > Metazoa > Chordata > Chondrichthyes > Rajiformes > Rajidae > Okamejei > Okamejei kenojei. The sequence continues at coordinate 14,872,412 of CM069148.1, read as the reverse complement.
TACCCTCGATTCTCCAGCATCTGCAGTTCCTTCTTTAACAACAATGAGGCAGATTTGACCTAAATGCCTTTTTAAATTTAAAAAAATCCACTTAGCTTCAAGGCCGCAGAAAAGAGACAAGAGAGTTTAGTTGTCTTATGTACTGACAGCAGAAACATGAGATTCCAATTTGCTGCTGCAGCTTAACAGGCCCATAAATGCATTAAAACACTGATAATATATAATAATGAAAAACACAATAAATTAATACTATCTGTAATATGAGGTAACCAAAATAGTGTGACATTTCTGGCCACTGGAAGCAAAAGGCTTATTTGCTCAGTAACTGTGCATGATCCTCAAAGGGTTAAATGACAAACAGGAACAAAGAAAACAGCATTGTTTTTATTTCCGACCAGATATGCTAAATTGCATGGTACAGATAACAAGCTGGCCTGGCTCGGACATGCTTGTTAAATATGTGAGGCATCTGGTTTTCTGAATGTAGCGAGAGCATGCTGGCAAGAATGATTGGAGCTGCAGACTGACTCGTAACAGCACCCGCTTCTCCACCCAGCTTAGAGGGGTCGGTGGGAACCGGAGGCTTGCTGTGCCCACCGCACGCACAGGCACCGATTCACAGTCCTGCTCACACTTACACTCACACTCACGCACACAGTCACGCACATAAACATCCATACTACGAACGTTGATGGGTACACATGCTGACACGCACACATGCTCTCTCCCACGCACACACACACACACACACACACACACACACACACACACACACACACACACACACACACACACACACACACACACACACACACGCGCACACACACACACACACACACGTACACGTACACACACACACACGTACACGCACGCACACGCACATGCACACGCACACACACACACACACACACACACACACACACACACACACACACACACACACACACACACACACACGTGTTGACACTATGAATGGCACACTGGCTACAGCAGATACATATCCTCTCACTTGCCCCTTCACACAGACACACACCCCTCCCTCCCCCTCACATACAGACTCACTCCTTCCCTCTATTCTAGTTCGCAGCCCATCCACTTTACCGAGTCAAATTATTCCATCAAACCCTCTCACTGCTTTAGGAAAGTGGTTTGTCACTTGCCTATTGTGTACTACCCTCTAGTGGTGTGAGAAAAACCATCTCATCCCCTGCTCACTGACCATTCACACACGGCAAGAAATTAGAACAGCTTTGTAGACTCGGCCATACAGTTTACAGCACGGAAACGGCCATGGCAGATACACCATAGTGGGCAAGAGGGAGTTACAGAATGGAACAGCATGCAAACAGGCCCTTGGGCTCACCCTGACTATGCCGGATATCATGCCTATCTTCACCAACCCCACTTTCCTGCATTAATTCTAAATCCCTTTATGCCATGCTCAGTCAAGTACCCCTTCAGAAGCCTCTCAAATGTTTTTTACTGTTCCCTGAGTCCACCACTTCCTCTGGCAACCCATTCCAGATACCAGCTACTCTTTTATAAAAACTCCTCACATTCACCTTTAATCAATGTCCTCTACTTTTAGATGTCCCTTCCATGGCAAACAGACTCTCGCTATCTACGTTTTACTCTCTTAAATTTATGCACCTTTGTCGTGTCATCTCTCAGCCTCCTTTGATCCAGAGAAAAATACACGGCCCATAACTCAAGCCCTCCAATACATGCAACATCCTTGTGAATCGTTTCTGCACCCTCTCCGGCTTAATCGATCCATACTACAGTGAGGCCATCGGAATTGCACACAATACTTCAAGAATGCCCAAACCAACCTTTTGTACAACTGCAATGTGATGTCCCAACTCTTCTATTTGATGCCTCGGATGAAGCGCCGTCTTTGCCTTCCTCACCACTTTGTCTACCTGTGTTGCCTCTTTCAGGCAACTATGCACCTGTACCTCAAGGGCACTGTTTATCAACATTCCCCAGGGCCTTGCCATTGTGCATGTCCTGCCCTGGTTTTACTTCTCACAAGGCATCATCTTGCGTGAGGAATTAGTTAAATTCCATCTGCCATTCCATTGCCCACTTTTGCAGTTGATCTATACCCTGTTGGAAGCTCAGATGCAAGAGACTGCAGACGTTGGAATCGTGAGCTCAAATCAAAGTGTTGGAGGAACAGGTTATGTTTTGGAGTGGAGACACATCTGCATACTGATGGGAGTAGGAGGGGAGGGGGAGGGAAATAGCTGGTAGAAAGAGTTGAGGGGAAGGGGTGGGGCAAGAGCCAGCTAGTGACAGGTGGATGAGGGTGAGGAGAGGTTGATTGGTAGATGAGTCAGGCGGGAGAGAGAAGGGTGAAGATAGTAACCATGGCTGGCGGTGATAAGTGGACAAGATAAAAGAGTGGTGGAATCTGATAAGAGATGAAGATGCAGAGTGAAATATAGAACCAGAGGGGGTGGAGGAATGGTGGGTTGTTGAGACTGGAGGAGTAAATAGAAAACATTTCCACTGCTCATCACCCACCCCCCCCCTACTTCGGGTTCACCATTTTTCTTTTCCCTCCACCCTCCTCTCCCTCATCAGACATCCACCCATCAGCCCCATCTCATCTGGTTCCACCTATCACTTGACGACACTTGCCCCACCCCTTCCCTTCACCTCTTTCTACCAGCTATCTCCCCTCTAGTCCACGAGTCTGAAGAAGGGTCCCATACGCAAAATGTCTGCCCATTCCCTCCACAGATGCTGCCTGACCCACCAAGTTTCTCCAGCAATTTCTTTTTTGTTTTTTGTAAACTCAGACAGACCTTCACTGTCCACCACACCACCAACTTTGGTGTCATGTGTAGATTTGTTAATTATGCAGCTTACATTATCTTCCAAATCACAGACTTCCAATCCAGAAAGAAAAACAATCCTATAATCAGATCAATTTTGCATCCATTGTGCTCACGCAACCTGGATCCCTTGTGTTCTACCTCTACGGAACAACCTACCATGTCAGTACCCCTGTCAAAGGTCTTACTAAAGTTCATCTTGACATGGTCTACCTCCCCACCCTCTCCTGTCCTCCATGTCATCGTGGATATGATCTCCCACGCACTAAACCACATTGACTATCTCTAATCAGTTCTTGCCTTTCCAAATGCAAATAAATTCTACCTCTCGGAATCCCTTCCAATAACTTTCCCACCACTGAGGTAAGGCTCATTAGCCTGGAGTTCCCTGGCTCATTTCCTGCTGCCCTTCTGAAATAAAGGTTTAATATTAGCAATGCACCAGTCTTGTGGAGCTCACCTTTGGCTAAAGAGAGTAAGGACTGATGTTGGGGAGAGGGATTTGTGTTGTTTTTTCTTGTAGAGGGTGAGGGCAGTATTTTGCACCAGTCCACTGTGTCAGATTACATTAGTTGACAGTACTCCACACTCAGCAATGGTATTAAATTGCATTCAGCGTTAGGCAGAGTTCCACTGGCTAACCATGATGGATTGGGATCATAAAACAAGAGCGCTGGAGGGTGGGTCAGGCAGCATCTGTGGAGGGAAATTGGACAGATGATGTTTTGGGTCGGGACCTTTCATCTCCAGTTTGAAAAAGGGCCCTGGCCTGAAACATTGCCTGTCCATTCTCTCCACAGATGCTGGCTGACCCACTGAGTTCCTCCAGCATTCTGTTTTCTGCCCAGGATTCCAGCATCTGCATTCTGTGTCTTTGTGCACTAGCAGTTAGAAGCGTAAGAACGACCTCTTTCAGAATTATTATTCATTCAAAATATGTCAAAATGTACATTGCGGCAACAAAGCGAGACCATTGAGGTGTTGGGAAACAACATGAGTTATTGTTGACTGTGGCACAACACTATTGTACTTGAAGCAATTGTATATGAAAGATAGACACAAATAGCTGGAGCAAATCAGAGGGGCAGGCGCATCTCCGGAGAGAAGGAATGGCTGATGTTTCGGGTCTAGACCCTTCAGCAAGATGTGCTCACAGCACGTCAGATTCCACAAACTATGTAACGGTTGAGGTTGGAAATTAACATCAGAGACGCACATTACGTTCAGCTGCTTGGAATGACTAACTACAGCTAGTGGCTGAACTTGAGCGGCAAATAAAAAACGTAACAGCGGTAGAGTCCCAAAGTGAGTTTATTTTTTAAAAGGTAGAACAAAATGGGTACAGGTGCCAGAGGTTACGGGGAGAAGGCAGGACAATGGGATTAGGAGGGAGAGATGGATCTGCCATGATTGAATGGCGGAGTAGACTTGATGGGCCGAATGGCCTAATTCTGCTCTTATCACATGATCTAATTAAAATATTTAGTTTCAAAATCAAAAGGGAAATGTGCAGAGGATCCTTAATGAATAACCCAGGTGTTAGCACAGCCAGGCTTTGTCATAGTTCTATCGAACGATATTTTGCTGCTTGTCTTTTCACCTAGTTGCCAGGACGACTGCACTTTCATTATTTATTCCTCTTGACGGGTTAGACGACAAAGCGTCGAGGGAGGCAGCGGTCCAAATGGATTTAGTGCTGAGGAGAAACCTACCGGATGACTCTTGCCAACTCGGTCCTCGCTCCAGTCTGTCCAATTAAACGGTGTTGTTAGCCTCTCGCTCCTTGCGATCTCCCCTGAAGTCAGTTTGTTGGACTTGATTCTTTTCCTCTTCTGATGATGCACTTTAAATCTCAGAATTTTCACCTCTTTGCCCCCCCCCCCCACCACCACCATTCAGAATTGCACTTTTTCCAGACACACAAACTGACCCGCAGCTAAAACCCTGGCCTCCTGAGTTTCTTACACTGATCAAAATTCTGAGGTAAACTTACAACCACATCCCCTGCATTGGTTTCGTGTCTGCTTGTATTTCGGCTGGTGTTTTTCTGGTTTTCAGATGCCAACCAACTCTTGCCCACACCGAGAATGATGCCAAATTGTTCCTGCTAGGCATTATTTGTGTTAAAAAAAAAAAAGTTTTTTTTAAATAATTCATACGCCAGAGGAAAACTCCTTTAGATGGAGGGATTGGCGGAGTTTCACTGCACAATGAACAGGATTAATGGATGCTCGTTAGGCAGTGCCTGGCTATGTCTGCATGCTCTTTCATCGGTACTGGCTGACGCTTGGCTGACACCGAGAGCTTTTTTACACTAACTGCTTTCTCTCTCATGAAAAGCAAATTATAAGGCAGGCCTAGAGGCAGAGAGAGGAAAAAATTGTTTATTCCTTTGAGATTAGTTATTCCTAATCCAACTGAGCGTCTACAAGGAACAGTGTTTGTGTAAGAGCTTCATAGTATAAGATTTACATGTATTACATTCAAAGAAAAACGAAGATTGCAAAGTTCACCTCATTCATGAATGTTTTGTTTTATTGGATTGAATCTTTTTTTCTAGTAAATTCAAATCTTTGATTTTTTTTAAAATTGTGTGTCAAGTTAATTCTTAATTGTCCTGGATTTTATATTTCCTAAGAGCTTTGAAATCTGTTATCAATGAACAGAAAGCGCATGAATTGGAATTTCAAAAGATTTGTTCCTACTCTCCCCCCCCCCCTAACTATTTTAGAGACAATCCTCAACACATTGCAAATATTTACAGTTTTTGAGAAATTGTACAGCGATGGTTAAATGAGTCATGAAGTGAAATGCAAGAAATATTTAATTTGCGTTTAGTCCCATTATGTGATAAATTCAGGGGGGGAAAAATCTATTGGAATCACAGTAACAGAAGAGAGTGGAATGGTTTCGGGGCTCTGGTTGCCGGGCGGATTTGGGACTGTTGTCCTTTGATCAGAAAAAGGTGTTGAAGAGGCTTGGTGAAGTCAATGAGGAGAAACTGTTCGCAGAGGCTGAACTATTGGTCAATTGAGGATAAAGATTTAATGCAGATAGAAAAGGAAGGATGTGATATGTTCTCATGTGCAGTAAGGCGCTGTCTGGAGGTGAAGGGCACGGATTCTGAAGGGAACTGGATGTAAATTAAGGGGGTAAATTTTGCAGTGGAATTTCAAGGAAATGCGATTACTTCCAACAACCACAATAAAGAGCAAATAAACTGTACGATCCTCTTAGCGACGAGTTATACTAAGCAGAGGTAGAGTATTTAAATATTACATATTCACTTGTTGACGTGAACACAGACTAGACACAAAGGACCCTTCGTCTGAAGAAGGGTCCCCATACAAAATGTCACGTATCCATCCACCTTCTCCAGAGATGCTGCCTGAAGCTGTGAGTTTCTCCAGTACTTTGTTTTTTTTTTTGTAAATCAACCTGCTGGTCCTTGTATCACCTTTAAACATAAGCTGTGGTCTCTCATTGTGGAGTGCTGTCCATAGGAGGTGCAGAAAGACAGGCTTTTAGAGTAAAAGTGTGCAGATTAAATGAAAATTCCCTTTTAACTTGGAGGGAAGAGCTGTGGAGATTATAAAATGTTTGTTCGCACTTACAAAGAGTCAGGCAGCACAAAATTGTGGCTTTTGGACCCACCCTGTCACGCTGACCAAGATATCCATCTAAACGCGTCCCATTTACCCACATCCCTCTAAACCTTCCCTATTCATGAATCTGTCCAAATGTCTTCTACATGTTGTAGGACCTGCCTCAACCACATCCCCTGGCAGTTCGTTCCAATAAATCCTGCCCTAGGTGTGAAAAAGATGCCCCTTAGGTTCCTATTGAATCTTTCCCCTCTCACTCTCTACCGTCTAGTTCTTGAATCCTGACCTTGGGGAAAGCAAATTATTCACCTGACATTAAAAAAGTGCATAAATTCACGCCAGCAAAAAAAAAGTGCATAAATTCACGCTGTTTCTACTGGTAAGTGGGCCCTGGAACCAGAAGACGTAGATTTTGGATAATTGGACAAAGAACCAAAGGGGAGAATTTTTTTAAAGTCATGGAGATGTACAGGATGGAGACAGGCCCTTTGTCCCAATTTGTCCATGCTGACCAAGTTGGTATTCTGGGTTAAGTCCCATTTGCCCGTATTTGCCCCATACTCCTCTGACCCTTCCTATCAGTATCTGTCCAAATGTCTTTTGAAAGCCATAATTATATCTGTTTCTGTAGCTTACTCTGACAGCTCATTCCAGATACAAACTACCATCTGAGTGAACAATTTGCCACTGTTAGTCCTGATAAATATCTCCCTCGTCAGGTCATAGTTATAGGAGCAGAATTATACTATTCGACTACACATGTTTGCTCTGTCATTCAATCATGGCTGATCTGATACAAGATATAAGATACATTTATTTGTCACATGTGCCAGTTGGCACAGTGAAATGTGGTCACCATACAGCCATACAATAAAATAAAGAACACAACACACGATGGAGTTCAACATAAAACATCCCCACACAGCAGAATCAAACGTTTCCCACTGTGAGGGAAGGCACCAAAGTCAGTCTCTTCCTCGATGTCCACCCGCGGTCGGGGCCTCTGGAGCGCTCGGCAGTCGCCGCTACGGGCAGCCCGCCGCTCAGGCCCGCTCGCCGGGATGTTGGAACTCCGACGTCCGGACTGGAGGCCAACCTCAGTGGCTTGGACCTCCGAATCGGCCGCTTCCTACCAGAGTCCACGGCTCCCGACATCCCCAGGCCGCGCCGGGCGGAGATCCACGCTGGCGGCCCTCGGCAAAGGGCCCCAGGGTCTCCGCGATGTCGGTCAGCGCCGCCCGCGCTGGTAGCCCCGCGATGTTGGAGCAGCGGGCCCAACGTTCCGGAGCTCCAACCGGCGATCCAGGAAGGCATCGCCCGCTCTGCGGTAAATCTAGCGCCGCTGCCAAAGCTCTGGTCCGGTCTCAGGTCCAGTGGTAGGCCGCGAAGAGGGGGGGCGAGGACGCGACACGCCAGGAAGCGACTAGGAAACGGTTTCCCCCTTACCCTACCCCACCCCCCTCCCCCACATAGAAAAGTTAAAGATTCCCCAAAACAAACAGTTTAGATAAACTAAAATTAAAAAAAGAGGGGCGAAAATGGACAGGCTGTAGGCAGAGGCGCCTTCAATGCAGCACCCCTAGTGTCTTTCCCTCTCAATCCCATTCTCCTGCCTTCTCCCCATAACCCCTGACACCTGTACGTTCATCCCCTCTCACCGTAGCTCTATGCCTTCTAGTTTTAGAATCATCTTCCCTCGGGGGGGGGGGAGAGACTGTGAGTGTTCCCTTTATCCATGCCCCTCATGACTTAAGAGTCTTTCATGGAAACGACAAAGAAACACTGGGTCAAATAACCACTGCCTCTGTTGCAAGATGATTCTGCGATAAAGGAGCAAAATAGTCCTTAATCAAATCAGAATAACTTTTCAACAAAAAAGGGTCATGCTCGGTAAAACCGCCACCCTGTCTGCTCCTCACATTGGGTGGTTAATTTTATCCTTCGAGTTCTGTTAGCGGAGACCTTTTTTTTTCCACTCTAATTTTTAAAGCACAGGGTGTTAAAGTTGTAGCCTTTACAGGCTTTATGGATGGATGGCCGTTCTCTCAGTGTTTTGGGTAGGGAGGGAGGGAGGGAGGGAGGGCAGAGCAGGGGAGAGTAACGATTATTAAGTTTCACTGCCAAGAGCAATTAGTAACGATGTTGGTCAAACAGTCAAAGCAGCTGAACAAAGCTTTTATAACCAAGGAGGAACAAATGTGCTGATTGAATCGGACATTTACAAGTGGGGATGCCAGATAGTAGTGAGCAGATTTCTACGTGTGTCATTCCCAAATGAATGGGCAACCAACAATTGATGTCAGTAAATTGCCTGAATAAGGGAGGGGAAAAATCCAGAACAGTTTTGCCATTTTGCATTGATTACTGTTATGTTTATTTTAACTTGTGTAGTTTGGGTTTCTTTTTTGTTCTGCCATCCCAAAAATAATTTTAACAAACTATTTGTTATTGTAAACAGGTAACAAACATGGTGAGTATTTTTTAAAGATCGGCTCTCCTTAGTTATTTTTGTTGTTTCTGTGTAGTGGGGGGGGGGGGGTGGGCATGTTTCGAGAGGCTGCTTGGCCGATGCTGTTACTGCCAGGGTGTATGTGATGCTGGAGGGATGTACACCTGGGAGGGATTCGCTGCTCTGTGTCTTTCTGAGGCAACGTCTCTGTGGAATGGCTAACCCCTCCCACGCCAACTCGCATGCCACCCCTGCTCGCTTGCTGCCCCTCCGCCTTGGTTCCTTCCGCCCGACACCCAACCCAAGCTTACTTACTGCAACCCCATAATGAGCATGAATCCAAGAATGCAGGGAGCTGGTGACAGTTGTACATTTAGACCCTCCGAGCTTTAAAACATGCAACAGTATTTCCTCACATTTGGTTTAAGATGATGCATCAATATGGAAACATTCCCTTTGAGCTCCAGATCAGGTTGGGGGAAAGCAGTGAGGTGGAGATTGTTGCTGTAAAATGAGGGCTGCTGGGTCATTGCCCAGTGTAGGGCGGTACAGTGGCCCAGTGGTACAGTTGGTGCATTACAGTGCCAGAGATCCTGGCTACAGCTGCTGTCTGTACTGAGTTTGTACGTTCTCCCTGTGACTGACTGGGTTTCCTCCAGGTGCTCCGGTTTCCTCCCACACTCCACAGAGACGTGCAGGTTTAGTAGCTTAATTAGCTTTGGCAGAATTGTAAATTGTCCCTAGTGTGTAGGATAGTGTTAGCCTACGAGGTGATCGCTGGTTGGCCTGTTTCTCTAAATCTATAAAGTCTAAACGTTATTCAGGATATCCTGTTAGGAAGAACTACTTGCAAAACATTGTGGGAAACCCCCCCTTCGGAGTTTGTGAGATCTCTTGGGGTTAATTTGAAAACTTATACAGTAGGATTGGTAACTTATCGATGGGTATAACTGATTTAGGAATCCCTTTTGCTAACTGGAGATACAGAACCTCTGTGATCTAATTGAGTGGTGAGAGAGACTTAAAGGTTTGAGTAGCCTCCCCATTGTTCCAGAAGGTTAGAGTCTCAAGTCTTTGCTTGACCATAATGTGGATTGTAACATAACAAAATCCAAGCAAAATATGCTGGAGACACTCAGCAGGTTGGGCAGCATCTGTGGGAAGAGAAACAGTTAACAGTTTGGGTTGGAGACTTTCCAGGTTTGGATCCTTTGGCCTTATTATTCACAGATACACCATTTAAATATTTGTATGGCTTGAGATGCCAGAGAATGCAAATGCTGGAATCTTTAGCAAAACACAAACTGTTGGAGGAATGTAGTCAGGCAGCATCTGTGGAGGGAATGGACAGATGATGATTTGGGTTAGGACCTTTCTTCATATTTTTAAGATGTAGTTTTGGCGTTGGCTTGTCAGTGGCAGGTGATGCGTTTCCCAGTGTAAGCCTGTGGGCAGGGTGTAGTTAACCTTTGTGGCTAGATTTTAACTGGGAAATTGAGAAGTGCACACGCCTAACGCAACAAGCTGCAGTAATTGCTTAAACATCCAGCACCTGCTGAATTTCCAGTTAATCAGATAAACGGGTTAATCAATAAATAGGCTGGGCACTCCCTCACTATTGCTTCTCTCGCCCAGCTGCTTCTCGGGTTATCAAAGCATTCTGGCTTTTACAATGCCACATTAACCTTTGAGTAATGGGTTAATTTATGTGGACGGTGTAGTAATTAGGACAGGTACATGGACAGGAACGGTTCAGGGAGATATAGGCCAAACGTGGACAAATGGGACATCTTTGTCAGCATGGACAGGATGGATTGAATGGCCTGTTTCTGGGCTAAATGACTCTTGACTCCCAACTGAGACGGGAAGAGTGGCAAGGCATTAACAGGAGCTTTTGCTGTGCAGTGAACCTTTTGAGATGTGGACAGGAATGATAGGAATTATGGTGGCCAAAAGTTGAGAGTTTTGCAGCGACCCTAAAAAAGGAGAGAGAAGCAGAGAGCATGCGCAGGGAGAGAATTCCAGACCTTGGGTCTTGGGCAGCTGAAGGGATGCTGGCCAGCCAAGGGGCGTTTAACTGAGGTGCAAGAGGCCACCGTTGCAAGAGCAGAAGAGCTTGCAAAACATTAGAGAGTGGAGAACATGAAGGGTTCTACAAATGAGGATGGGAATTTCAAATGTGCAGGCATGCAAACACGGCACACCTGGTGAATGGTCCAATGTTGTTTGTGATGGAGTTTTGGATAAGCTGGAGTTTGGTCCAACAGTGACATCCCCATAATCACAGGTCAGTTCAAGTAGATTAACGGATAGAAGGACGTCCATTTGAATGTGGACCCACTGCACTACACCAGGGATAGGGCAGGTTTGGAGGAATATGGACCAAACGCAGGCAAGTGGGACTAGCGTAGCTGGCACGTGTTGGCTGGTGTGGGCAAGTTGGGCCAAAGGGCCTGTTTCCACGCTGTATCAATCTATGACTCTATCTATGACCAATGGAGCAATCAGTTGAGTGGAATAAACATGTTACTTCTCAACGTCCGCTTTGTATGCTTGCTACCAGGTCTAAATTGCAGTGGTTCATTATGGGGTTAAAATGCACTAACTGTTTGATTGCTTTGGCTGCATGGTTTTGAAAGACTGCCCACGTTTTTATCTCACGTTGTGACAAACGCTTGATATTTTCACTTTCACTTCAGTGGAGTTTATATTCGCGAAACTATTTTTTAGTTTAGCTTTGCAAAATATCTTAAAGCTGAGTCATCAAATTGAATCCTGCAGCACAATTGGTCATTTAGCTTGAGTAGGACACAAAATGCTGCAGTAACTCTGGGGGTCAGGCAGCATCTCAGGAGGAAAGGGATAGGCGACGTTTCAGGTCTAAACGCTTCTTCAGACTGAGAGTCAGGTGGGGGGAGGGCCATTTAGCTTATTGTGTCCGAGCTAACTCTTTGAAAGAATGGTTCAATTAATTTAATTTTCTTTTGCCCGCAAAAGCACTTACATAATCAATTGCCTTTTAAAAGTTGCCCCTATTCCCTTTCCACCACCCTTTCAGACACCGCAATCCAGATCACAGAAGCTTCCAAATTACTGGAGGAACTCAGCAGGTCAGGCAGCATCTGTGGAGACAGAGGGGCAGTCGACGTTTCGGGTTGAGACCATCCAAGAGGGCTGTGATCGTAGAGGAGGAGATAGCTGGTGAGGAGGGGGGGTGAGGCAGGATTGAAGGGAAGGCGATAGATGGTACCAGGTGAGGTGGGAGTAATGGGCAGATGGGCAAAAGACTGCTGATTCCGGAATCTGATAATGTACGAAGGTGATGTTGAACCAAAACAGTGCTGGAGCAATTCAACAGATCAGGCAACATCTGTGGAGGGCATGGGCAGACCTTAGACTTCCTGTATGGACAGGTCCGCGTGTGTAGAGAGTAACAGCAAGAAGTATCTGAGATAGAGTCAAAAAGCTGTAGTAACTCAGCGGGACAGGCAGGTTTAATGTCTATCTTCGGTTTAAACCGGCATCTGCAGTTCCTTGATACACGAGGTATCTGAGCATCCGCCAACAATGATAAAAATTAATGAAAGGCCCCTTCAGCCCATGTTGTTTGTGTCGACCATGATGGCAATTTTAACTCGTCCATCTGCTTGTACATGCTCCATACCTCGCATCCTCCATTCTCCGCCCGTTCATGTGCCTGGCTCATTGCACCTTAAACATCGCCATCGTACTAGCTTCTTCCACCTAGGGTTGTGTTGAGTACATTGGGAGGTTAGCAGGCTGTGTAGCCAGACAGGGAGGACATCATTGTCATGGAGATACGAGGGGAGATGAGGAGCAATGACTTTTCACCGGGAGTGGTTGAGATCTGGACCACCCCAGAAGCAGATTCAATGGGAGACTTTCAGGGCAAGAACAACAAAAGGAGGAATTTGCAAATGGAACGGTGTCACTAAATTGGTTGAATATTTGGGGGGGGGGGGGGGAAATGAAGGGGGGAATTAATTGGAGAGAGATCTCACAGACGTGATAAGTGAGTGGCCTCCTTGGAGCTGAAATATTCTGTGAATAAAACCAGCAAAGGACAATATAAACTTGGGGTTAGCAATGGAATTGGAGATATTACTTGCGTTCATGGGGTGATGGACTGTATTCAAGGCAAGGCCTTATATTCTTCTTCATTTTAATGGGAATGTTTGTCGTTTGAGAAATACTCTCTGTGGGGTGATGGTGTGGAGCATGTTGCTTACTTATGGAGGTGGGGGTTCGGGAGGGAAGATGTGTGGATGGTTTCTTGGTGTCAGAACACAGCGTGAGATTATGTTCTGGTCTGTTCAAGGATCAGGCAGTGAAGGACAAAGCTCTCCAGAGCATGGCGGCAATGTCTTCAGCACAGATAGTGTCGGCCACGACCATTCAACACAAGCTGGGGTTGCCAGGAATCCCTCGACCTTCCTTCCAAGCAGCACCCGGAGTAAGTGATGTGGCTTCATTTCCCGGCGTTGCCTTGAACTACAACCTGCCATGTTGGTGTTGCTCATCATTGGGGTGGCACGGTGGCGCAGTGGTAGAATTCATACGTTATGGGAGCAGGATTAGGCCATTTGGACTATCGAGCGCACTCAACCATTCAATCAATTGCTGATCTATCTCTCCCTCGCAACACCATTCTCCTGCCTTCTCCCCATAACCCCTTGACAACCGTACTAATCAAGAATGTGTCAATCTTTGCCTTAAAAATATCCATTGGCAATGTTGCTGCCTGACAGTGCCAGAGACCCAGGTTCAATCCTGACTGCGAGTGCTGTCCGTACGGAGTTTGTACGTTCTCCCTGGGACCGTGTGGGTTTTCTCCGGGTGCTCTGGTTTTGTAGGTTAATTTACTTCTGTAAATTGTCCCTATTGTGTTGAATAGAACTGTTGTATGGATGACCGTGGTTGGCACGGAGGGCCGAATGGCCTGTTTCCGCGCTGTATCACGAAACTAAACTCTCATCAGGTGCTTGAGTGCTTCAGCTGTGAGAGCCGAGGCATGAACTAGACATCATATCCACATCCACTCAACCATATCAATGAAGGTATAAAGTATAGAACAGTCCAGCACAGAAACAGAGGACGTTCGGCCCACAATGTCAGTGCTGAACATAACGCTAAGTTAAACTAATCTCTGCCTCTCCACAAGCCTCTCGTATTTCAGCAAGGCTATAGTGCGGCCTAGACGACAGACCAAACCATAATTTATCTACCACTATCCCATCTCTGGTTGTATCTCAACTTCAAGATGAATGGTCTAAAACATGTTGGCACTTTAGGGAAGCCAGGTAGCACAGGCACCATCACTGGACTATTCTGTGTTCAGGTGTTTATTCGGATTTACTTGGATAAACATTTTTAGATGTATTCTGTGATTATCCCCGACCAATGTTCTAACAGGTTTTCTGTTTTTTCCAGTTCTGGCAAACTGTAATGCCCACAGGACAGCCAGGATCATCACAAGAGTAAGTAATGCAGCAATGTCATGATAGTTGTGCCATGAATTCCTGACCATTAGCTGATTTCCAGCTTTTCTGAAGAACGTTCCAATTTTGGGATCTTGCAGCGCATATTCAGGCCATTCAGGCCATGTTAGCACTTTGAATACTATTTCAAGTAGCCCCAATCTCTTTCAGCCACACTTTTCCCGAACTCTACCATTTCTGTCCTCTTCATGTGTCTTATCCTTTCCAAAGTAAAATTTATTTCAGTTTGTGTTTAGCTTATCGTCGCGTGCACTAAGATGCATTGAAAAGCTTTTGTTGCATACTAGCCAGTCAGCAGAAAGACAATACATGATTGCAATCGACGTACCAGTGTACAAATACATGATGAAGGCAATAACGGGAAAAACATTCAGTGCAAGATAATGTTGAATAAAGTCTGATCAAAGATAGTCCGAGGGTCTCCATTGAGGTAGATGATAGCCCAGGACCACTCTCTATTTGTTGGTAGGGTGGTTCAGTTGCCTGATAACAGCTGGGAAGGTAGACAAAAGTGCTGGAGAAACTCAGCGGGTGCAGCAGCATCTATGGAGCGAAGGAAATAGGCAACGTTTCGGGCTGAAACCCTTCTTCAGACAGCTGGGAAGAAACTGGACATATGTCCCAGAATCTGGACATATGCATTTTCACACTTCCATATCATTTTTCTTCCTCAATGCTTTAGGATAGTGCTTTTCAGACCGTTCATGAACTATGTGTGTTTGTGTTAGAAACACTGGTCAGGCACTGCAGGTCAGGCAGCATCCGTGGAGCGAGTAATATGGTTGATGCTTCAGGTCATGTTTTCTCTGCCCCCACCCCCCCAAAAAGCCATTGCTTTGCAAATCACGCTCCATAAAACTTGGAAGATAATCCAGGAAGTGAAAAGATCATGACTATTGTTAGATTGCTTGTGGTAGATAGGGGGAAACTGGTTTAGTTCACAGCTCAGGATAAAATCTTCTGAATCATGCAAGTTAATTGTTATCTGTAAACTGCTCTTTAAATGTTCGTGCTGTGCAGTGAATCATTGTGCGGTGTCGATATGCAAGTCGTGTTTCTTGCGTTCAGTAACGTGGATGTTTTTTTCCCTGCAGTGTGAAGCCCTTTGCCCAGCAGGCTTATGCAGCCCAACCAGCAGTCGCAACACCTATTTCAGGTGAGATACAGGTGCTTATTTCCACTTGCTCTTCTCTGCTCTCTTTGGTCCCACCTTACCCCACTGTGCAGCCACACCCTCCCATCCCGTTTTCTCTCTCTCTCCCAACCCCCCCCCCCCCCCCCCCCACCTTTATTTTAACTCTTCCCCCACACCAGCCTGACCATGCTCTCTTGCTGTTTACCATCGGGAGCCTGAAAACCAGGTTCCTCCCTGCATCCACCAACCTCCTGAATACTGCACACTAACCTCAGCAACTGCGATTATCTCCGGAGATAGACGCAAAATGCTGGAGTAACTCAGCCGGTCGGGCAGTATCTCTGGAGAAAATAAATATGTGACGTTTCGGGTCGAGACCCTTCTTCAGACCGAAGTTACTGAGTTACCCCAGCACCTTCGGAGGATGCAGCACGAGGAAACACTTTTTCTCACAGAGAGTGGTGAGTCTGTGGAATTCTCTGCCTCAGAGGGCAGTGGAGGCAGGTTCACTGGATGCTTTCCACAGAGAGCTAGATAGGGCTCTTAAAAATAGCGGAGTCATGGGGATATGGGGAGAAGGCAGGAACTGGGTACTGAGTGGGGATGATCAGCCATGATCACATTGAATGGTGGTGCTGGGTCGAAGGGCCGAATGGCCTACCCCTGCACCTATTGTCTATTGTCTTCGATGTAAACCAGCACCTGCAGTTTCTTCCTACACATGATTTTCTGTGGACTGTGTCTTTGGTTGCATGACGGACTTCCGATTTCCACTGTCACAGTCTGGTTACCTTGTATTACGGTTATTAATTTTATATATGTCGGATTGTTCTATACTTATTTTTGTGTTATCGTGTTAATGGGCCTGTAAAGCTGCAGTAAGAATTTTATTGTTCCGTGGCCAGTAACTCATGGCAGTTAAATACTTTCGGGATGCTGCCAAATGTTGTGAAAATATCTACTTCCACCTCCTCGGGCAACATTCACGCGTGACTCTTGACGCTTGACTCTTACTTTCTCTCCTTGTCTCTCTGCTTCTTTCCATTCACAATCTGCCTCTTGCTCTGTTGCTGTCCCTTTCATTTCTTCGCCTCTGCCAAAGAAAAAGGCCTCGCATCTTAAAAACCAAGCCAGGACGTTCCTCTAATAACCCCTTTGGCTGATGAAGTAAAGTTAATTTGCTCTTTCAACTGCTTGAGTGTTACCTGACTGTTCAGCTTCATGGAGCTGGTGGCGATTGTCTGTCACCCTCTGAATACGTGTGATGTGCATCGTTTCTTTGGAGTTTAATATAACTAAGCCATGCATCACTGACCAGTTAGTGGGTGCAGAGACAAATGGTTTTATCCTGTGGTCAGTTTATGATCTGCCCAAATAGATACATACAGGTCGGAAACTGCCCTTCAGCCCAATTCGTCCATGATGGCCAAGATGCCCATCCTAAGCTAATCCCATTTGCCTGTGTTTGGCCCATATCCCTCTAAACTGTTCCTGTGCACATGTTTCAATGTTGTTGTACCTGCCTCAACTACCTCATCTAGCAGCTCATTTCATGTACCCACCACCAGCTGTGTGGAAAAAGTTGCCCCTCGGGTTCCGATTAAATCTTTCACCTTAAACCTATGTCCGCTATTTCTTGATTCCTCTACCTGGGGACAATAAATTCTGCATTCAACCTATTTCCCCTGGTGATTTTCTACATTGCTGTAAGATCGCTATTGAGTCAGCTTTATTTTCTATTTTGCGATGTGCAGGGTACGAGTCTGCAGCTGCCCCAACCCCCTCAGTTCCTGCATGGCAAGGCCGATCCATTGGCACATCGAAACTTAGACTTGTGGAATTCTCGGCCTTCCTGGAACAGCAGAGAGACCCAAATTCGGTAAGGCTTCCACAGTTTAATTCAGTCCGTTTGTGAACTGTGGGAGGAACTCGGAATGCGACCACTCTCCTGGTTTGGATCGTTGTTACAGTCAACTGTTGATACAACCCCAGGCATTTCTTTTAATGCACACAATTCAGAAAACCCTTGTGTCATCTGTAGTAAAGAAAGCCTCACGATCAACTCATCCATTAATAGGCCAGAAACTATTCTCTCAATTTTGGCAAACATGATGGTTTTAAAAATTAGTTCAGTTTAGCTTATTTACAAAATAGTTCCAATTCCAATTAGTTGTTTTCCAATCATCACCGCATTCTGAAGAAGAGGTGTTCATTTTTTTATGTCTGCGTTGAATGAAAGAATGGAGAGATGCATCAGACACTACAATATTTAATATTGGGTCAATAATCTAATGGAACTAATTCAAGCTAATTTAAAGCAACTTTAAATGTAAACGATTTTTAATTTGGGCTTTAGAGATACAGAGCGGGAACAGGCCCCTCCACCCACTGAGTCTGCACTGTCCAGCCTATACACTAACACTATCTAACACACCAATTTTACCAAAGCCAATTAACCTACAAACCTGTAGATCTTTGGAGTGTCGGAAGAAACCGAAGCACCCTTAGAAAAGCCAAGCGCCCACAGGGAGAACGTACAAATTCCAGGCAACACCAGTAGTCAGAACCGAACCCGGGTCTCCAGCGCTGTAAGGCAGTAACTCTAACGATCTGCCGCCCTCTTGTTGAGTTTGGTATTTTAATCAACAGTGCAATGAAATGTCATGAATTTAGATTAGTACCTTATCGTATTTGCCCTCAAGCATAGTTATAGTCAGAAAGTCATACAGCACGGAAACAGGCCTTTTGGTCCAAATCGTCCACGCTGACCGAGATGGCCTGTCAACACTAATCCCGTTTGCCCGCATTTGGCTCATCTCCCTCTAAACCTTTACTATCCATGTACCTGTCCATATGACTTTTAAATGCTGTTATTGTACCTGCCTCAACTACTTCCTCTGGCAGCTCGTTCCATATACTCACTGTGTGAAAATGTTGCCCCTTAGGTTCCTATTAAATCCTTCCCCTCTCAACTTAAATCAATGCCCTATGGTTCTTGATTCCTCTACCCTGGGAAAAAGGACTGCGTTCACCCTATCTATCCCCCTCATGATTTTATGCATCTCTATAACGTCACCCCTCAGCCTTCTGCACTCATTTCCAAACAGCGTTGCCCAAGTAATTTTACTGGGCTGCTTCCCAATTTAATGATGAAAGTGAGGTCAAGTGGAAAGGTCGAATATTATTGATTAAAATAATCTTTGTTTAAATTACGCCCAGACGGCCATTAAAGATTAGTTGTTATGATAGGGAACTGGGGTCACGGTGTGCCTGGGGTGAGAAAGTTTCCTGCTCTCAAGGACATCCTTGAACCATGTTTTATGGAAATGTAACACCTTTCTCGTACACTTCTGTAACAATTTTCATTTCTAGTGGGCCATGGCGGATTGACGTTGGTGTATTAAGCCAATGCCAGCCTCTAATAGAGCAGTGCCATTTATAAGCTTAGGCACAGACAGCAAAGAAACAGGCCCTTCAGCCCACCATTCTCCATACTGATCATCAAGTGGACAACTATTCCAATCCTATTTGGGTCTTGTATAATGCAAGTGTTCGTCAACATAAATATCAGAAGCTTAAACTACCAAGACATCTAGTGAAATGTTTTTTTGAAAATAACTGAATAAACAGTAATTGCTTTAATTATGCTTGGAAATTAATTTAAAGAACAATGTAACCTTTAATGGACATTTGTCAAATACACTTTGGATGGAGACATTAAAATTGTTTGGAGATGGGCAAGGAATGTAAATTCAAAGCCAAAAATTAGTCAATTTACTCAGAAATCTGGAGGAACAGAACAGTCGGTAACTGCTTCCAAAAAAGGCAAGGTAATTTCTACAGAAAGTAGCAGTGCGCCGAAATACAACTACATATAAATTACATGTGTAAAAAAAATCTCAGTCACATAAACATGGCCAGCGGGCCAGCCAATCCAGGTCATCCTGTTAACCCAAAAGTTCAGCAACAGTCAATGTATGGTCATAAAAGCATCCATCACTCTCCCATTGCACAGATTCATTGAGTATTAACTTGTAGCATCTGGGGATGGCACAGGTCAGAACCCTGATATAATTAAAAAATGAAGTGATACAGCGCGGAAACAGGCCCTTCAGCCGATTCTGCAAAGACCACCAAACCCCACACATTAACACTGCCCTGCACGCACTTGGGACAATTAACAATGTTATCAAGCCAATTAGCCTACAAACCTGTACATCTTTGGAATGTGGGAGGAAACTGGAGTTCCCGGAGAGAACCCATGCCTGCCATGGGGAGAACGTACAATACGATAGAACTTTATTTATCCCAGGAGGGAAATTAATCTACACACAGTCATAAAACACAAGATACATGAAACATGAAATTAAAGTGACGAGTGGAAAGGATTGGAGATGCAAAGATTTGGGGGGGGGGGAGTCAGTCAGGATTTGTACAGCTTGTTAGCCACAGGAAAGAAGGATCTCCTGTGGCGTTCTGTCCTGCATCTTGGTGGAACCAGTCTGTTGCTGAAGGTACTCCTCAGGTTGACCAGTGTGTCATGGAGGGGTGAGCTCTGTATAGACTCTGTACAGACAGCACCCCTAATGAGGATCGAGCCCGGGTCATTGTTTCGGTAAAGCAGCAACTCTCCCACTGCCACCATGCCGCCGATTGAAACACATTGCACCGGCTCTAATGTTTAAGTTGTTTTGATGCGATGTTAAAGCTCGTCCTTCCCGAGTATTTTTTTTCTTTAATTAAAATTCTTTTAATGCACTCTGTGTGAGCTCCCATTATTGGAATCATTAGCCTATGCCTGTGAACTGCATGGCATTGTGTGGGTTGGATTTGTTTCTATAGAAATGATAACGCTGCACTTTTCATCTTTTTATGCAGTATAACAAGCACCTCTTTGTACATATTGGACAGACCAACCATTCCTACAGTGACCCTTTGCTCGAATCTGTGGACATTCGCCAAATCTATGATAAGTTCCCAGAGAAAAAAGGTGGCCTTAAGGAACTGTATGGAAAAGGACCCCATAATGCCTTTTTCCTTGTGAAATTCTGGGTAAGCACATCACTCCATCTTCAATGAATTCTTTAAAGATTTATCTGTTGTGCCTCAGTTGGCGATGGGTTCTTCATCCTTCAGGGAAAAAAGGTATCTGGGTTCAAACCACAGCCCAGAGATTTGAACATCTCAAGCTGGCCTCATGAATTGTGGAAGGGTTTATTAATGTTAAATCTAAGCACACCCCTGTGGTACAAAGAGCAGGGCAAAAGAGTAGAAAAATGCATTGAAAACTGTGAGAGGTCTTGGGGTGTATAAATATAAGCATCGATTATGTTTGGTTAAATTGTGGCCCGTTTCTGGGCTGTTAATTCTTTTGCATAAATATATTGAGTTCTTCCGAATATAAATGTTATTGTGAATGTTCTTTGGGGATGTAAATGGTACCAAATAGGTCAATCTATAACTTGACTAAAACACAAGTTATTGGAGGGACTCAGCGGTTCAGACTGCATCTGTGGAGAGAATGGACAAATGATGTTTCAGTTTGGAATCTTTCTTCAGAATGAATCTTTTCTTCAAGATTCAAGCATCTACAGCTTTTTATGCCTTCATCTGTAACTTTGCATTTACTACCTCATCTGTGGTTGTGGTTTAAACATAGTGGTCTGTTCCTTTCTAATAGCAAGAGGATATTGTGATCCCAGCATTGGACTAGGACTGTTGCCCAGTCAGTGGTTTATTGAATGAGGTTGCATGGCATATTAGTTTGTTATTGTCACATGCACTGAGAAACAGTGACAACCTTTTGTCTGTGAGCTATCCATTCAAATCACACTATCCATCAGTACCTTCAAGCCCAACAGGTAGTGCGAAGAGAAAAGTGCCAGAGTGCAGAGTATAGTGTTACAGTTATAGAAAAATAGTCCAATGTCCGTAATGAAGTAAATTGGGAGATCAAGACCACACCCTAATCTTATGAGAGGGCCATTCAGTAGTCTGGTAACAGTGGAAGGAGCTCCTCTTGTCTTGTGAAGGTTTGTCTCAAAATACAAAGTGTTGGAGGAACTCAGCGGGTCGTGGTGCTGTTTCTTTTGTTTCGAAGGTTTGTCTCGGGAAGATCATGTTTATTAGCGGTCCCGAATATATATACTAATTCTTTTGCAGTAGGTTATTTAATATAAATGCGAGCATGTATACATTACGTGTTATGTGGTATTATGAGGTTCAAATTATTGCAGTCAGCCTGTGGACATGATGTGGGAATCTCATCTCGGCATTTGGGGATTTTGTATTCAAATAATCAGATAAACTTGCAATAAATGCAAATGTAAGTAATGCAGGGAAATCACGATTGTTGATATTAAACACATTTGTTTCACTAATGCCCTACCCTGTGTGACTCCAGACTACAGTAATGGGTCAACTCCATTGTCTGCTAATGATGCAATAAGCCAGGAATGGGAAAATAAAATTCAATTTTTAAAAAAAGACCCAATTTCCTCCTCAGATAAATAGGTGTGTTGATATTTGCTGCTCATAGCTAATGTTTAATCAGTGTCCGAAGGTTAGATTAAGAATTCTACTGCTCATTCATGGTCTAGTATTCCATTAACCAAGCAGACTCCTAATCAGAATTATCATTAATTCTCTTGATTTTTTTTTTTCACATTCAGCATTTAAATTTTATTAAGAACATAGAATAGTACAGCACAGGAACTGGCCCTTTGGCCTACACTGTCTGTGTTTCGAACATGATGCCAAGAACTCATCTTATTTGCCTGCACTTTGTCCAATTACTTAGTTTGCTTTAGATTAAATATTTGTCAGGTGTCGAGAGGTACAATGAAGTGCCTGCTATCCAGTTCAATCATGCCATTCATGAGTACAATAGATCCTCTTCTGGAGCAGCACGCGCAGATGGCCACACTCCCTCTTGCGACTCCCAAGTCTCTAAGAAGCACTGGATCATAAAATCATATGGGATGGGAGCAGAATTGGGCAATTCGGCCCATCAATCCTCCGCCATTCGATCATGGCTGATCTATTTTTCCCCCTCAACCCCATTCTCTTGCCTTCTCCCCATAACCTTTGATGCCCTTACTAATCAAGAATATATCAATCCCCACTTTAAAAGTCCCCAATGACTTAGTTTAATTTATTATGGTCACGAGCACTGAGGTACAATTCAAAGTTTTTGTTTGCATGCTATCTGGTCAAAGAAAAGATTATACATGAATACAATTATCCTCATTGGAGACTTTTAAATGATCTTTAATCAAACATTATCGGAATTAATCTTGCACTAAGTGTGTGCGATCAATCTGCCCACACTACACAGATAAAGGGCACACATTTAGTGCAAGATTAGTCCGATAAAGTTTGATTAAAGATCGTTTAAAAGTCTCCAATGAGGATGATAGGAGGTCTTGACCACACGCTAGTTGATGAGAGAACCATTTAGTTGCCTGATAACAGCTGGGAAGAAACTGTCCCTTCATATGGCGGTGTGCATTTTCAAGCTTCTGTATTACTCGCCTGATGGGAGAGAGGAAAAGAGGGGGTGACTGGGGTGAGATTGGTCCTTGATTATGCTTGGCCTCCACCTCTGGCTAAAAGCATTCGTCTTCATCTCCATTCCAAAGGTACATCCTTTTATTCTGAGGCTGTGCCCTCTGGTCCGAGATTCTCCCACTCCTCTCCACATCCACTCTATTAAGGCCTTTCATTATTCAGTATGTCTTAATAAGATCCCCCTTCATCCGTCTAAACGTCAACAACTCCAGGCCCAGAGCCAACAAACACTCCTCATACAGTGATCATTTTTGTAGACCACCTCTAGACCCTCTCCAATGCCAGCACATTCTTCCTCAGATATGGGGCCCAAAACTGCTCACAATTTTCCAAATTTCTAACCCTTTTCTGTTTCGACCGTGCTATTCAGATAGCATGCTCTGATAGTCAACCCATGACTATTCAGATTATTATTGTAATTAAATGAAACGTATAAAGAATTTGATATTGTTTCCATGATTTATTTCTTCCTATGCCTTTGGTTTACAACAATGTTCGAGAGATTAATCTTGTAATCACGGTAGTTTACAGGACAATTATGGGTAGGGTTGCCAACAGTCCCGTATTAGCCGGGACATCCCGTATATTGGGCTAAATGTTTTTGTCCCATAGGGGACCGCCCTTGTCCCGTATTTGACTGCTGCTACTCGGGTCGAGGGGACTGCTGGGCTGGAGCGCCACATCTGGCCCCACCTCACACGTCCCGACGTAGTGCAGCCCATGGAGTGCAGCAGCTGCCCCCCCCCCCCCCCGTGTCCCCGACTGTTGGCAACCTTCGGACCTTCGCTTACCGCCGACACCACCACCCCTCCTCATGGCCGATCATCAGTTCATGAGTTGGATGGGGTGCCGGACTTTACTCCTCAGCTGGCCCGCCGGCTGGCTTTGTGTGTAATCCAGCACCCGGGTCAACTCATCATTCACCCAGCCACGGCCGAGTCGGTCAACGAATTTGTCCCGTATTTTGATCTTTTGCCCCTTATTTGGGAGTGAGAAAGTTGGCTACCCTAATTGTGGGAGAATTGGTAATCTTTGTAGGTTCTGGACCACGAATGTTTCACTTTGGGCCTTGCAGGAAGTTAGGATTTCTCCAGCCTTGTGAGCGCTTGGCTCCCAGTAACTTCCTGCTGGCCAAGGGCTCCATCTGGTGGCTGAGATTTCTTCAAACATGACACATTCAGGAGTTTTGGCCAATGACGTGGGAGTGGAGGGATTTGAACTTGAGTATTTGGTCACTCTACACTCATTGTTGTTTTGATTTTTGCCTGGACCAACTTCCATTTGGTGTTTGACTGATTGTCGCAAGGTTTTGTGGTAGAAAACCGTTTTGTCATCATCCTTGCTGGCTGGAGAGTGAAACATAAGGTCAGAACCAGTGCAAAGGATAGTTTAAGGCAGAGCCGAGGAGCAGTTTGGATTTGAGGGAATTCTCTACCCTGGTGTCCTGGTCATCATTGGGAGTGATGACCAATTTTTGAATGCTGAAGTTATCTCGTTGAACAGTGGAATAGCCTTAAGAATGACGCATGGCCTATTTCTGCTCCTGGTTCTAACTCTTTCTCGTACATTCTTCGGTTCCTTCAAATGCAACTGAAAACCGTGACCCTTTCAACATTCTCAGATGGCCATAGCAGAGCCCACAACTCTTTGCATTATCCTCACTCACAGCCCAGAGATAGGCACTTCGACCCTCTTGTGTTGGAAAATAAAGTACCTACCTATACGAATCCTATTTTCCTGCACTGACCCCGTCTTCTATGTCACGGTTCTATGTCAAGTGTTTAACATTATACTTGTTGGAATGTGAGACTATCTGCTCCCAAAATCCTTCTTTGGCAGATTTCAACCACCAAACATTCTTCACCAAATCCCATTGAACCTATGTGTCCCTTACTTTATACCTGTTCCCTCTGGTTATTGACTCCTCTGCCAAGAGAAAAGGTTTCTCTCTGTCTTAACACTGATAGTTGTGTATATCTTCTGCACTCCCCCCTCCCCCCCTCCCCTTATGCTTTCTTGCTTCAAATAAAACCAATCCCAGCCTCTCCAGTGTCTCCTCACTGGAGAGTATTGCAGAGGTGTCTAGAAAGGCACATGGGTTTTCAGAGAATTCAGGGAATTGAATCATGTGCAGGGAGAAGATATTAGTTTAACTCTGCATCATGTTTGGCATGGGCATTGTGGGCCGAGTGGCCTGTTCCTGTGTGTAGGGCTCTGGGGGAGTGTTGTAGAGCAGAGGGATCTAGGAGTGCATGTACATAGCTCCTTGAAAGTGACATCACAGGTGGGTAGGGTGGTCAAGAAGGCTTTTGGCACGTTGGTCTTCATCAGAGTATTGAGTATAGAAGTTGGGAGGTCATGTTACAGCTGCATAAGACATTGGTGAGACCACATTTAGAGTATTGTGTTCAGTTTTGGTCACCATGTTATAGGAAATATGTTATGTCAAGCTGGAAAGGATGCAGAGAAGATTTAGAAGGATTTTGCCAGGATTAGAGGGCCTGAGCTACAGGGGGAGGTTGAGCAGGCTAGTCCTTTATTTTTTTTTGGAGTGCCGAAGGATGAGTGGTGATCTTTTAGAGGTGCACAAGATCATGAGAGGATTACATCGGGTAACTGCTCAGAATCTTTTGCCCCGAGTAAGGGGAATCGAGAACAAGAGGACATAGCACACGGCCACATATTGGTAGGCAAAGGTTTTAGTTTAATTTACAGATACAGCGTGGAAATGGGCCCTTCGGCCCACCGACTCATCGCCGACCACCATCACCCATCAACTGGTTCTATCCCACACAACAGGGACAATTTACAGAAGCCAATTAACCTACAAACCTGGACGTCTTTGTGGGAGGAACCTAGAGCACCCGGACAAAACCCATACAGTCCACGGAGAACGTGCAAACTCCACACAGACAGCACCTGTAGTCAGGATCAAACCTGGGCCTTGTGCTGTAAGGCAGCAACTCTACCGCTGTCGTCCCTGAGAGCCAAATAAGATTCCAAGGGTTGTGAGGAGTTTTATGGTATCATTAATTAGATTAGATTAGATTTTAGATTAGATTTTATTACTTGTCATGTGAATATCTAGAGAGATCTGATAGTATACAAAACTCTATAATCTAATAACACTATAATGTAATAAATATATATATATACAGAGCATAGATATGAGGCAGAGTGAGAAACTGGCATTGGTTTATTATTGTTACGTGTATGGAGATGCAGTGAAAAGCTTTTGTTTGTGTGCTGACCAGTCAAATCAAATCATAGCATACTTGAATGCAATCATCTTGAATGCAATCCAAGGACCACAAGGTGTGCAAGGTGAAAAATGCCAGAGTGCAGTTTATAGTATTGCAGCATTATACTATTAGTCACAGAGAGAAACTCTTCCCCATAATGGAAGCATCTAAAACTTAAGGGCCTGTCCCACTTGGCCGTCATTTACGCGACAGGCCGGTCGCGCACGTCATCATGCGCCCGCACAGCCGTCTGGAGCGCGTGACGTCATTTGAAGATGGACACAAAATGCTGGAGCAACTCAGCGGGACCGGCAGCATCTCTGGAGAGAAGGAATGGGTGATGTTTCGGGTCGAGACTCTTCTTCAGTCTGAAGAAAGGCCTCGACCCGAAGCGTCACCCATAGAGCTGCTGCCTTACAGTACAAGCGTCACCGCCCTGGGAGTAGGAGTGGGGGAGCATCCGGATCCGCAACGGCCGTGAGCCCCAGGCCGAGCTCGGCGATCGTTTGCCTGCTTCTGCTGCTGTTGGAGGTGAGATGTTGCGCCGCGCCAGGGTCTTGGGCCTGTCCCACTTTGGCCGTCAGTTACATGACAAGCCGATGGCGCGCGAAGATTTCGTACAGGACGAAGTGCACACTCCTCCACGCCACTCCAAACTACTCCACACCACTCCATGCACCCATCCCGCGCTACCCACACGCAAGCAGGTCGCGTAAATGGCGCGCGAATGACGGACAAGTGGGACAGGTCATAGATTTCAGGTGAGAGTATTAGAAAGTATGTGAGGAAACTTTTTTTTTCAGTGAGATTGCTTGTAATCTGGAATGCACTGCCTGAGGCAGTGATCGAGACATGCAGTCTGCAACTTTGAAAAGTATCTAGGTTTGGGGACGGGCAAGGAATTAAAGGTAACAGCCCAGGTGCTTCAGGAATGGGATTAGAATACAACTGCTCCCGCTTCCTGGGATAAACCCATCGTAAATCGAAAACATCGCAAGTCGAAAACGCGTTTAATACAATGCGCTCGCGTGACCGGAAGTGTGCTGCGGCTCGCTGCCGTTGACGAGCGTTTGCACCATCGTTAAATCGAGATATCGCAAGTTGAAGCATCGTAAATCGGGAAGCATCTGTAGATGGGTTCTTGATGGTCAGCATGTATTTGGTGGGCCAAAGGGCTTTTCTGCAGTGCATGAGCATAACCCTATCTAGCATGTGAATATCACAGCCCAGTATGCAAAACAAATCTCTGAGATTTGCAGACTAGCTTGGCATGTGGATCCAACTTCATTCACACAGTCACTATGTCTACGTTGCATGTGTGAATAGCTAGCTTCTATATGCATTCTCAATATTTCACAGGGTTGCACAGTGTTACATTTGGTGGAGCTTCTGCCACTCAACGCCAGACACCTGGGTTGGATCCTGCTCTTGGGTGCTGTCTCTGTGGCGTTTTTGTGTTCTCCCTGTGACTGCCTGTGTTTACACTGGTGCTCTGGTTTTCTCCCACATCCCAAAGATGTGTAGGTTGGCGGGTTAGCTGGCCTCTGTTAATGGCCCATAATACAGCGACGAGTTGTAGAATCAGAGAGAGTGGTGAATCTGTGGAATTCTCTGCCACAGAAGGTAGTTGAGGCCAGTTCGTTGGCCATATTTAAGAGGGAGTTGGATGTGGGTCTTGTGGCTGAAGGGATCAGGGGGTATGGAGAGAAGGCAGGTACAGGATACTGAGTTGGATGATCAGCCACGATCATATTGAATGGCGGTGCAGGCTCGAAGGGCCGAATGGCCTGCTCCTGCACCTAATTTCTATGTTTCTATGTTTCTAATCTGGGGGGAATTGTCATGAATCTGGGGAGAATAAAATGGGATTAAGTAAATGGGTGGGTAATGGTTGGCGCAGACTTGGTGGGCCGAAGGGCCTATTTCCATGCTGTACCACTCTTTGATCTCTGTGATCTTAAGGTTAATAAAACTGGTATTTAGTCTCCTTGGGA
Organism: Okamejei kenojei; assembly: GCA_035221665.1. Taxonomy (NCBI): domain Eukaryota; kingdom Metazoa; phylum Chordata; class Chondrichthyes; order Rajiformes; family Rajidae; genus Okamejei; species Okamejei kenojei. Next base: position 14,844,056 of record CM069148.1, on the reverse strand, counting down.
TTTGCAATTAACTTATTGTGCAGAAACGCATTCTCCACTGTAATATAGTTTTTACTGATCTGAACCATTCAGACGTGAAGTTTACACAGTTTATTGGAAAAGATATCCATCGTAATGAGTAATCTTTGTATTGTTGCAATCGATTCAAAATAGACCAAGGTTAGAGGTCTTCTAATATAATCAGCATCTTGTCTTATAGAACAAGCCATGGGTACAAAGATAAAATCTTTGACACAAGGCCATAGAGCTGTGCACTACAAAAATAGACCCTTTGGCCCACCTGGTCCATGCCAACGGAGGTGGTATATTGTGCAAGTCCAATTTGCCTTCACTTTGACTCGTATTCCTCTTAACCCTTTCCTCTCCTTGTGTCTGTCCACATGTATTTTAAACGTGCTGGAGAAGGATTTCCACAACTTTGACCCAGCGACATTGAAATGCTTCCAAGTCAGGTTGTTGTGTGCCTCGAAGGCCAACGTGAGGGAGGTCATTATGAGCTGCACTCAAAGTCCTCAGAGTGTATGTGTTTAGATACTTGCGCAGGTCTTTCACCGGAGGGCTATGATGCACTCCAGCTTTAGGTAAATGGCCCAAGCCTTTCTGGGTGGAGTCTGAGGTGGATGTCTTCCTTAAAGTAGGTTATATAGTGTAGAGCAGCACAGTTGTGGTTATATAGTGTAGAGTGGCACTGTGGTGGTTATATAGTGTAGAGCACTGTGGTGGTTATATAGTGTAGAGCAGCACAGCGGTGCTGCTGTAGAGCTGCTGCCTTGCAGTGCCAGACACCCGGGTTCCATCCTGACTACAGGAGTAGAGAGTCTCAGTCTCTGTCTCTGTCTCTGTGTCTCTGTATGTCTCTGTGTTCTGTGTCTCTGTGTCTCTGTGTCTCTGTGTCTCTGTGTCTCTGTGTCTCTGTGTCTCTGTGTCTCTGTGTCTCTGTGTCTCTCTGTCTCTGTGTCTCTCTGTCTCTCTGTCTCTCTGTCTCTCTGTCTCTCTGTCTCTCTGTCTCTCTGTCTCTCTGTCTCTCTGTCTCTCTGTCTCTCTGTCTCTCTGTCTCTCTGTCTCTCTGTCTCTTTTTTTCTTTCTTTCCCCCCAAGATGTACACGTTTATGGGGTGATCTGTGGTTGGCGCGGTGGAATTTCACGCAGTGTCTAAAGTCATGCAGCCCATCTGCCCCCAGTGCCTACTGAATATAACACCCCCATGTATACTCATCCCATTTATCAGCACTTTGTCTATCACCTTCTATATCTTGACAATTCAGTGCTTACCTAGATAATTAGATAATTGAAGGTTGAGCGTTTCTCCCCACCCCCCCCACCTTAGGCAGTGCCTTCCAGACCTGAACCACTTTCTGGGTTTAAAAAAGTTTCTTCCTCTGGTCCCCTTCACTCCTCTGCCCCTTGCCGTGAACTTACACCCTCTGGTTTTCTAACTCATAGAGTCACACAGTGCGGAAACAGCCCCCTTGGTTCAACTTGCCCACACCGCCCAACATGTCCCATCTACACTGGTCCCATCTGCCTGCGTTTGGCCCACATCCCTCTAAACCTGTCCTGGCTATGTACCTCTCTATTTGTTTCTTAAAGTTGCGATAGTCCCTGCCTCAACTACGTCCTCCGGCAGCTCACCACCCTTTGTGTAAAAAAAGTCACCCTTGAGATTCCTATTGAATCTTTCCCCCTTAACCTTAAACCTATGTCCTCTGGTTGTCGATTCCCCTACTCTGGGCAAGAGACTCTGCATCTACCCAATCTGTTCCCCGCATGATTATATACACTCCGCCATTGTGGGGAAAGGTTTCCCATCATCCACCCATCCTTGCCTGCCCCCCAATATATTGTACTCAGTTTGCTTGTGTTTTGTCCTCTCATCTCGGGTATTGCACCCTTCCTGCCCCAAAGGAACCCACTCTGGCTCCAAAACCTCTCAAGATTTTATTTATTTAAGATGTGGACATCACTGTCCAGGCTAAGGGTACACAAAAAGCTGGAGAAACTCAGCGGGTGCAGCAGCATCTAAGGAGCGAAGGAGATAGGCGACGTTTCGGGTCGAGACCCTTCTTCAGACATCTACTCCACTGTCCAGGCCAACATTGGTTTACCATCCCTAGTTGCCCTTAAAGAGGGCAGTGATCCTCCACCTTAAAACTGCAGTATATCTTTAGATGATGGTGCTCATACTGAACAGATGGTGAAGAGGTTTCATGACTTTCAGCAGATTTAATGGGCCAGGTCGTCCATTCAGCAGGGTTCATCTCCAATCAATGTGTGAACTTCTCATCTAGAATAGTACAGAACAGGAGGGGGCCATTTGGCCCATTGTGCTGAGGCAGCTCTCAATGAGCTGTCATTAGTTCTCCGGAGACGCTGCAGATGCTAGAATCGAGAGCCAAAGATCTGCATGGTTTGATAGTACCCGTGTCTCATATGATTTGCCGGGATAGCGTTCACTATATCTCAGAGCACGTGACGAAACGAAACCAAGACCCAATCAATCAGCCGGAGAGACTTGGTGCTGCTCTACCTGCTGATGGTTAATTGCTATTGATGGTTCCAATTCTCCCTTTTGTCTGCAACTCTGATCATATTCTCTGTTATAAATGTTCAGTTCCCCTTTGAAAGAGGTGATGTTCTCTTCAGATGATTTAGTCATGGCTAATCCCATGTTCCTGCCTTCTCCCCATAACCCCTGACACCCGTTCTAATCAAGAATTTGTCTAACACTGCCTTAAAAATATCCACTGGCTTGGTCACCACTGCTCTTTGCGGCAACGATTTCCACAGATTAACTACCCTCTGACCAAAGACGTTCCTCCTCGCCTCCTTTCTAAAAGAGCACCCTTTAATTCTGAGGCTATGACCTCTGGTCCTAGACTCTCCCACCAGTGGAAACATTCTTTCCACATCCACTCTAGCTATGCCTTTCATTATTCTGTAAGTCAATGAGGTCCCCCCTCAACCTTCTAAACTCCAGCAAGTATACGCCCGGTGCCGTCAAATCCTAATCAGTCTGAAGAAGGGTCCTGACCCGAAATGTCATCTGTCCATTTCCTCCACAGATGCTGCCTGACCCACTCAGTTCTTCCAACATTTTGTGTTTAACTCAAGATTCCAGCATCTGCAGTTTCTTGTGTCCTCGTCTTGCACAGGATATCTCTACATAGCACTTGGGGATATGTATACATAGCACTTGGGGTGTCAAACATACTTGAACACCACTAATTGTTAAGCATGTAAATTTAGCTTCAGCGGAAACGGAAAACTTGTATTTATATTGTAATGTTAGATGTTTCACAAGGCTATAATTAAGCATAGATTTTAACACCAGGCCATTGAGAGGGCATATTGTGTGAGTTGCCAGAGGTAGCAGTGGTGGCAGGTACAATTGCAAGGTTTAAAAGGCTTTTGGACAGGTTGATGAATAGGAGTGGTTTGGAGGGATATGGGCCAAACGCTGGCAAACAGGAGCAGCTCAGGGAGACACGTTGCTCGGCGTGTTGAGTTGGGCTGAACGGACTGGAGAGCTACATCAGGCAATGGAGAGGTACAGGGAGGAAGTTCTAGAGGTTATGCAGGGCGAGCTGAAGGCACTCCTGCGATAACGGTGATTAAAGATGGACACAAAGTGCTGGAGTAACTCAGTGGATCAGGGGGAAAAGGAGATTAAGAAAGCCCCAACTCAATCTGGAATGCATAAGTAAGCAATGTTGAAAGAGGACTTGTTTTCAAGGACTGGTGACGCTTACGGTTTGTGATACTACCCGCCTCTGTATTGATGAGATCAAGCATGGACGAGGTGAACTCTTGTCCTCAGTCCACAAAGGCCTATTTGAGGCTAATCTTTTTAACTCCCCTTCACATTCTGACTTGCCTAACCTTTGCCTCCTCCATTGCCAGAGTGAGCCCACAAGCAAACTGTAGGAAAAGCACCTCGTATTCCACTTGGGTAGCTTACATCCCAGCAATACGAACAGTGAATTATCCAACTTCAAGTCATATATCTCCTACCCCCCCACCCCCTTTTCCCCTGTCCTCCACCCTACCCTAGTTCGAACATATCCTTCCCTCCCCAGTTTCACATTTCACTACTTCTCTTTATCTATTACCTGTGTGGCTCCTTTGGGTGTCACGACCAATGGGGAGAAGGCAGGAGAATGAGGTTGAGAGGGAAAGATAGATCAGCCATGATTGAATGGTAGACTTGTTTGGCCAAATAGCCTAATTCTGCTCCTGTAACATAAACTGTTGATCTCTGCTTTGTCACTGATTCCAACTACCATTCACCCCCCCCCCCCCTGTATCCACCTATCACTTGCCAGGCTTTGTCTCACCCACACCGTGCTTTCTCAGATTTATCCCCCTTACTCCACCATGCCAGCCAGCTATTTTCCCCCATGCTCCAACGGTGTGAGGAAGGGTCCTGACCCAGAACGTCACCTGTCCATTCCCTCCACGTATGCTGCCCGGCCCACTGCGTTCCTCCAGCACTTTGCGTTTTGAACGTGAAACGTTGACCGTTTCACTTTCCACAGAAACTGCTTGACCTGAGTTTTTCCAGCCGGTGCAGTTCAGTTTTAGGTTTTTGTAGACTGCAGATTGCGATGCCTACGTTGACTCGACTTCCAAGCAGCCAATGGAGTTGAGCTTCTGTTATCCTGTTTACCCGCCCGCGAGCCCGCTGATTCCTGCGAGGCGCATCTATATAATCAAGATTAACAAAGAATTATAAATGTTTCAGCAAACATGCATTTTGGCATTTAAAATACTTCTTCACAATTTAGAATTTGTGACTGGGACCCCTAACATAATTATGAATTTTCTTTTGTGGGAGGTCTGGCTAACACGACCGTGTCTTGCATCCCACCGCCTGTTGTGTGAAGTACAGCAGCTTTCATTTTTCCTTTTAATATCCAAAGTTGATGATTTGTCAGTGAAATCCCCTTTCGATTCTGTGTGAAACCCTCACAAAGTCAGGTGAGACTGGCAGCGGCTATTGTGGGGCATCAGCATGTGTGTGACGAGCCTTCAAAGGAAAGATGGAGAAGTAATTGTTTTGCAGATGTCAGCTAATAATGAAAGGACTTGGCAAACCTGACTCTCCTTGTCATTTGAGCCAGTTTCATTTCCTTTCTGCAGAATAGCCCAATGCAAAACTTTTTTTGTAATTGTTAACGTCTTCTTGTTAAAAAAAAATCATTTCCTGGACCAGGACATCAGTAGCGAGGCTAGAATATCCATTCCAATGCCAGCCACCCTTGTCAGTAGCAAATGTGTAGGAAGGAACTGCAGATGCTGGTTTACACTGAAGATAGACACAAAATGCTGGAGTAACTGAGCGGGTCAGACAGCATCTCTGGAGAGAAGGAATAGGTGATGTTTCGGGTCGAAACCTTTCTTCAGACACAATACATCACCTATTCTTTTTCTTCAGAGATGCTGCCTGAGTTACTCCAGCTTTTTGTGTCTATCTTTGGTTTAAGCCAGCATCTGCAGTTCCTTCCTACACATGACCACCTGGACGCTGCTTAAGAACCTGACCATCTAACTCAATTAATACATTTTATATTTTAAACTTTAGTAATCTTTTTGTAATTAAACAGATAATTTAAAATTGAAGAGCATGAAAATCTAGTTTGTACCTTTTTGGAGGTGCTTGTACGTTGTATTGCCGTTTTGTGTCAAAGCAACCGATAAAAAGCACCGAGGGCAGGTAACCAAAAGCTTGATGAGGGAGGAAGGTTATACGAAGTGTCTTATACAGAGAGCAAGAGATAATCAAATGGATTATCAGTAGTTTAGGGAGGGAATGTTGGAGCTCAGGTAGCTGAATACATGCCGCCAGTTTAATACTTGATGTGCAAATATCATTATTTGTCATGAAATGTATGCTTAAGAATGTCAGGAAGTTGGAAAGTGTGCAGAAGAGACTAACCTGCGTTTAGGTTGCACGGCGAGGTTGGATAGGTTGGAGAGAAGGAGACTGAGGGTGATCTTATGGAGGTGTATAAATTCATGAGGTACATGGATGAAGTGAACGTTTACCGACATTTTCCCCATGGTAGATGATTACAAAACTGGAGGGCATTGGGTTAAGGTGTAGGGGGAGAGATTTAAGAGGAACCTCGGACAAATATTTCACTCAGCGGGTGTTCCGTGTGAGGCATCGTCTGCCAGAGGAAGCATCACGGATGCAACGTAGAAACAAGCCCTCGGCACAACGAGAGAGAGAGAGAGAGGCTGGACGGCATGCTCTGTCAGTCTTAGCATCTTGTTAGTTGGGAAATCTGTAAATGCAAGTTCTTGATTTCAAATTTTGCAGAGGTTTAAGAGAGAAACGGGGAACTGCAGGTGCCGGTTTACAAAAGAGGATGCTAAGTTCTCTAAGAATGTTGCCAGGGTTCCAGCAACTATGTTACAGAGAAAGGTTGAACAAGTTAGGTCTTTATTCTTTGGAGCGCAGAAGGTTAAGGGGGGACTTGATTGAGGTCTTTAAAATGATGAAAGGGATAGACAGAGTTGACGTGGATACGTTTTTCCCATTGAGGGTAGGGGAGATTCAAACAAGAGGGCATGACATGAGAATTAAGGGACAGAAGTTTCGGGGTAACGTGAGGGGGAACTTCTTTACTCAGAAGGTGGTGGCTGTGTGGAATGAGCTTCCAGCAGAAGTGGTGGAGGCAGGATCGATTTTAACATTTAAGACTAAAGTGGATAGGTATATGGACGTGAAGGGAATGGAGGGGTATGGTCTGAGTGCAGGTAGATGGGACTAGGGGAAAACAAATGGTCGGCATGGACTGGAAGGGCCGAGAGGGCCTGTTTCCGTGCTGTAATTGTAATATGGTTATATGGTTATAAGTGCTGGAGTAACACGGCAGTTCAGGCAGCATCTGTAGAGGACATGTACATGTGACATTTTGTGTCGTTACCCTTCTCCAGCAGTTAGTCGCAGAAGCTTGGTTTTGGTTTACTCTGCCTGTTGTAGAACCTGTTTGATTATGTTTTTTTTTAAATGTTGATTCACACGTTATGTTAAATTGCGCATTGTATTAATTTATGCATTCTGTTGATTCATGCGTTCATTAGGCTGACCTGAATTGCAATATTCAAGATGATGCCGGAGCGTTCTACGGTGTCACAAGTCAGTACGAGAGCTCAGAAAACATGACAATCACTTGCTCAACGAAAGTTTGCTCATTTGGGAAACAAGTGGTGGAGAAAGTGGAGGTGAGACTTGAGCATAATCCAGGGTTGCAGGTGGATTAGAATCATCCAGAATTATTTTGTCAAGGTGGTGTGAGCTTTAATGGAGCAGATCAAGACAATTGGAACACTGACTTCAATTACATTCATAGATTATTTTTTTTTGGAACAGATAAGTTTATTGCACCCAGTCTTTTTCCCAGGGTAGGGACATCAAGAACTAGAGGCCATCGGTTTAAGGTGAGAGGGGAAAGATTTAATAGGAACATGAGGGGCAAGAGGGTGGTGGGTATATGGAATGAGCTGTGGTTGAGCCAAGGACAATGACAACACATTAAAAGACATTTGTACAAGTTCATGGATATGAAAGGTTTATAGGGACATGTGCCAAACCCAGGCAAATGGGACAAGGTTAGATGGGGCATCATGGTCAGCATGGATGATTTGGGCCAAAGGACTTTTTCTGTGTTAAATGTCTCCGACTCTAAGCAAGAAGCAAACTGCTGGCTACTATGCCTGTTTTTTCTCTTCTCCCCCCTTCCCCCCCCCCCCCCCCCCCCCATAACTTATCTTCCAGCCCTTCTCCCCATGCTCCATCCGTCTAAAAACGTTCTCTGTCCATTCCTCTCCACAGATGCTGCCTGACCTGTTGTTCCTTCAGTATTTTAGACAATAGGTGCAGGTGTAGGCCATTCGGCCCTTCGAGCCGAGTGGCCACTATTTTGTTGGGTATTTTTGCTTACGATTCCAGCATCTACAGTTTCTTGAGTCTCCATTTTGCTCAGCTGGTCAGAAAGCCTTCTTTCCGAAGAGATTGGCCATTTCTTTCCACTCAGTCCCTCCGGCAGTTTGTTTTTTTGCTCATAGAATTTTACTTAAAACACGAGGCAATTTGGCCCATAGTAACCACCCTCTGAGTGAAAAAAATCGTCCTCAGGTCATCCTTAAACCTCTTTCTCCTTACTCTTAAACTATGTTCTCTAGTTTTTACACCTTTGAAAAGTTTCCAACTCTCAGTCCGAACGCGGGGTGTCGACCCATAAACGTTGACCCATGGCTGTGCCTCCACAGATGCTGCTCTACCCGCTGAGTGCCTCCAGCAGTCTGTTTTATTTTCCGCTTGACAAATGCTATTTGCAGCCTCTTGTACTCTCCCACTCTCCACCCTGCCTTTACTCACCACAATGTTGTACACCTCGAGGGGTAGGGGACGAGGGGAATTTTTTCACCTAGGGGGAGTTTGGAATCTGGAACACTCAGCCTGAAGGGGTGGCGGAGGCAGTGACTTGCAAAGTGCAACAGATATTTGGATGGACACTTGAATGCTGAGGACCAGAAGGAAACGGACAGAGTGCTTGAAAGTGGGATTCAAACACAGAACAGTAGAGTGCACGAACAGGCTCTTTGGCCCATTATGTCCATGCAAAGGACAATGCCAAGTTCAACTAATCCCCTCTGCCTGCACTCGATCTGTATCCGTCCGTTCCCTACATATACACGTATCCATCCAATAGCCTCTTAAATTCCACTATCGTATCTGCTTCCTCCACCATCACCCCGGCCAGTACGTTCCAGGCACTCACTGCCCTCTGTGTAAAAAAAAAACTTTTACCCCACATCTTCTTTAAACTCTGCCCTTCTTACCTTAAAGCTATGGCCTCTAGTCTCATCCAGCATAGATAGGTATTTGATAATCAGCCGTGATACATTAGGCCACGGGGTCTATTTCCCTGCTGAAATATTCTGTAAATTTAAGGAGGAAACAATAGGAGGAGCAATGAAGCAAACTGCTGGTGGGACTTAATTGGGGAGATCAGCTTCTGGAGAGTGAAAAGGAATAGTCAATGTTTTGGATTGAATCAAATATTAGGAGGAGGAGCAGGGAGGAGTTTGAGTATCGGATAGCCAGCAACCCTTTTGTTGTGGTTTAAGGAGCAATTCACCCCGCAGTATCATTCTCTTCCTCCTGTAACGTCACTCCAAGGATCGTGCAAGTCTATTGCATTCTGTATTTCCCGAGTTCTCCCTCCCTCTTGTGGCCATACCTGGTAAACTCAACTCCGCGTTCTGACCCAAGTTTAGACACAAAATGCCGGTGTAACTCGGCAGTTCAGGCAACATCTCTGGAGAAAAAGGAATAGGTGGCGTTTCGGGCCGGAACCCTTCTTCAGACTTCAATCTCAAATTTGTCAAGTTTTAAAGAACTCCTCTATACTCCTGATAGAAGTAGGTACAATTATGAGAGGCATAGACTTGGTAGACATACAGAACTTTTTACCCAGGGTGGAGATATCAAAGATTGAGGTGAAAGAGGCAAAGTTTAAGGGAAATGTGTAGGGCAAGTTTTGTTTTATCTCTTGAGTGTGGTGCATGCACGGAACATGCTGTCAGAGGTGTCAAAGAGGTTCCATTATCTTCTCCATACCGTTTTGGGGGGGGGGATCCATAAAGCATATGGCCAAACGTTCTATTGATTTGGTTTATTCCGTTCACTTTATTCATAACATTATTCAATTTATCAAAAAGTAATAATACATTTTTCCTAATATCTTTCTCCCAGACTGAATATGCACGGTTTGAGAATGGACGTTTTGTATACAGAATAAACCGCTCCCCGATGTGTGAATACATGATCAACTTCATTCACAAGCTGAAACACTTGCCGGAAAAGTACATGATGAACAGCGTATTGGAGAATTTCACTATTTTATTGGTGAGTCACTCCTTCCATCTAAAAACCCAATTTAATTGAATGTTGCGCTATTTAATCGGACAGCTATGTTCAAGTAAAACTTTCCCAGGAACATTTGGAATTCAGCAAAACACAAAGTGCTGGGAGGAACTCGGTGGATGAGGCAGCATCTGTGGACAGGAATGGATGGGTGATGTTCCAGGGTCAGGACCCTTTACTTTAATTTAGAGATACAACAGGTCCGTCGGCCCACCAAATCTGCGCCAACCAGCGATCCCTGCACACTTACACTATCCTACACACACACACACACACTAGGGACTATTTACAATTTTACCAAAGCCAATTAACCTACAAACCTGTACATCTTTGTAGTGTGGGAGGAAACCGGAAAACCCACGCAGGTCATGACAGAATGTACAAACTCCATACAGACAGCGCCCGTGGGCTGGATTGAACCCGGGTCTCTGGCGCTGTAAGGCAGCAACTCATCCGCTGCGCTTCCATCCCGCCTATACTGATTGGAGTAGAGGGGAGAAAGTTGGAAAAGAGAGATGGGGGTAGGACAAAGCCGGGCGAATGGTAGGTGGATACAGGTGAGGGGGGTGGTTGGCAGATTAATGGAATAAATGACAAAGGCTAGAGGTGAAAAATAAATTACTTGGATATCATTATTTGGCAGTAGTCTGGATCTTGTCGAGGACTCATGTAATACCATGGTTTCAGATAGGGAAAAGGGATTAATTTATCACAGGCTGGTCAACTTACTACTGATGTTAGGAAATCACTGGGAAGAATGAAGAAACTATATCTCTCTGCATCTTGATAATGTCAGTCAGTCCATGGCAGTCAGCATGGGTTTGTTAAGGAGAGAGGAACAAAAGAGACTGCAGACTGGAATCTTGAGCTAAACAAAACGTGCTGGGGGGAAACTCAGCGGGTCAGGCAGCCACTGTGGAGGGAATGGACAGGTGATGTTTTGGGTTGGGACCCTTCTTCAGACTGATAGAATAAGGGGGAGATCACTGGCCTGACGTGCAAGAATTTGAGATCACAGAAACCGCACGTGTCGTGTTAATGACTATTTAAAACAATAAAGTATATAGAGCGAGCCAAGTATTGGGATTAAAGTTGAATATGTTCTCCATTTGGTCACCATCTCAATTTGTCCAAAGAGGCATCCCGACCCGAACCATCATCCTTCCACAGATGATGCATGACCGGCTGAGTTCCTCCAGCACTCAGTATTTTTTTTAAAATCGCTCAAGATTCCCGCATCTGCAGTCTCTTGTGCGTCCATCCCAACGTTTCGTCGGGTGTGCGAATGTCAATGCTCGTTCTATTAATGCTCCGACGCAGCCCTTTTTAAACTCTTAAATGAAACTTGTTTTCCTAGTTGTGGGAGAGATCGCTCAGGATTTTATTTTGTTGCCTCCAGGTGGTAACAAACAGGGACACACAGGAGACGCTTCTGTGCATGGCTTGTGTGTTTGAAGTTTCTACCAGCGAACATGGAGCGCAGCATCACACCTACAGGCTCATGAAGGAATAACCATGGAAACTTAGTTCCCTCTCTGGAGAAAGAAAAACACAGCTGTAATTGAATAGACTAAAAACCTCAAACATGTGGCAGTGCCTCAAATCAATTGATACACCATAACCCGTCTGAATTTCTGATGTAGGTAGCCTTTTCGTGTGTGTGTGTGTGTGTGAGTGCGTGTGTGTGTGCGCGTGTGTGTATATACATAAAGAGCTGTGAATTATGGTACCATATTGATAGGTTTTTATATTGAATTATCTGTGCTTCAAGATTTTTGAAAAAAAAAAACAAATTACCTGTTTGAGTTACTACATTGGAAAAAAATGGGACTATCACGTCTAAATTTTGTTCTAATAATTATGGGAGCATAGTCTATTCAGCACAAGCTTTTCTGTGTCGACAGAAAACAAAAAGAAACAAAAGACAGGAACATAATGATTGTAGACACAATGCATTTAACTGTGGAATGACTGCCTGCCTTTGTAAAGATAATTTATTTAAAGAGTTTTTTTTTCCAAAGATGGTATATTCACAGGTATATATTTATCAACATGTGAATATGCAGGAGATGGCATCAGGATGTAGTTCAAGACTTCAGGACAACATTTATCGCGATGCTGGTGTGAAGAATGTCAGTGATTTTGAGGTCACCAGGTCTATTTGCGTTCAGGTTTCCTTATTCTTTTTTTAAAACACACACACACACTCCTTTAAAAAAAAAAAAAAAAAATACAACACTGGTCAACAGTTCCTTGCAACATTTAGCCGAACAGTTTGAGGAAATCCTGCTGCAAAAAGCATGCTCACCAGGTTTAGATGAATGGGAACTTGTCACAACGTGAATGAGTGCAGACCCACAATGGAAGTGTTTTGGAGATTAGGACTAAAATGGGATTAGGCCAGTTGAATTGGTACTGTCCAGCGATGCCAACACGTGCTTTTATTTACAAGAAAACTCAATTGTAGAAAGGATTATTTGCTTTTTAATATTCTGGCCGTGCGACAATAGTGGGGATGTGTGGCGAACTGGTTATTTAGTACAAAGGAAATTTAATTTCTAAAACGTTTGTCCCAGTCATGAGATTAAAAGGCAAAAACAAAATTCTGCCACACTTAAAATCCCCTGCTGACTTTTCACAGTAATATTCAATAATGAACCCTTTCTAGTCCATGTAGAAGTCTCAGCTAGGTTCCCAGTGAACATGTCCAGGCCATTTGTTAGTCGTGTATGTGCCAGCTATACTGTTTCAGTTCTGTGGGGAAAGACGATACCAAATTAAAACTACGATCATATCACAAGAATTTATTATAAGAGTACTGTGAGTTAAGAAACAGCAATGACTTTTGTATGTTTCTATAATTCTATTTTGTAATAGTGTTTGGAAATTTACTTTTTGGAGAAAAAAAAAGTGTATTTTTTAGCATCGGAAGAAAGTGCATGTTTAGAAAAACCAAGGGAGATTATTCAGTACACGCAGATCTGGTCCCGATGTAGGTTTATAAATTACGCTTGCTTGAAGAGGCTGGTAACTGAACCAGTGTGGTTAGTGTCCTTGAGTGGGTGAAAACAGCAGTGTATGGCGGTGCTGGCTCGAAGGGCCGAATGGCCTCCTCCTGCACCTATTTTCTATGTATGGTTTGATGGAAGAAACTGCCAGCTAGAATCCATCAACAAAGAAACAAGGGACTTATTGGTGCCTCCATATCCTGACCTCCTGGTTCTCTCTGAGACGCAGTGTGCTCTCACAAGGGGTCTTGCCTGTTTTTCGATGTGCGCGTGTGCGTGTATGTGTGTGTGTGTGTGTGTGTGTGTGTGCGTGTTTCAACTTTGGTACTTGTGTGTGTAACTGCTGTGGTTCCCCCGTGTTACTTGACAGGTGAGCTCGCTGTCGTGTATCAAAACCAGCTCATCCTGTGTCATCTCTATGACTTTTAAGTTTGAATTTCTGTACGTTGAAATAATCTGCAGTGGCACAGTTACTAGATGTTCAATTTTGGGGATTTGAGGAGAAAATGCCATGGTTTTAAAGTATTTGTCTTTACACACTTAAACGTGTACAAAGAAAAAAATATATTGTGATCACTGTTCATTGTAAGAAATTATTGAAACCCAAATAAGATGTTACTGAGGCTGTGAGTTCTTTGCTAAGCTGGAAGTTATCAGTGACTTTTTTTCAGATGTAATTTTAATTCAGTGCTGCCAAAGCGTAGATTAATCAGTGCCTTAATAGCGTACTATAGAAAGTTACAATTCATCTGCCAGATCTGCATATTTTAATTGGATAATACTGTGCTTTGAGAACAATGCTTTGTCTCATGATTGTTCCTGACACACACGTGTTGCAAACAATGAATCTCAACACACTTTTGAAAAGTATTTTGAGGAATGTTCTTTTTGGTAAAGTGTGTTAAATTGTACACCAACCAACCAGTGATAAAACAATCACTTCCAATTTGGTCAAACAAGGATCCTGTTTCGGAGTTTGGATTGGAATGAGCATAGAACGCAAGAGTAGCCAGCCTTTTAAACACCTGCCTTTAACAACTAATGACCAAATAACAATCTCCATATAATCTCCTGCACTCCAGCACGTAAGTGCCTTTCTTTTTTGATATTCCAGCCTAGAAAAGATCTGTTCAGTCAAATGAAATGTAAATTGTATGCAGATCGGAAACCAAATAAAACAAAAATAAAAGTGATCACCTTTAATGCCTTTTACTGAGTACTGCAAACAAATTGAAATTTTGAAGGTGGCATTTTTGAAGTATGTTCGGAGAAGCTGAGACAGATTCTTAGATACAACTGAGGTTACACAATGTATAGCGGAAACAAAAAAAAAGATAAAAAATTACGATAATTGTTTATTTTTTTAGCGGATGTTATAGAGTTTGAATCTTGGTGGGGTTTGACTATTGTATGAGAAATCGTGAACAGTTGTTGGCTAAACAGTAACCTTGACTATACTGTGTCGGCATCCAACGTACTTGCATACAGTGCCTGTGGTTTTTAGATTAGTGAAGACGGATTAAATTATACATTTAAGAAGTGCATCATGTGAGCCTCCGATGTGGTGGCTCAAATTAAATGTTGGGTTTGTTTTGTACAGGATTATATAGAATGAGCGGCCGAGAAATGGACTGAGTCATCTCGTTGCTACTGGTGTTGATGCTCCATACAATTCTCCTTTCTGCTTGTTGTTCCCAATTCCCACTCCCCTTCCCCCATTAGCCGCTCTTGTTCTTTTCTTGCACTTTCTTCTTAAATAGAAGCCCATACACTAGTGAGTTCTGGAAGAAAACATTTATCTTGAATTCCCTGTGGACTTTTTTGTTAAGAACTTTGTAACTCTGAAGACTTCTCTTAAATCCCATCTCCTATAATCCCAAATTCTCTCCACCGAGGAGGTACCCCTGAAACACAACTCCTAACTTTCCTCAGTTACCCTCACACCGGTGATGTAGGCTCCAGTCTTGGCCTTGCCTTTGTTGGTTTCTTTGGGATATCACGAGGCACCGGTTGTCTCCTTCCTCGTGTGTAAAGATGCTCACAAGATCATTCCACTCGTCTGACCCAGATATGAACTGGGGACGCATCCATCGCCAAGGTTACGTGACCTCTGTGCAGAAGATTCTGGTGTCTTGACATTTATATAAAGACTAAGACACGGGCATCATCAACGTTTGAGCGTTTAACAAGAATTTCCACCCACTTCAACCTGCAAACCTGATCTAACCTCCTTGTCCTTCTCAAGTTTCGCCTTGAATGGATTTGACTTGGCTCACCGATTCCTGATGGTCTTGTGTTTCACATTCGAGCCAAACTTTGGGTGAAGGAGAAACTTGTGGAATTACCACTGGTTTCCTTAAGAGACTGCGTTATTATTTATAACGCTCCGTGATGTTCTGACAATCCATTCTGGCCATCACTTCAGACAATTTCATAATTCTACTCATCGCATCCGCCTGCCATCTATCTCTCTTGTCTAAAGCTTGCTCTGCTCAGTTAATGATTGAATCGGACATAGTCCTAAACTGGGAGGAAAGCTGCCAGAGGGTTTAGTGGAGAAGTTTGAATGTTGACCTTGAGATTGGGAGAGGAGATTCCTGATGGAAATGTGATCAGTTGCTAACATGGATAAGTGGCCAGCTGGACATCATGGTATTCAACTCGTACCATCCATTCCCCCGTTCTCAATGTGTAGGAAGGAACTACAGATGCTGGTTTAAACCGAAGGTAGGCAGAAAAAGCATCTCATATTTCGCTTGGGCAGCTTACAGCCCAGTGGTATGATTATTGATTTATCTCATAACCCTGGCATTCCCTCTCTCTCTCTCTCTCTCTCTCTCCCTCCGTCTCTCACCCTCCCTCTCTCCCCATCCCTCTCCCTCTCTCTCCCCCTCCCCCTCCCTCCCTCTCCCTTACTCTCCCTCTCTCTCCCTCTCTCTCTCCCTCTCTCCCTCTCTCTCCCTCTCTCTCCCTCTCTCTCCCTCCCTCCCCCTCCCTCCCTCCCCCCCTCCCCCCCCTCCCCCCCCCTCCCTCCCTCTCCCTCCCTCTCTCTCCCTCTCCCTCTCCCTCCCTCCCCCTCCCTCCCTCTCCCCTCCTCTCTCTCTCCCTCTCTCTCCCTCCCTCTCCCTCCCCCTCCCCCTCCCCCTCCCTCCCTCTCCCTCTCTCTCTCTCTCCCCTCTCTCTCCCTCCCCCTCCCCCTCCCTCCCCCTCCCTCCCCCTCCCTCCCTCCCTCCCTCCCTCTCTCTCCCTCCCCTCCCTCCCCCTCCCCCTCCCTCCCTCTCCCTTACTCTCCCTCTCTCTCCCTCTCTCTCCCTCTCTCTCCCTCCCTCTCCCTTACTCTCCCTCTCTCTCTCTCTCTCCCTCCCTCTCCCTACTCTCCCTCCCTCCCCCTCCCCCCCCCCCTCCCTCCCTCTCCCTCCCTCTCCCACCCGTAGCACTAGCTTCACATTTTCACCCTACTAACAGCAAATGGCCTTTATCATCGTTACTTTTATGCTTATCTTTTATTCATTGTTCTTTATCTCTCCACATCACCGTCTATATTTCTCGTTTCCTTTACCCCTAACCAGTCTGAAGAAGGGTCTCGACCCAAAACGCCACCCATTCCTTCTCTCTAGAGGTGCTGCCTGTCTCGCTGAGTTACTCCAGCTTTTAGTGTCCCCCCATTCTCGATAGTCATTTTTCCCTCCAGTGCAGGTTCCAGCGGATTTTTGGAGTTGATTTGCCGATGCAGCCTTCAATCTAACATCACATTGTCTTCTGACTGGACAATGTGCAGTGTGCAGCAAATATGTACCTGGAACAATTCTTAAATCAAACCTAATGTTACCTCCATTGAAGAAATAGTTCTCCTTCCCTATGCACTCAACATCTGCAGTACGGGTGAACTCTGGCAGTCGTGACAGGAAGAGGCTGTTCGGCTCATCTTGTCTATGCCAGCCCTTTGAAAGGTGATTGGTATCAAAGCCTGAAACTGTCTCCTCTTCTAGTATGCCTTGATGAATGCTCTGGCTGGATCTTCTTTCACTGGCCTTCCAGACCACGGGTCTGCTTGCATTGAGGGTTCCTTGTTTTCTGGATATTTGACTGAAACATGCGCCTCCTGTTTTATTGGGGGTGCATCCGTGTCAGAATAGGGAGCGCTCTGACAGGTGCCTTGGACTCTGAGTCTCAGCCCGTCTTTAGACAGAATCCCATTGAGGGACGAGAAGGTGCGCATGAGAAGTTACCAAAGAAAAATCAAAGGTAGACAAAAATGCTGGAGAAACTCAGTGGGTGAGGCAGCATCTATGGAGCCAAGGAACAGGTGACGGTTCGGGTCAAGATCCTTCTTCAGACTGACTGAAGGGTCGAGACCCGAAACGTCACCTATTCCTTCCCTCCGTAGATGCGGCCTCACCCGCTGAGTTTTCTCCAGCACTTTTGTCTACCTTCGATTTTTCCAGCATCTGCAGTTCTTTCTTAACCAAAGAAAACTTGCTTTTCACAGAGTTGGATGCAATCAGCCAATGGGAACATGAGGAGAACACAAAGGGCTGGAGTAATCCAGGGGGTCAGGCAGCACCTCCAGAGAACATGGATGAGTGACTGATTCAGACAATCCCAACCTGAATGTTCTCCAAAGATGCTGGCTGACTGACCCGCTGAGCAACTCTAGCACTGTGTGCCTTTTCTTGTTCACCAGTATCTGTAGGCTCTTGTATCTACTAATACAAAACTCTGCAGCCCAGTTCCATAATCCACATAATGCTGTACTTGCTGCCTACACCACTGGGTCCTGTGTGTGTGTGTGTGCGCGTGCGCGCTTGTGTGTTCATAAGTTATAGGAGCAGAATTAGGCCATTCGGCCCATTAAGTCTATTCCGCCATTCAATCATGACTATCTTTTTCCCTCTCAACCTCATTCTCCTCCCCATAACCTCTGATACCCTTACTAATCAAGAATCTGTCGATCTCCATCTTAAAAATATCCATTAACTTGGCCTCCACAGCCGTCTGTGGTGATGAATTCCACAGATTTACCACCCTTTGACTAAGGAAATTTCTTCTCATCTCCTTTCTAGAGGTGCGTACTTTTTACTCTGATGCTATGGCCTTTGGTCCTAGACTCTCCCACTGGTGGAAACATCCTCTCCACATTCACTTTATCCAGGTGTGTGTGTGTGTGTGAGATGCCTCAATCTTTAGAAACCATCCTTATTGTTCCTCTTGCTTCCCACCCCTTTGCTGTTGCTTGTAAAATCATCATGTTCCAAGTTTACCATCTCTTTCTGCCAATTGACAGGCCTGCCTTCAGTCCTGGAGATGCTTGGATCTGGAATTCGCCCTGTCCTACTTTAAGCCGCTCCTTACAAGCCTGCACCTATTGTCTATTGTCTAACTACAAGTCGTCCTCCCCAATTCTTCCTTCCAGGTGGTTTAGCATCACATCTTTTTTGATGGTTGTCGGTGAAGCCCTTTGGGATATGTAAAGGCACTTTATGAACGAAAGTTGTTGTTGTTGAAAGGTTCATGAGCGTTGTGGATCCATTCACGTGCTGAAGGATGTGGTGAGAGCTGCAGAGATCCCCAGTGTTTCTCAGTAACTTCTCCGCAATGTTTCAGGTCCATTGTGTGACTAGCAATGGCTTTGGAGGTCTTTATTTATGAGTCGTCTTTCGAGAGAGAGAGAGAGAATTGAGAGTCCTGCTTCTGTTTGTTTGACTTACTCCTTTTAACCCTGTTCCTGCTTCCTTTAAGAATTACATTGTTCACTTTGGGACATATGACAAAAAAAAAAAACCCCTCTTGACTCTTGATGAATTATAGAGCTTTAAAAAAAAAAATCATTAAATGCATTTTGGAGTTCTCTATTTTTAATGTCCAAAATATTTCAGATACATCCACCAAGTAAAACACTTCAAACAAAAAAAGGGCACTTTCTAAACATGTCCACAGGAGCATAAAACCCATTGCTACATGCTTACACATACATGTACACACACAGTTAGCAGGCACATGTACAAAGGTGCAGGCTTAAACGCACAGCGTAAGTAGTTGACATCCAAGTTGAAGGATGTGGGTCAAGTGGATTACCTGTGCACCTAACTGTCACAGTGGGGCCGTTTTGGTGCATTAGGGGGTGTCCAGAATTGTTAAATATAATTCTAGAAATGCTAATATATAGATTTGGTTACTCTGCAAGGAGGAACAGTAACTGTGAGTGTAGGAGTTTTGCTTTTGTTGACCCTGTGCGGTGGAAGGCGCAGTAGGCTGTTGGAGTTGTCATCGTTTTGTTTTCAATTTGCGGTGGAGTACTCTTGGATTAAATTTGCAGAATACCCCATTATCTCCTTATTGGCAAATTGTTTCGTTGTGGCCTGAATGGCATTGTGGCCTGTGACTTGCTCAAGTGAAGATTAGCCAGGGGAATACATATGTGCCTGAATCAAGGAGTTCTGTATCCTTCAAACCTAAAGTAGCCTTTCATTTTGTTTCCTCTGTCTGCAAGTACCTTCTGCATAAACAAATGTTTATTTTTGTGTGTGTCAGCTCACATTTATAAAATAACTCATTGAATTTAACCTGCTTATTTTCTGTGTTGTAACGTGTATGAAATGGTATTGTGGCTTTAATTGATTTAAACAATGCTCAGTGATTAGTTTTGATATCACCTACAGCTGGCAAATTTGATAGAAATTTCTTTTTTTTTCCCCCTTTATCGCTTTATCCCATGCTCCCTGAAAAAAGTGAGTTATCGCCGTTACTGTCAAAACTTTACACGCCATTGCCCCGGCGAACATTTGTATCCCTGAATCGCATTTATCTAAAAGAGACATAATCTGGTCAATCTTGCGTGTGCTGCCTATGTAAACCTGCTGTGTGCACACTGGCTTCCGTGCGACATTACAAAAGTGACAGCCCTTCATTGGCCACACAGTACTTTGGAATGAACAGAAAGGGATGTGAAAGATGCTATAGAAATGCAAGCCACTTTAAAAACTTCCCTAAGAATGGGTCATTTTCAATAACTAATCGCAGCACTGCCTTCAAAAGTTTTGCAATCAGCGTTTTATCCCTTGTCCCTGAAACACTATTTTGCTCAAATCCAGCAGATGAGTTAGTCGTTTTTTAACAAGCACTTGCCTCGTTCCTCCTGCAAAGTGCGTCCCTATCAATCTTTCAGAGTGACCCCAAGCAAACTTTTAAAGAAGGAGATTATGCCAAACTTGCGAGCTGTATCATGTTTTGTATTGCTGTTAACGTGCAGGTACCGGTACCTTATTTTTGGTTATAACTGTTTAAAAAAATGTTGGCTTTGATGTAAACTCATCTTTACTATGGATAGTTATATGAAATTTATAGGGTTTTGTGTGCAGAAAATCTTTTACAGGTGCTTTGTATAAAGGATGTATCTTAGCTTTCTTGGTACCAATGTGTGATAACCTAATTATCCATGACAGTTAAAGTGCAATTATTTGATCATCACTGGGAAACACAACTTTGTGTGTCCTTTACAGCAAATGTTTGACACATTTTAATGACACATTTTAAGGCCTTCCTAATTAAAGTGGTAGACATTTTGTAGCTTTCTAGAAACTTTGTATTTGTATTCATACAGTATAAATCAACAATAAAAAAAAAAGGAACTACCTTAATGGTCTGCCTTTTCTTGTCAAGGTGGGCTTGGATCTGCTCGAAAGTGGATGGCTGCTGCCAGTGCTTGTCTTGTGATGGTACGGTGCAGCGGTACCTAGATTGTGCTTGGGTAATGGAACAGAGAACAGCACCGCACAGGAACAGGCCCTTCAGCACACACTCTGCACCGAACATGATGTCATGTTGAATTAATCTCTGCCTGCACGTGATGCTTGTCCCTCCATTCCCTGCATATGCCTTTTAAACGTCACCATCAGCCCCGCTTCCACCACCACACCTGGCACCATATTCTAGGCACCTATTACCCTATCACCTGTTCCCTGCACAAGGTAGTTGATAGTAGAATTAGGCCATTCGGCCCATCAAGTCTACTCTGCCATTCAATCACCACTGATCTATCTCTCCGTCCTAACCCCATTCTTCCCATAACCTCTGACACCTGCACGTCTCCTTTAAGCTTTCCTCCGCTCACCTTAAAGCGATGCCCTCTAATCTTTGACATTTCCACCCAGGAGCAAATACTCTATGATGGTCTACCTTATCTATGCCTCTCATAATTTGATATATATTTCTATCGGGTCTCCCTTCAACCTCCGGTGTTTCAGAGAAAACAATCCAAGTTTACTCAACCCCTTCTCATGGTTAGTACCCTCTAATCCAGGCAGCGTTGTGGTAAACCCTCTTCTGCACCCTCTCCAAAGCCTCCACATCCTTCCTGTAATGGGGCTAGCGGAACTGCACGAGTCATGTAAGAGAATGAATTAGAACATTTATTTGTATAGGCTTAGAGTTCAGTTATTATGATGCAAGTTAAAGTGCCCCCAACTTTGGGTAGATTGATGGAAAACATGGTTGCTTAATTTTTCATTGATATGCATACTGACACCTTTTATCTACAAAAACAAGAGCATTGGTTGTGATTTAATGTCTTCTGATCAATAATACATTAACTTTGTACACAGCATAATAGTAGAACTGACTCATGAAACTTTATTTCAAAAAGCTTGTCAGTACAATGCATTCTTACAATCTGTCAACACCACCCCTGTTTGGTAACGGTTTATTATTGTCACATGTCATGAGCTGCAGTTAAAATCTTTATTTATGTGCTATCCAGTCAACATACTATGTACATCAGTACATCAAGCCATACACAGGTACACCCAGTAGTGTAAAGTGTAAACAAATATAGTTTTACAGCATTATAGTGTTACAATTACAGAGAAAATGCTGATTAAAAAAGTGCAAGGTCTGCAATGAGGTAGGTTGGAAGAGCTGATGCACCCTCGCTGAAGAGAGAACTTCAGTAGTCTGATAACAATGGGGAAGAAGCTGTTCCTGAGTCTGGTGACAAGTACTTTCAATCCTTTGTATCTTTTGCCTGGCAGGAGGGGAGAGATGGGGAATGACCAGGGTGCAAAATGGCCTTGACTGTATTGGTTGTGTTTCCAATTTAGCATGAAGTGCAGATGAAGTCAATGGAGAGGAGGCTGGTCCGTGTGATGAACTGGGCCACATCCACAACCCCCCGGCTTGGGCCGAGATGTTTCTGTCCCAGCAGCCTGATAGAATGTTTGCAGTGGTGCATCTGTGGAAGTTGGTACGCCATCGGTAGAGCCAGGATTTTGCCATAAATGCAATGTGCCTTTTCACGCCTTTTTTTGATGATTTCACCAAGATAATGCCTTTTTAACGATCGAGTGCCTAAATCAGCCTTTTTTTGCCGTTTTGCTAAAAGGTTGTGCTATTGTCTCCAGTTGTACCGTGATTACAATGGCGTTTTCTATGTTAACATGTTAATATTAATGTTATAATATAATATAACGGACTTCCAGTGGCGTTATATGCTGCAGTAAAGCCATGCGCCAGCTAGCTCCGAAGAAAACCCGACTTTAAGGGAAAAGAACGGGATGGGTCCGCTGAAACTTACCGGCAGCTTTTAACGAGGGGCGAGTGACGTCATCAGACCGCGACTCCTGCCGTTTAAATGTCGTTAGATCGTTCACCCCCGGCGAAACCCTCTACAAATCGAGCAGCCAGGGACAAAGCCGACGGAAGAAGAACCAGGCCAGACTGAAGCCTCAATTTCAGCGCAGACATACGAAGAAGCTTCCAAACAGTCCCGAAAGCCACAGCCTAATAAAATCGGATTGGAGGAATTTCGCGCTGTAGTTGGTGAGGAACTTTCAGGTATGAAGGATGAATTCAAGGAAATGAAAGATGAATTAACGTCAGTGAAAGGACTGAAGGGAGAAATATCAGCTAAATCTTCAGTGAAGAAAGAAATATGTGACAGTATGAACGAACATATGGTGGTGGTAAACTCTAACCTACAAAAGTTGGATTCCGAATTTAGCAGTAAGTTGGAACCTATTATTGTCACGATACACAACATGACAAAGCTATGCGCCAGTTGGAAATACTAGCCGAGTCAAGTGCTGAAACAACAAAAAGAGTACTAAAGGAGACTCAACCTACTTGGTAAAGTAACCAAAAAATGTATTGATCTAGAGGGGCGCTCTAAACGTCAGAACTTAAGGATTGTTGGAGTTAAAGAAGGTAAAGAGAAAGATACAAACCTCAGTGACTTCACGGCTGAACTCCTACAAGATGTTTTACAATTGGATGCAAAACCTTTGTTGGACCGAGCCCACAAAGCACTGAGAGCTCGACCAGGTACCTGCGCCCCCCAAGACATCTGATACTGAAGGTGCACTAATGTCATGTTTTAGAAGATATTTTGACGAGAATTGGCACCAGCAGAAAATTAACATACCAAGGTGATAATATTCGTATTTTCAGAGATTATCCTGCTGAGGTTGTTGAGAGAAGAGCACTTTTTATCGAGACGAGCAATCCTGAGGAAGATCCCATCGCACAGATATGGACTGCTGTACCCTGCCAAGCCGAGAGTCTCCTACAAGAACAAAGAATCCTTCTTTACTGATCACAAAAAAACATTCAAATTCTCTCGGGAGATTGAAAAGTCATTGAAGGAGTGAATAACATCCCACAGCTTTAATAGCTGGCAGAGAACTGATAGGACTCTAAGGTGTTATAACTTAAAGATCTAACTTAAAGATCTAACTTTGGTGAACAAGTTAGATTACTATTAATTACTGCTAATCACTACTAATAAAAAAATAATATTAATTACTACCAATAAGAAGTTCAAGTAACACTTGACTTATGTAAACTTTACCCCTAATACTCAACTAACACTCCCTAGGGGGGGGGGGGGGGGGGGGGAATTGGCCTATTGTTGGATTAAACTCTTTTGGGCCTGTCCTGTTTACTTACCCATTTTTTCCATTTTTTTAAATTAAAAATTATTTATAATCGGAACCAGTATTAATTTTATCAAAAGCCACTGAAGTTTTTGGATTTTTTGCCACAATAGGGTGGCTTTCACTAACTGCACCGTTTGAAGTTGTAGTTTTAGTCGCTTCTTTCTTTTTCCTGCACTCTTTTAACTTTTTACTTACTCATTTCATTTCTAATTTTTACTTCATTATTAAGAATTTATATTTTTTTGGGAGACACCTTCGAGAGACAGATCAAACAGAACAAAAGCCCATCCACCCTCCGTTCAAGCAGCATGTCATGTCTAATGTGTTAAACCATTCACTTTACCACAGACCATATAACCTATAAGATAGAAACATAGAAATTAGGTGCGGGAGTAGGCCATTCGGCCCTTCGAGCCTGCATCGCCATTCAATATGATCATGGCTGGTCATCCAACTCAGTATCCCGTACCTGCCTTCTCTCCATACCCTCTGATCCCCTTAGCCACAAGGGCCACATCTAACCCCCTCTTAAATATAACCAATGAACTGGCCTCAACTACCCTCTGTGGCAGAGAGTTCCAGAGACTCACCACTCTCTGTGAGAAAAAAGTATTTTTCATCTCGATCATAAAGGATTTCCCCCTTATCCTTAAGCTGTGACCCCTTGTCCTGGACTTCCCCAACATCGGGAACAATCTTCCTGCATCTAGCCTGTCCAACCCCTTAAGAATTTTGTAAGTTTCTGTAAGATCCCCTCTCAATCTCCTAAATTCTAGAGAGTATAAACCAAGTCTATCCAGTCTTTCTTCATAGGACAGTCCTGACATCCCAGGAATCAGTCTGGTGTACCTTCTCTGCACTCCCTCTATGGCAATAATGTCCTTCCTCAGAGTTGGAGACCAAAACTGTACACAATACTCCAGGTGTGGTCTCACCAAGACCCTGTACAACTGAAGTAGAACCTCCCTGCTCCTATACTCAAATCCTTTTGCTATGAAAGCTAACATACCATTCGTTTTCTTCACTGCCTGCTGCACCTGCATGCCTACTTTCAATGACTGGTGTACCATGACACCCAGGTCTCGCTGCATCTCCCCTTTTCCTAATCGGCCACCGTTTAGATAATAGTCTGCTTTCCTGTTTTTGCCACCAAAGTGGATAACCTCACATTTATCCACATACTGCATCTGCCAAACATGTGCCCACTCACCCAGCCTATCCAAGTCACCTTGCAGTCTCCTAGCATCCTCCTCACAGCTAACACTGCCCACTGCCCCCAGCTTAGTGTCATCCGCAAACTTGGAGATATTGCCTTCAATTCCCTCATCCAGATCATTAATATATATTGTAAATAGCTGTATATGCACTATTGTAAATAGCTGTAGATGCACTATCTTCCCCGATTTATTCTTTTGCCAAACTGGGATGAACAATTTTAGTAGTTCATCCATGCAGTCTTTAAATGTCTTCCATTGGATATCCACCGTCAACCCTTTTAGAATTAATTGCCAGTCAATCTTGGCCAATTCACGTCTCATACCCTCAAAGTTACCTTTCTTTAAATTCAGAACTATTGTTTCTGAATTAACAATGTCACTCTCCATCCTAATGATGAACTCAACCATATTATGGTCACTCTTGCCCAAGGGGGCATGTACAACAAGACTGCTAACTACCCCTTCCTCATTACTCATAACCCAGTCTAAAATAGCCTGCTCCCTCTTGGTTGGTTCCTCTACATGTTGATTTAGATAACTATCCCGCATACATTCCAAAAAATCCTCTTCCTCAGCACCCCTGCCAATTTGATTCACCCAATCTATATGTAGATTGAAGTCACCCATTATAACTGTTTTGCCTTTGTCGCACGCATTTCTAATTTCCTGTTTGATACTTCACTGCTACTGTTAGGTGGCCTGTACACCTAACAGTAGCAAGATGCAAGATATTACCATGAAAATTGGGGGTAAAGGAATTACATTCTGTAGTTGGAATGTCAAGGGCGTTAACAAACCAATTAAAAGAGGTAAAGTACTATCACACTTAAAATCACTTAATGCTGACATAATGTTCCTTCAGGAAACCCACCTCAAAAACGAAGCACATAATAGACTGAAAGATAAATGGATTGATAAATTATATCATTCATCATTTTCCTTTAAGTCACGAGGGGTAGCCATTGGAGGAGATTTAAACTGTACATTAGATCCCTATTCGTAAGGGTACACCATTTAAATATACCTCCTCTATTGTTGATGCAGAAGGCAGATATGTTATATTAGTGGGTGAATTGCATTCAACAAGATTGATATTGGTGAATATTTGTGCACCAAACTTTGACAACCCGTTATTTTTTAAGAAAATGTTTAATAACACTATTCCAGAATTTGGACAATATAATTTGATAATTGGAGGAGATTTAAACTGTACATTAGATCCCTATTTGGACAGATCGTCAAAAGAAAACAAAAGCCAAGTCGTCTGAATTATTAAACTCATATATACACAGTGCAAATATAAAAGACGTTTGGAGAATTGAAAACCCCTGAGGGCGTGAGTATTCATTTTATTCACCAGTGCACAAAACATATTCGAGAATTGACTATTTCTCAGTGGATTCCAAACTTATTCTTTATACATATAACTCAAAATATCATAACATTATTATATCCGACCACTCTCCTCTAACCTTTAGGGTAAAATTACAAGGAATATCGGAAAACAGACAAATTGGAGATTTGACCCACAAGTTCTAAACAACACGGCATGTTATGACTATCTTAAGTCGCAGATTAAAATTTTTTTTTTCAGACTAATGACCTTCCAGAAATATCTGCTTCCCTACTTTGGGAAACATTTAAAGCGTTTGTGAGAGGTTGTATTTTTGCCTTTCAAGCTTCCCAAAACAAGAAGAACTGAGCTGAACAATATGAGCTAGAAAGACAGATAACAGCTAGACACAGAAAATGCGATTGAATAAAATGTTTTATTATAAAACATAATAAAATTGCTGCTCTCAAATATAGGTTAAATAATATACTTTCAGCTCAAATCTTAAGGCTTTTCCAGCACACTAAACAAACACACTTTGAATTTGGAGACAAACCACAGAAATTGTTAGCCCGTCAACTCCGCAAACTAGAAGACGAACGCACAATTTACAAAATCAGATCAGACAAGGCTTGTTTACCCAAGGACATCAACGATAGATTTTTGCAATTTTATCAGACATTATACTCATCAAAAACACCAGCCAGCTCTGCGAACATGCAAAACGTTCTGCGGAAATGCAACTTCTCTGGTTTAAACGAGAGAGAGAGAGAGAGAGAGTGTTATTGGGCGCAGAAATAACTACGATAGACATTGAAGAGACCATTAAGTCTCTGAAAAATGGGACGACCCCTGGCCTCGATGGCCTAAACAATGAATTTTATAAAAAACTCGATGACTTGGTCTCCCCATGCTTACAAACTTTATATAGCTATGCCTTTAAACAACAGATATTACCACCAACACTGAGTGAATCAACAATAATACTTATCCAAAAAAGAGATAAGGATCTTGAGGCTCTATTCTTTTAGCTCCAATAAATTTGAATACAAAAACATATGGAGGGAACCGTTTATACATAGTGTTATCCATATCTGGAAACAATTAAAATTTACTTTAAAATTGGGTAATTTATCTTTTTTCCTCCCTATTGCAAATAACCCTCCTTTTAAACCGTCTGTCTTAGATAGAGGATTTGTTCAATGGAAAACTCATGGAATTAAAATGGTGGGAGACCTTTATCAAACGGGGACTTTTCTCTCTTTTCAGGAATTACAGCAGAAGCATGAATTACATGTTAATAATTGTTTTAGATATTTACAATTTAGAGATTATGTAAAATTACATACGCAAGATTATAGATTTAGGGGCCCAGAAATCCTTGATGAATGTCTGAACCGACATCCCAATACAAAGAAACTAAAATCTTATATTTATAATACCCTTTTTGATACTGACATTCCGTCATCAGAGTCATATAGACGAGCATGGGAGGATGAACTGGCTCAACCCGTAATGAAAGACACATGGGATGAAAGTTTACAATATTGCTCGTTAAACACTAGACATTCCTTAATACAGTTTAAAATATTACATAGATTACATTATTCGAAGACAAAATTAAATAGGATTTTCCCAAGTACATGCAAAATTTTGGGATGGACATTTTTTAAATTATCTCTAAAGTTATCGATAATCAACTGGGCCCAGATCCAAAATTAATAATATTAGGATTATCAGAATATACCACAAACTTCACGATAAGCCAGAGACACTTCCTTGATTACAGTTTAATAACTGCGAAAAAGTTAATACTTAAATTTTGGAAAAAAACAGCTACCCCCACAATTAAAATGTGGATTATGGAAATGACTGAGACCTTGCATTTGGAAAAAAAATAAGATTTGTCTTAATTGTCAAACCAGAACTATTTTTTTAAAAATATGGTCTCCATTTATTGAATTTTTTAAAAAGTAAACTGGTTTAACACAAAAGTCACAACTTGAGTTTAGGGTTGGATGAACAATTTTACGCAACATCTCCCGGATTTATCTCCAAAATCGTTATATTTGTAATCACCTTTCTTTCTTGCTTTTTTCCCCCCTTTCTATTGGTTTACAGTTTCTCTTATCTCTTTCTTTCTCGATTTTTTTTCTTTAAAAAAATACTTTAAAAATTGAAGCTATGTAAAGAACTCTGTAACCAGTTTGTCATTCATTATCATTTGTACATATGCTTTTAATTTAAAAAAAATGGTTTTAAATAAAATAAAATTAAAAAAATATCAATATAATATAACACAGTATAACTTACAAGAAAATTTCCACCACTGGGGCAAAACCGGGGACGCTACCATTGTTGCCGCTGCACAAAAAAATGCTGGATAAACTCAGCGGGTGAGGCAGCATCTATGGAGAGAAGGAATAAGCGACGTTTCGGGTCGCGTCTCTTCTTCAGACTGATATGTCGAAAAAGAAAGGAAGAGGCGGAGACAGTAGAACTAAAAGGAAAGCTGGTAAGGGGGAGGGGGAAGAGGGTCGAAGACAAGGGTTATATAAAATTAGAGAAGTCAATGTTGATACCACTGGGATGTAGACTACCCAAGCGAAATACCCAAGCTTGTCTCCTCACTGCGTATGACTGCTGGTTCCAGTCGCAAATCTGAGTTTTCAAGTGATCTGTGAAAGGCATTCATTGATGCTGGAAATCCATTGCAGAAATTGGAAAACAAATCTCTCAGAGGTTTTTTAGAGAATTACACAGAGGAACATATACCAAGCGAGTCATCATTTCGGAAAAATTATGTTGACAGCAACTTCAACATTGTTGTGCAGAAAATTACTGATGAAGTTGCACGTAACAAAATATGGATCTCAATAGACGAGACAACCGATGCTGTGGGGAGATATGTTGCCAATGTGGTCATCGGTACACTGGAGGCAGGTCAACCATCAAAGGAGTATTTGCTGATATTGGAAGTATTGGGGAAGTCAAACAGCTCAACTATTGCTCAGTTGCTTACATCTTCACTTGCTGTACTTTGGCCAGAAGGTATAAAACACGAGAATGTTCTGTTTGTGAGACCATTTTATTCCCCAAAATGTTTCATTTGACGTGCTTAGCTCAAGGACTTCATAGAATCGCCAAGCACATACGTAACTCGTTTCCAAATGTCGATCGCCTAGTTTCCAATGTCAAGAAAATCTTCCTCAAAGCACCGTCATGTGTGCAGTTGTTCAAGGAAATGGCACCTGAGATTCTGCTACCTCCTCAGCCCGGTTTGACTGGGTGGGGTACATGGTTCTCTGCTGTACTCTACTCTGCTGCAAATTTTGAAAAGATAAAATATATCGTCAACTGTTTTGAAGAAGAAGAATCTGCTGGAGTCGGGATCGTCGGTGAAATCATCAGAAAAAGTCCCTCCACCGCGATCTTGTGTTTATTGCTTCCAATTTTGCAAACTTCCCACAAGCTATCGCTTCCCTTGAGAAACGTGGCGAAACATTGGTGAATAACTTACATGTTTTCAACAAAGTAACTGACGATATTCGTAAAGTTCCTGGCGATGTAGGTAAAGACATTCAAGGAAACTGTAAGAGAGTGAATTTAGCTAACAAAGATCTTGAATAAATAGAAAACGTAGCTAAAGTTCTCAAAGGTAGTTGTAATGCCACAAGATATCGACATGAATATATAGTCTGTAGCTTGTTTCGGGTATGCACCAGTGACCTCAGCTGAGGCAAAAATGTTTTTCACAACTGAAGCATATTCTGTCTGACAAACGGCATAGTTTAACACCAGATAATTTGAAAAAATTCTAGTAATTATGTGCAACCAGGCAACTTTGGTAATTTAATGTAGTATACCTTTATATTATCATTTTTAACTATATTTTGGTGGTGGAAATGCCTTTTTATGCCTTTTTATGTCAATAAATGCCTTTTTCATGCCTTTTTTAATTTTATTATGCCTTAGTGCCTAAACAACCTGGCTCTGGTCATTGGAGACATGCCAAACTTCCTTCATCTTCTGAAGATGCAGAGGTGTGTGTGCTTTATTGCTGTAGCTTCAGGGTGGTTGGTATTCCTCTTTAATCTTTACACCCATGAAGCTGTCGCACAGGCTTCAATATCTTGGTGTCCAGTGGCGGCAGAACCCCTAGAATGTGGTCCTTCCCCACCGTGCCTTGCAGTGGCTGTGTTTCCCGACACAGGCTTTTCTTTATGGAATATAGCGATACATTCTCCTCCCCTCACCCCGTAGCATCGAGGTCCCCTGTACTCATCCAGATTGTGTGCAGCACCACCCACACCCATCACATAGAGTCACAACACAGTAACACTGAGATCCTGCCCCAGTCTCTCCAGCGCCTAGCTCTGCATGTGATTCAAATACCCATTTTAAAATGTTATGTGAGTGCTTCCTCTCTGACATTCTCGGGCAGTGTGTTCCAGATTCAAACTATCGTCTGGGTGGAAAGAAATCCTTCCGGAAATGTGCTCAACTTTTTAACGCCTCATCTTAAACCTATACTGTCTGGTTCCAGACATATCAGTTTTGGAGAATGCTTCTCGCCAGCTACCCTGCCCATGCCCCTCATAGAAATAGATCAGTACAGCACAGGCACAGGTCCTTCACCCCATATTATAGACAATAGACAATAGGTGCAGGAGTAGGCCATTCGGCCCTTCGAGCCAGCACCGCCATTCAATGTGATCATGGCTGATCATCCACAATCAGTACCCCGTTGCTGCCTTCTCCCCATATCCCTTGACTCCGCTATCTTTAAAAGCCCTATCTAGCTCTCACTTGAAAGTATCCAGAGAACCGGCCTCCACCGCCCTCTGTGGCAGAGAATTCCACAGCCCATTGTCCATGTGTCCATGCAAACATACTACCAAGTTAAACTAATCACAGTCTGCACTTTATCCATTTGCTCCATTCCCTGCATATCCATGTGTCTATGTAAAAGCCTCATAAATGTTGCTATTGTATATGTCTTTACCACCATCCATGGCAGTGTGCACCAGCCACCCTCTAGGTTAAAAAAAAACTGGCACTGCACATCTCATTTAAACTTTCCCAATGTGACCTCAACGCTATGACCTCTTGTCCTTCACATTCTCGCCGTGGGAATAAGGTTCTGACTGTCCACCCTTTCTATGCCTCTCAACATATTCTACCTTAATATCAAGTTTATCCTCGGCCTCTGCTCCAGAGGTAATATCCAAGTTGGTCTAACCTCGCCCAAGGACTAATACTGTCTAATTCAGCCAACATTCTGCACCCTACATCCTTCCTGTAATGGGGCGAACAGAACTGCTCACAATAATCCAATTGCGGCCAAAGCAAAGTGTTTATGCACTTGAATTCCTGATTCTTATTTTCGATGTCCCACCTGATGAAAGCAAGCAAACAATGCACTACCTTTATCACTACTTGTGTTGCCACTTTCAGGAAACTATGGACCCCAGGATCTCTCTATATACGTCAATGCTGCTATGTACATCAATGCCATTAATTGTCGCTTACATTTGATCTCCCAAAATGTAACTCCTCACACTTGCCCGGATTAATCTCCGTCTGTCATTTCTCTGCCCATTTCTGTAGTTGATCTATATCCTGCTGGATCCTTTGACAACCTTTCTTACTGTCAGCAAATCCACCAATTTTGGTTTGGTCTGCGAATTTACCGACCCACCTATCTTACATTTATGTCCGGTATTTGGTTAAACCTGTCACCAAGGAAAACAGGTGCCGTTCCTATTCCTCCAATTCACCTGCCATCTCTTCTAATTCACCCCTCTTTCTCCTCCAATTCACACACTATCTTGACTTGGAATACAACATCATTCCTTTATCACCAGGTTTTAATCCTGAGGCTCCCTCCCCAAGAACACTGATTCTGCAGTGGTTCTAGAAGGTGGTTCATCCCCACATTGGAAGAACATCTGGGACGCTCCATAAACTCTTGACAGCAATATCCGAATCCTGAAAAATGAACTTTAACATAAATTAATGTCTGGGTATCAGGCATTGAAAGTTAAGTGCTGAACATGGCTCTCCGTGAGAGGATTCCTGGAACCTTGTAATATCTCCTACCGTTAAACTGGAAAGACTGCAGAGATTTACAAGGATGGTGGCAGGATTCAATGGGACTGAGCATAAGGGAGAAGTTGAGGTGTGATCATATAGAGGTGTATAAAATTCACTAGAGACATGGAATGCAAACTTCCTTTTTACCAGGGTTGGGGAATCTAGAAGTAGAATCTAGAAGTAGATGTTATATGTTTAAGGGTACACAAAAAGCTGGAGAAACTCAGCGGGTGCAGCAGCATCTAAGGAGCGAAGGAGATAGGCGACGTTATATGTTTAAGATGAGAGGGGAATGATTTAATAGGAACCTGAAGGGAAACTTTTTCACACAGAAGCTGATGGGTATACGGTTCAAACTGCCAGTGGAAGTAGTTGAGGCAGGTACACTAACATTTAAAGCATTTGGACAGGCACATGGCTAGGAGAGATTTAGAGGGATTATTATGCGGGTAGCTTAGATGGGAAATTCTGGTTGGCGTGTTTAAATTGGGGCAAAGGGCTTGTTTATGCGCTGTATCACTGACTCTTGAGGCGTTGAATTAGCTCTTGACCTGACATGGTCTTGGTCCTTTGAACCCACTTTAGTTGTTATTATTCAACGTGAACTGTTGCCGAGTATGAAGTTAGATACAAGTCATGGAGTTACTCAGCGGGTCAGGCAGCATCTCTGGAGAAAAATGATGGGTGGCGTTTCGGGTTTGGAACACTTCTTCTGACTGAAAGTGGAGAGGGTGGGGGGGAGGGGGTGGGGACTGTAGGTTGGAAAAAGCCAGATCAAATCAGGGTTGCCAACAAATGACCAAGGAAGGGTGGAGCCCATAATGGCCCATTGTTGGCTGGGGAAGAGCTGATAATGAAGGGAGACTGGGATTGAACAGTGGAACTAGTAGGATGACTAGCGTGGCAGAAGGAAAATGGGGGGGTGGGGGGGCTGCAGGGGTTACTTGAAATTAGAGAAATCAGTGTTCATACCGCTGGATTGTAAACTGCCCACACAAAAAAAGAATGTTTGCAATTCTGTCAATATCCACCTGAGGGCAGCAGAAGCCAGCAAATAGAATCCATTATGAATGAGGCTCTCTCTGGGGTCTCCTCCATAACCTGCAGCTTCGCTCTTGCTCGCCCTACCCCCATTTGTAACAAGGACAGAGTCCCCCCCGTCCTCACCTTCCACCCCATCAGTCGTCCTAAACAGCATATAATCCTCCAACATTTTTGCCACCTCTAACGGGATCTCACTACTGGCCCCATCTTCCCATCTGCACCCCTTTCTGCTTTCTGCAGAGAGCGTTCCCTCCGCAACTCCCTGGTCAACTCATCCCATCCCACCTAAACCACCCCCCTCCCCAGGTACTTTCCCCTGCAACTGCAGGAGATGCAACACCTGTCCCTTTACTTCCCCCCTCGACTCCATCCGAGGACCCAAACAGTCTTATCAGGTGAGGCACAGGTTCACTTGCACCTCCTCCAACCTCATCTACTGTATCCGCTGTTCCAGGTGTCAACTTCTCTACATCGGCGAGTCCAAGCGCAGGCTCGTCGATTGTCCGCCCTTAACCTACCTGATCTCCTGGTTGCTCATCACTTTAACTCCCCTTCCCATTCCCAATCTGACCTTCCTGTCCTGGGCCTCCCCCATTGTCAGAGTGAGGCCCAACGCAAATTGGAGGAACAGCACCTCATATTTTCCTTGGGTAGCTTACACCCCAGCGGTGTGAACATTGACTTTTCTAACTTCAAATAGCCCTTGCTTTCCCTCTCCCTTCATCCCCTCCCCCTTCCCAATTCTCCCACCAGCCTCACTGTCTCCGACTACATTCTATCTCTGTCCCGCTCACTCCCCTGATATCTGCCTGAAGAAGAGTCTCGACCCGAAACGTCGCCCATTCCTTCTCTCCAGAGATGCTGCTTGTCCCGCTGCGTTACTCCAGCATTTGGTGTCCACCCAGCAAATGGAAGCCAGGAACCCTTGGTCTTCCTTCACGAGGAGGCTTCCACTCCAACTCCGAGGGATGTGGTACCTGCTGGAGAAACGATGGTCCGGTGGGTGGATAATTTGGGAGGCGCATCCCTTCCATCACTCAGGATCTCTGCGTTCTCCCCATACGTGGACTCGAGGTTCTCAAAGTCATTCTGCCCGCTCCTTCACAGGTCATGAGCCAGAGAATCCTAGGAGCATGCAGGAGATATGTAACAGTGGGAATGTTGCGCATCTTCCAGGAGGATTTGAGATCATCCTTGAAGCTTTTCCTTTGTCTGCCTGGTCATCGCTTCTGGGAACTGTGTCGGGAGTGTGGCAGTGAGAGAACTGCCATATGCACCGTGAATGGAACAATGCAACTCTTACGTGTGTAGGGAGGAACTGCAGATGCTGGTGTACGATGAAGATCGACACAAAGTGCTGAGTAACTCAGCGGGGCAGGCAGCAGGATAGAAGGAATGGGTGACGTTTCGGGACGGCTCCCTTCAGTCTGAGGGTCAGGGGAGAGCTTCTTACTTGTTTGTAATTCTTACGGCTCAGCTTTACAGGCAGAGAAATGCAAAACAGAACAAATAAACATAAATCAATAATGATACAATGAATGATCACGTTACACTAAGTAACCAGACCACAACAGTGTACACAGCCAAATAACATGCTGCAGAAACCTGGATAAAGTCCACGGTAGGTCGTTGCTGAGGTCGAGTTGGGATTAGTGTTGGACAGCTTACAACCCAGCGGTATGAATATTGACGTCTCTAACTTTAAGTAACCCTTGCTTTCCCATTCTCGCCCCCCCCCATCCTAGTTCTCCGACGTTTGTCTGTCCTCCTGATTACATTTACATTGTTTGCCTTATTTATTGAACTTTTTCCGTTATATACAATGTTTACATATTCACATATTCTGTTGTGCTGCAGCCAGTAAGTTGGGACATATGACGATAAAACACTCTTCACTCTTGACTCATTGTCAGCTTCCCCCAGCTAACAATGATCCAGTCTACATTTTCCTTGATCTCCGTCCCCTTTGATCTCTCGTTTTCACACCTTACCCTTCCATAATCTCTCGTTTCCCTCTCCCCCCGGCCCTCAGTCTCCCACTCCTTCTATCCAGAGATGTTCCCTGTCCCGCTGAGTTACTCCAGCATGTTGTGCCTATGTGTGGTTTGTGTTGTGCAGGGTGGTTTGAGGGACTGATGGGAAAAGGGGCTGTCCTTGAACCTGGTCATGGTTCTCGGGCTCCTGTGCCCTTTACCAGATGGCAGCAGTGAGAAGCGAGGGTGGCCAGGGTGGTATGGGTCTTTGATACTGGCTGTCTTGTTGAGGCAGCACCTCCTGTAGACCCTGCATGTTGGAATCGAAGCTTCCTCACTGCCAGAGGACATCGCTGCCAATTCACCATTGTCACGGCATTTCCACACACAGGGCGATACCCATTGACTCCATCTACACTTCACGCTGCTCCGGCAGGACCACCAGCATAATCAAGGGTGAGTCTCGCCCCCAGCCCCTTCTCCCCTCTCCCATCAGGCAAGAGGTACACGAGTGTGAAAAAACGCACCTCCAGATTCAGGGACACTTTCTGATATCAGGCAACTAAACCACCCTATCGGCAACTCGAGTGCATCCCTGAGCTGTCATCTGCCTCACTGGGAGACTCACGGATCATCTTTAATCAGACTTGGCCGGACTTTACCTTGCAGTAAACGTGATTCCCTTTATCGTGTACCTGTACAGTGTGACCACTTACATGCTTTCCCCTGTGGTTAGCGCGCAACCTCTGTACACCTGGCAATACATTAAACTGAGTTCAAGTAAATGGGCAAGGAGACGTTTTAACAACAGCGGCCGAGGAACAGGGTGTGTGTGTGAGATGCTGCAGAGGGCAGCCTTGTGGCGAGTGTTGTGGGTGTGTGGGGGTGTGTGTGAGATACAGGGAGAGGGAGGGAGAGGGAGATTCCTGGAGGGGAGTCCCAGTGATGCAGTCAGCCTCACAGCTGCCAGTTTAACCAGCTTCCCCGACCGTGGCTCTGGATGCTGCCAGAGTGCCGGGGGTATTCTTGCTGTCCTCTCCTCACACAGCCGCGGGCTGCCACATGGGGGTGGGCACGGTGCCGGGAGATGCCGCCGCCCTGGACCAGGGGGCTTGGGACGCTGACGCCGAGGAGGGAGATGCGGCCGGCGGCGGCCCCCGGGCAGCCGGGGAGGGGGACTGGCGACTGCCCGGGGCCGGGGCCGGGGCGGAGGAGTGCAAGATCAGCGTGTGGGTCGGGCCGGAGGAGAAGCTGGTGTCCGGCCTGTCCCGGCGCACCACCTGCCGGGACGTGGTGGCCGCCCTGCTGGAGGAGGCGAGGCCGGGCGACCCGCTGCCCGGGGCCCCGGACGCCTACTGCCTGCTGGAGAAGTGGCGAGGCTTGGAGAGGACTCTGCCCCAGCGGACCAAGATGCTGCGGCTGCGGGCGGCGTGGGGAGCCGAGCGGGGCCGTGTCACGCTGGTGCTGGACAGGACGCGAGTGGCGCTGGGCCGGACGGCGCCGAGGAGCGCTCAGGCCAGGGTGGTCACCAGCAAGGGCGGCCCGGCCAGGGCGCGGCCAGCGGCGGCCAGCAGCCCGGCCACGGCCCGGGACAGGCACCGGAGAGTGGTGAGGAAGGCGTTCAGGAAGCTGGCCAAGATGAAGCGCTGGCAGGAGCAGGAGAGCGGGGAGCGCCTGGAGACCCTGGTCCACCTCGTCCTGTCCCAGGACCACACCATCCGCCAGCAGACGCAGCGGCTGCGGGAGCTGCAGCGGGACATCGAGCGGTGCGAGGCCCGGGTTCACCGGGACAGGATGAGGGAGCACGGAGCCAACTATGTGCAGGACACGTACCTGGAGGGAGGGGGGGAAGGGGCCGAGTGGCCGGGGGACGGGCTCCCGCTGGAGGCCGGGAGGCTCCGGGACGAGCTGGACGCCAGTGTGAGCGCCGGGCGGCGAGTGGCCGGCGAGCTGGAGGCTTGCGCCCTGGAGCTGGAGCGCAGCCGGGCCGAGCGCGACCTCAGGCGGGGAGAGATGGAGAGGTTGGTGCGGGAACTGCGCCAAGCCACCCAGACCCAGACCCAGACCCAGACCCAGCCCCGGACCCAGCCCCAGCCCCAGACCCAGCCCCAGCCCCAGACCCAGCCCCAGACCCAGACCCAGACCCAGCCCCAGACCCAGACCCAGACCCAGACCCAGCCCCAGACCCAGCCCCAGCCCCAGACCCAGACCCAGACCCCCCAGACCCAGACCCAGACCCAGACCCCGACCCAGCCCCAGCCCCAGACCCAGCCCCAGCCCCAGACCCAGCCCCAGCCCCAGACCCAGCCCCGGACCCAGACCCAGCCCCAGACCCAGACCCAGACCCAGCCCCAGCCCCAGACCCAGACCCAGCCCCAGACCCGGACCCGGACCCAGACCCAGCCCCAGAGCCAGACCCAGACCCAGCCCCAGACCCAGACCCAGCAGCCCCAGACCCAGCAGCCCCAGACCCAGACCCAGACCCGGACCCAGACCCAGACCCAGACCCAGACCCAGACCCGGACCCAGACCCAGACCCAGACCCGGACCCAGACCCAGCCCCAGACCCAGCCCCGGACCCAGCCCCAGACCCAGACCCAGACCCGGACCCAGCCCCAGACCCAGCCCCAGACCCAGACCCGGACCCAGCCCCAGACCCAGCCCCAGCCCCGGACCCAGACCCCGACCCCCGTCGGCTGCCCCTGCCCCGCCGCCACCGCCACAGACGACTCCGACACCGGCCTCAGCTCCATGAACAGTCTGGACTCGGACCCGGCCCCCGTCTCTGAATCCCTTGTCTAGACCCCAATCACTAAACCCGGGGGCCGGGAGGCGGACAGATTCCGTGTGTGTGTGTGTGAGTGTGGACTCTGTAACTTGTCGCTGTTGGTCGGGTCACTAGATGCTGGAAATCTGAACTAAAAACAGAAAATGCTGGACAAAAAAAAAACCCCAGCAGGTCAGGCAGCATCTGTGGAGAGAGACAGAGAGGACGCGTTAATGTTGAAGTGATAACGAAGGTACCCTTGCTTGCATCCGGCAGGGCATCGGGTTTAAGAGTCAGGAAGTCATGGTGCAGCTGTAGGACTTTGGTTAGACTGCTTCTGGAGTACTGGCTGCTTCTGGAGTACTGGCTGCTTCTGGAGTACAGCGTGCAGTTCTGGTCGTCCCATTACAGGGAGGCTGCGGAGAGGGCACAGGAGAGGTTTATTGGAACGATGCCTGGATTAGAGAACATTAGTTGGACAGACTTGGATTGTTGAACCTGGATGTTGGGGGCAGGGGAGAGATCTGATGCAAGTATCTAAAATGATGAGGGTCATGGATCGGGTGGACAGTCAGATCCATTTCCCCAGGGTCCAAATGTCAAAGGCTAGAGGGCATCGCTTTAAGTTGAGAGGGGCAAAGTACAAGGGAGATGGACAGGGCAAGTTTTTTACACAGAGAGTGCTGGGTGCCTGGACCCTGCTGCCAGGGGTGGTGACGGGGACAGAATGGACTGTGGTATTGAAGAGGATTTTAGATGGGGACAGGGAGAAGCAGGGAATGGAAGGGACATGGATCAGGTGCAGGCAGAGGAGATTAGTTGAACTTGGCATGATGTTCGGCACGGACATTGCGGGCCGAAGGGCCTGTACGATTCCATGTTCTACGCTGGCTCAGGCGGCATCTGAGGAGATGGAGAAGCAGAGTCGAGGTGGAAGACCGCTGTCAGAGCGTTTCTTTGCCGGAGCAATGCGAGGGAGGAACTGAGAGAATGGGACGGAGTTCTTACAGGTAGCAGTGCGGGTGGATGTGGAGCCAGTGATGTGTGGAGAGTCTGGGACCAGAGGGCACAGCCTCAGAATGAAAGGACGCGCCTTTAGAATGGAGATGAGGAGCAATTTCTTTAGTCACAGGGTGGTGAATCTGCAGAATTCATTGCCACAGGAGGCTGCGGAGTCCATGTCAATGGATGTTTGATTAGTACCTGTGTCAGGATTATGGGGAGAAGGCAGGAGAATGGGGCTGTGAGGGAGAGATAGATCAGCCATGATTGAATGGCAGAGTAGACTTGATGGGCCGAATGGCCTAATTTTACTCCTGTTACTTATGAATTTATGATGGACATGTGAAATTGAGGGCAGGATAGGTTAATCAGTTTTGGTAAAATTGTAAGTTGTCCCGAGTGTGTAGGATAGTGCTCGTGTATGGGGTGATGGGCGCGGACTCGGTGGGCTGAAGGGCCTGTTTGCACGCTGTATATTTAAAGTCTGTAGTCTATGAATTGGCAGCAACTGTAGTGTGTAGGAGTGCTGGAAGCAGTCTGTATGATGGAGGGCCATGGACTGGAATGTCAGCTCTGTTTCTCCCCTCCACACCTGCTCCCCAAGCCGCTGAGTGCTGCCAGCATTCCCTGTATTTATTGCACTTTGTAGTGCTCCAGGTATTTCAGCCAGAGGGAGGTGTTTGGGGTTCAGTTTAACCCTACGCCTCCCCCTCCCCAAGTCCCCAACCAGTGGCCGGCACTGCTCGCCGTGCCTGGAACTTGTGGCTCTCAACCCCACTCTCTCCAGAACAGGGGCATTAAACTCCAGGCTTGGCCGGGTGTGTGACGCTGTCCCAGGCATCGACATCAGCCACGGTCCCTCCTGCCCTCACTCACCCAGCGACTGTGACCTCGTCTGGAGGGGAAAACTCTAAACCTCTGGCCAACGGTTTGCCCACAGACCACATCTGGCGATGATCCCGATTGTTTGTGGGATCTTGCTGTGCTTAAATTAGCAGCTGTGTTCCCATTGACTACCCATCAAATGTTTCTCGTGGGGTGCAGAGTCTCGGACTGCCTGGAGGTCAAGGAAACGTTTCCACCGAAAAGCAAGTTTCCAAATCCAGAGATTTAATTGCAACGACTGAAGCTTTCACCTCATTTGTTACAATTTCTGTCCATCAGACATTTTAGTTTAGTCGAGAGATACAGCACGGAAACAGGCCCTTCAGCCCATCGATCACCTGTACGCTGTACGCCAGTTCTGTCCTGCACACTAGGGACAATTAACCTACAAACCTGTATGTCTTTGAGGTGTGGGAGGAAACCGGAGCACCCGGAGAAAACCCACGTGGTCACCGGGGGAATGTACAAACTCCGTACAGAACAGCACCTGTGGTCAGGATCTAACGCGGGTGTCTGGTGCTGTAAGGCAGCTACTCTTCCACTGTGCCGCCCCCAAACATTGCGATTACTATTGAAATATTTTGCTTCCTCCCCTTTACTCCTTCCTCTGATGTCTTTAAATCTCTGTCCCTTGTTTGACTGCTCCAGGCCCTCATAATTTTATGCACCTCAATTAAGTTGTAGAATCATAGAAGGACGGTGGAGGCCGGTTCTCTGGATACTTTCAAGAGAGAGCTAGATAGGGCTCTTAAAGATGGCGGAGTCAGGGGATATGGGGAGAAGGCAGGAACGGGGTACTGATTGGGGATGATCAGCCATGATCACATTGAATGGCGGTGCTGGCTCGAAGGGCCGAATGGCCTCCTCCTGCACCTATTGTCTATTGTCTATTGCCTATTGACACAAAGTGCTGGAGTAACTCAGCGGGTCAGGCAACATCTCTGGATGCTTTAGGTTGGGAACCTTCCTCAGACTGAGATTTCATAGCAAGCGTGAAATCTTTCATCTTCTTTCTTTATTAAGTCAGCATCTGCAGTTCCTTGTTTCTACTGTAGAGTCATAGAGCTGTACAGCACAGATACAGGCCCTTCAGCCCACCTTGTCCATGCCGACCAAGTTGGCATACTGGGCTAGTCCCATGTGCCTGCATTTGTCCCATAGCCCTCTAAACCCTTCCTATCCATTTATTTATTTATTTATTCAAATATCATTCAAAATTCTAAGACTCTCCACAGCCTTCTCTATTCCAAAGAAAACTATCTTAGCCTCCCCAATCTTTCAACAGAGTTTTCCAGCCCTGGCAATCTCCTTGTGAGGATTCTCTGCACCCTCTCCAGTTCAGACCCGGTGATGACTGGGACTGTGCATGGCTTTCAAGCTGTGGTCTAGCTGGTGTTGTATACAAATCCAGTGTCACCTCCCCCTTACATGCAGGCAGTGCCTCAGCTGAACAAGGAAAGTGCCCCGTGTCTGTGTTCTCAATCACATAATGTCACCCTGTACTCTGACGTAATTACCGATCACTTGCCTCGGCCCCCGCCGTTCTTGTCCAATTTTCTCCCCCATTCTATCAGTCTGAAGAAGGGTCCTGACTCAAAAGGTCATCTATCCATGTCCTACAGAAATGATGCCTGACCCGCTGAGTTACTCCACCACTTGTGTCTTTTTTTTGGAAACCAACATCTACAGTTCCGTGTACATCTGACAATATCCCCCTCTTTCCCCTTCCTCCGTCCCTTTCCTCCCATATTCCTCCTTCGGGTTTTATATTTCACTCCTCCTCGTCTCCTAATCTGACACCCTTTTGTCTCGTTTTCACCTCGAGCCTTTGTCACTAACTCCACCACCCAGTGTGCCAATGAAACCCCCATCAGCAGTATCCACCTATCACCCGCCAGGGTTTGTTCCGCTCCCACCTCTT
Source organism: Okamejei kenojei (assembly GCA_035221665.1). Classification (NCBI taxonomy): domain Eukaryota; kingdom Metazoa; phylum Chordata; class Chondrichthyes; order Rajiformes; family Rajidae; genus Okamejei; species Okamejei kenojei. The sequence goes on along the minus strand of CM069148.1, from coordinate 14,801,945 downwards.
TTCCAGGTTAAGGGCCTGTCCCACTTTCACGACCGAATTCACGACCTTTTTTACTCGTGGACATTTTCCATCAGGCTAGAAAAACGCCCCGACCTACTTGATGCCACGAGTGCCTACGACTAGCATCATAACCTACCTACGACCTCCTACAACCTCCTACGACCTTGTGACGACCATGCTGCGAGTATGAGTCAAGGGCAAACTCGGCAGAGGTTGTGAATTAGGTCGTGAAAGTGGGACGGGCCCATTAGTGTTGTGCAGTGTTCAAGATCCTGGTAGTTGCTGGGAAGAGGCTGTTCTTGAACCAGGAGGAGACGGTTCTCAGGCTCCTGTACCTTCTTCCCGATGGTAGCAGCGAGATGAGAGCGCGGCCAGGGTGGTGTGGGTCTTTAGTGATGCCCAAATCCATTTGGACCTCATCTCAGCCACAGCCCTCATCAACTCTCCATTTTACCTCCTCACAGAAAGTAATCGTAAGTCGGACAGAACCTTTTAAAACCACGTTCACTATCCCTGATTAACTTTGCCTTTTCCAAGTGAATGTTTACATGCTTCCACAGAATGGATTGCCTGCATCAGAGTTGAACTAGATGGCCTGTGTTACAGGGGCAGGGGAGGGGTTGATGGCGTTCGTTGTAAATGGTCTGAATCATGATTGTCTGTTCTACGAAGCAGACTCAGCTGTGTATGCGCCAAGAAACGCAAGTGGAAAAAATAAATAAATTGCTACGTTGACATTTACCTTTTGTCACACAAATTCCGCGAGACTGTACTCATTCCCTCTTTCAGATTCCTGGGTGATTTGTGAATCCTGTGAGGGTAGATTTCTGGAACCTGAGCGACATCAGCGGTTTATTAAATGACGACACAACGTTGGCCATCACCCAGTCCAGCAGCAAGCGCTCCTGAAACCACGAGGATTGATAAACGATGGTTAGAATTCCCACCCTTGCTTCTTTTCACCAGCCTGGGATATATATTTCACCTGGGCTTGACGATTATCTATCCTGAAAATAGACACAAAGTTGCTGGAGCAACCCTGTGGGGCAGGCAGCAACCCTGGAGAAAAGGAACAGGTGATGTTTCTGGTCAGAACACTTCCTTCAGACTCTCCTTAAGATATATGAACATAGAAAGGTACAGCACAGGAACAGGCCCTTCAGCCCACAATGTCTGTGCTGAACAGGAAAGCAATTAAACATCACCTCTGCCTACAGGTGATCTATATCCATGAGAACTGGACATGAGAATTAAGGGACAGAGGTTTCAGGGTAACGTGAGGGGGAACTTCTTTACTCAGAGGGTGGTGGCTGTGTTGAATCAGCTTCCAGCAGAAGTGGTGGAGGCAGGATCGATTTTAACATTTAAGAGTAAAGTGGATAGGTATATGGACGTGAAGGGAATGGAGGGGTATGGTCTGAGTGCAGGTAGATGGGACTAGGGGAAAACAATTGGTCGGCACGGACTGGAAGGGCCGAGAGGGCCTGTTTCCGTGCTGTAATTGTTATATGGTTATATGGTTATATCCCTCCATTCCCTGCATATCCACGTGCCCATCCAAGAGCCTCCAACAAGCCACTATCGTACCTGCCTCCACCATCCTTGGTGGTGCGTTCCAGGCACTCACCACTCTCTGTAAAATAAAAACGTACTCCGCACATTTCTTTTAAACTTTACTCCTCTCATCTTATAGCTGTGCCCTCCAGTTGTTAACATCTCCACTCTGGGAAAAGGTTCTGACTGTCTACCCTGTCTTTGCATCTCATAATGTTATATACTTCTATCAGGTCTCCCCTCAACCTCTGATGCTCCAGAAAAAAATAATCTAAATTTGTCAAACCTCTCCTCATGGCTAATTTCTTCTAATATAGGCAGCATTCTGGAAAACCTCTTCTGCACCCTCTCCAAAGCTTCCACACCTTCCAGTAATGGGCCGACTAGAACTGCACACAATATTCATTTCCCATTTAACTAGATTTCCACCCAGGTTAAAAGATTCTAACTGTGTAACCATTTAAGTTACCGATCGTTGTGTGCCGGAGTAGCCTCCTGTAGCCAACCTTGAAGGTGCAGGAGGATATACCCCGGTTCACTCCGACCGGCTCATCGTGTCCGACGTCTCCAGCTCCCACCTGGTCCCACCAACCAAAACCGAGTCTTCGGGCCATGAAGGACCCTGTCAAAGGACAAGCAGACGTCATTTGTTGTAGCCCTCCATTTTCAATCTTCTTTGTCACTTCCTCAATCTGTGAGCACAAACATCCAGACTGTAGTCCAGGCACCTGGATGCTCGCCCAGGTACAGTACGCTACTGCATTATGTAGGCCTTATTTTCCAAGAAAACTACTTTGGGATTTTCCCGAACACCAAACCATAACAAGAATTGACAAAATCTAGTTACTTTCACATTTGTGTTTATTTAGTTACCTTTTGGTCACATACATTCCATAAGAGTGAATTTTTAATCTTTATCTCAAATATTTTGGAAGTGATTTTGTGAATTCCATATTTGCCAATTTGTGTTACTGAGCTGATGTTATTGAGGCCGCACTTAGTGCTGCGTCCAGCTTTGGTCACTCTGCTATAGGAAAGATGCCACTGAGCTGGAAAGAATGCAGAGATTTATGAGGATGTTGCCAGGACTAAAGGGCCTGAGCTATAGGGAGATGTTGGGCAGATTAGGAGTATTTCTTGTAGGGCAGGTAGGTGAGGGGTAATCTTAAGGGTATAGAGTCATAGCATCATATTGCGCAGAAACAGACCCTTTGGCACAACTTGTCCAGGCCAAGCAAAATGCCCCATCGACACTCGTCCCACCTATATGCATTTGGCCCATGTATCTCTAAACCAGGGGTTCCCAACCTTTCTCGTCCCGTTTACCCCTGGCACATAACAATGTTATTTCACTTATTTATGAACAACTAACGATGAACAGATGCCGGTATACCAGAACCAAACACAGTCAGTCAATGAGAAAAAATATGTACAAATCCAGAATCAAATGTAGGTGAAATTTACCCTAGGTTGAGAACCCTTGCTCTAAACCTATCCTATTCGTATACCTGTCCAAATGTCTTTTAAATATTGTTATAGTACCTGCCTCCTCAGGCAGCTTTTTCCAAACACCCACCACCGTCTGTGTGAAAAAGAGGTGTATAAAATCAAGTGGAATCGATATGGCAAATTTTAAAAGTCTTTTTTCCAAGGGCAGGGAAATCATAAACTAGAGGGCGTAGATTCAAGGTGAGGGGAAAGATTTAATAGGAACCTGAGTGACAACTTTTTCACACAGAGGATGGTGAGCGTACATTGAGGCAGGTGCAATAACCAGCTTTTGGACAGTTACATAGGTGGGAAAGACATAGAGGGGTGTGGGCCAAATGCAGGCAAGTGGGGCCTACATGGGGCATCTTGGTTGGCATGGATGAATTGGGCTGAAGAGGCTGTTTCTGTGATCTATGACTCCATGACTCTCTGACTCTAGGTGTCAGCTGTTCGGAGTACACTGAAGCTGGTTACTTGCCCAGGCATCTAGATACTAGGTAGACACAAAATGCTGGAGTAACTCAGCGGGACAGGCAGCATCTCTGGGGTAGAAGGAATGTGTGACGTTTCGGGTCGAGACCCTTCTTCAGACTGACTAGCCCAAGCATCTGGATACTGGCCCAATAGCTAAACCACTGTTTGACCAATCTTTCACTTTGTTATCAATCTATTGATCCAATGACAAAATGTTTATAGTGTAGGATGACTGGTCAGCTGAAGACCCAGGTATATCTAAGACACCTTTTGATCCATTTTGTCACATAACCAAACGGTGATAGGATTTATTGAGTAATTCTGGCGATCAGCGGGTCTACAATAGACGCAGGCAAGTAAAACATACCAGGCTTCACGATATAACTGATGGTTTGTAAACACACTTCATTGGAATACATAAAACCAACAAGCACCTCATTCTGATTGATTTGATTTCTTTAATGGGTAATGCAACGTTCTGGGAATAAGATGTCCTTGGATTTTTTTCAAACATGATTTAGTGTTCGATAAAGATTAGCCTGCAACAGCGAGATCAAAGGAAGCGGCTTGCTGTCAGAGAGTGAATGGTGAGAGTTCTCGAGAGAGCTGGAATGTTAAAGCCATGGATACCATCACTGTAGTGCACTGTAACTTTCTCCCAACGCTACTAGCAAGAGGAATGTGAAGGGTCTGGATTAACACTGGCAAAGCGTCTGACTCTGGCTGCTTCTCACTGAACGATCTTGAGGTGCTTATTAAAAGACACACAAAAAAAACAGTAGTGGGCACAACAGGTTGTAGAAAGTAAGCAAGTGAGAACAATGGGAGGTGCTGTCGATGCAGAAATCTCCCAGTGCCTTGTAATAGAGAAGATCTCTTTAAAAAAAATTTAGGCAGATAATTGGATAGGAATGGTTTAGAGGAGTGCGGGCCAAATGCAGGTAACTGGGACTAGCCCAGTAGGGCAATTTGGTCAGCATGGAAGCACATAGACTCAGCCAACACACAAAAACATTCATTATGCAGACATAAGTTGTACAAGATTGAAAATAAAAAGTCTGTGCAAAAATACGAGACATTAGGAAACATATGCATGATAGTGCAAGAGGTGCATGATGGGAAAGTCGCTGTTCCTGAACCTGGTAGTGTGGGACGTCAGGCTTCTGTACCTCCTGCTCGATGGTAGCAGTGAGAAGAGGGCACAGCCCGGATGGTGTGGATCCTGGATGACAGACGCCGCCTTCTTGAGGCAGCTCCTCATGTAGATGCATTCGATGATGATACGGGTTTAATGCTGAGGTAGGATTCTGCAGAATGCTTCAAGAACCTAAATTCCTGTTCTTTTCGTGTCCATCTTGTTACAAATGTTGACCTTGCTGTCATCGTCCGTCCTGAAAAGGACGCGAGCTTCCGGCGACAATCAGTGGGAGCCATCACTTATCGCAATAGATGATGGTGGTAGCAGAATTAGCTCAGGATGCTTCCAGTTTCCAGCCCCGCGATGTGGACACTTCTGCTATGGTGCCAGAACCTAAATATTACCTTATTTCTCTAATATAAAAGTCATTGTGATATTCTGTCATGTTGGACATCTAAGAGTCACCTGCAGAATAAAAGAGCATTGGTGATAGGTCTTGGTCACTTTGGCCTACTGGAGGGATGGGGCGAGGGGGCTTGAAGCCAGGGAGTACAGCACCAAATGACAAGAAGGGCAATAGAATCCCCCCCCCCTCCTCCCCACCCTCACCCTTGTTCTGTTGTCAGCACAGTGATGCAGCAGTAGAGTTGCTGCCTTATGCCCCTGTCCCACTTAGGAAACCTGAACGGAAACCTCTGGAGACTTTGCACCCCACCCAAGGTTTCCGTATGGTTCCCGGAGATTTTAGTCAAGTTCCTGGAGGCTCCCGGAGATTTTTTCAATTTTTAAAAAATAATCGCCGGAACATAGAAGAAGCGGAAACCACTTTCGACCATTAGGAAGACTGACAAAAACCTCCGGGAACCGCACGGAAACCTTGGGTGGGGCGCAAAGTCTCCAGAGGTTTCCGTTCAGGTTTCCTAAGTGGGACAGGGGCATTACAGCGCCAGAGACCTGGGTTCCATTCTGACTTCAGGTGGTGTCTGTATCGAGTTTGTAAGTCCTCCCGTGACCACGTGGGTTTTTCCCGGGTGCTCCGGATTCCTCTCACACTCCAAACAAGTATAGGTTTTTAGGATAATTTGGCTTTAGTAAAAATTGTAAGTTGATCCTAGAATGTAGGATGGTGCTCGCGTACAGGGTGATCATTGGTCGGCATGGACTCCGTGGGCTGAAGGGCCTGTCTCCATGCTACATCTCTAAACTATAAACTCAACTAAACTAAATGTTGTTGCTGTGTGTGTGTGCAGGGGGGGGGGGGGGAGTCCCTCTGTGTGCAAATTGACCACTGAGCTACCGTCACAAGTCTCTTGGCCACGTCTGTAAATCCGCAAGTGATATTTTTGCCTGTCAGTCATCGCAAGCTCATTTGTTCCGCAGCCACCAGGTGCCGAGACATCAACTGAGAGTTGGTCTCGTGCAGGATGTTGTAACAAATTGCTGCCTGCTGCCCTGATCTCAGCACGGCGCTGTGGACAGAGTGGTGAGACAAACCATGGGGGCCTCCTGCACTAACACCCAGTGCAATGCGGGCCACACAGTGGGATGTGCACTGGCAGCAACCTAACTCAGCACTGCTGGCTTCCTAGCTATAATCACTGGATTTGTTAGGCTGCCTAATTAATCAGGCTGTGTATGCTTCAAAAAAATACTACACTAAAAAATACTACACCACACTACGGTAGAGTTGCTGCCTTACAGCGAATGCAGCAACGGAGGCCCGGGTTCGATCCCGACTACGGGTGCTGTCTGTACGGAGTTTGTACGTTCTCCCCGTGGCCGCGTGGGCTTTTTTCCGATATCTTCGGTTTCCTCCCGCACTCGAAAGACGCACAAGTTTGTAGGTTAATTGGCTTGGTATAAATGTAAATTGTCCCCAGTGGGTGTAGAATAGTGTTAATGTGCAGGGATCGCTGGTCGGTGTCGACTGGGTGGGCCGAAGGGCCTGTTTCTGCGCTGTACCTCAAAATTAAACGAAACAAAAAAAACTGCAAAATACAAAATACAAATAAAATACAAAATACATATAAAATATAATAAACAAATAAGGTACAAAATACAAATAAAATACAATAAAAGTGACTTGTTAACCTGCCTAATTAATTCAGGTGTGGGCACTATAAAAAAATTAAGGAGCTTCCATATTTCCTGGGAATGTACAAGGAGGCCATTCGTCCCATTGATTTTATGCAGCTCACAGGGAAAGCCCAATTCCCCTTTAGTTCTCCCTTTAACCTTTGAGATTCGCATCAATCCCCTGTGATTCCCCAACTCACCGCTCACTTGGGGCATCTTACAGAGGCTGACTAACTGACCAACAAGGTTACCAAGCTCATGTTCATCTAATAGGGCGGCACCATGCTCATCTGATTTAGAGTTGCTGCCTCACAGCGCCGGGTTCAATCCTGACTACGGGTGCTGTCCGTGTGGAGTCTGTATGTTCTCCCTGTGATCACGCGGGTTTTCTTCGGGTGCCTCAGTTTCCTCCCACGCTCGAAAGACGTGCAGGTTTGCCGGTTACTTGACTTCTGTAAATTGTCCCTAGTGTGCAGGATAGAACTAGTGTACGGGGTGATCACTGGTTGGCTTGGACTCCGTCGGCCTGTTTCCACGCTGTATCTCTAAGCTAAGCTACACAAAACTAAATTAAATAAACATGGAATTAAGATGATGGTACCAGCAATTGTGACCATGAGACCGGTGGATTGAAAGCTATTTCAATGACTGTGGATGTGTTTGTGCTGGAGGGAGGGGTGGGTGGGGCAGGGGGGGTTCGCCAGGGTGCTGTCTGGATTAGAGGACTCTTGTTCTGGGCAGAGATTGGATAGACTGGGATTGTTTTCCCTGGAATGACAGAGGCTGAGAGGAGACGTGATGGAAGTATATTTGGAAGTATGTTTTAAAAGTCATTTACAATACAAAGACGCAGACTCAAATGGGCAAAGCGAAGAAGGATACGGTGCAAATGGGAGCAAATGGGATAATGGGCAAAATGGCTGGCATGGGCGTGATGGGCCGAAGGGCCCGCTGGTTACCTAATTTTCTTCAGGGAAGGAATTCTTCGGATACATCAGTGACTGCAGGTCAATATGGTCAATAATTGATGCTCCCATCCCGGTCATTAGGGCACCTACACAGCCTATTCTGGCACTTAAGGAGTTAACTCCTGATCAAATGAGGTCTCAGCATTAGAGAGAAAGAGCCAGGGGGTGGAAGAGAAAAGTGATGAGGGAGCCTCACGTTACCTCTTTTTCAACCGAGGTAACGTGAGACCCGGCATAAGGAGTTAAAGTGGGAGCCGTTTTTAAACTCTAGTGGTATAAGTGTAATGGGAGTGAGTGAGCTGTGTACCTGGACACGTTATACATTGTAACCTGCTCTAGCCCACCTGCTGCCTGGTTTTCAATTTTTCCAATCATTCAGTACTGGCAATCAGTGTGGTTTTAGAGGCTTACGCAGGGGAAACTAAGTGCCCAGCAAGTTCCACAATGAGACAGGTCGCCAGTTAATACTGGCATCGACAGTTTAGTTTGGTGAGAATGCACTGGAACGAGCCCTTCGGCCCATTGAGTCCATGCTGACCAGTAATCTGCCGCTATATAAATGGCCTGTCCCACTGTACGAGGTAATTCAAGAGTTCTCCCACGTTTTCCCCTGATTCGAACACGGAGAATGTCTGTAGTGGGTCCGTGGGAGTTTGTGGATGTCTCGTAACGGCTCGTACGAGTAACGGTAGGTACTCGCGAAATCCGGTAAACACGTGACTTTTTTTCCGACACTGTGAAAAATGTCCACGAGTAAAAAAATACTCGTGATGAAAAAAAAATGGTTACTTTTTACTCGTACGAGCCGCTACGAGACATCCACGAACTCCTACGGACCCGCTACGGACATTCTCCGAGTTCGAATCAGGGGAAAACTCGGGAGAACTCTTGAATTACCTCGTACAGTGGGACAGGCAGCATCCCTACCGCCGCCCCACCATGCTGCCCTGAGTGAGCAGATAATCCGATACCAGCACTGTTGCAGGACAACGGCACACAAGGGGACTGAGGGCAGCCACAGTGTGGGGCTCCCTCACTGCTGCCCCTCCCACAGTGTGGGGCTCCCTCACTGCTGCCCCTCCCACATTGTGGCGCTCCCTCACTACTGCCCCTCCCACAGTGTGGGGCTCCCTCACTGCTGCCCCTCCCACAGTGTGGGGCTCCCTCACTGCTGCCCCTCCCACAGTGTGGGGCTCCCTCACTGCTGCCCCTCCCACAGTGTGGGGCTCCCTCACTGCTGCCCCTCGCTCCCTCACTGCTGCCCCTCCCACAGTGTGGGGCTCCCTCACTGCTGCCCCTCATACAGTGTGGGGCTCCCTCACGTCCATGCCCGGGTGGTTTTAGAAAGGGACTACACGCTGTCCACGGGCTCCATGGGGGATTTCCGGGCCCGTGGGGTTAAAGTCATCCTCGATGGGGATTGTAATATAGTAGTTAATTTAGTTTTTTTGTTTGACTGGTGGGTTTTGCTTTGTTTTATACTGTACTGTAAATATTATTGTAAATAATTGATTAAATCATTTTTGGTTTAAAAAAAAAATGTTTGACAAAGTGCAGGGCTGTCTCACTGCCCCTCTCACGGTGGGGCAGTGGAAGCTGATTCAATTTGCCAAAGTCACACGGATATAAGTGGAGGCACAGTGGCACAGTGGTAGAGCTGCTGCCGCACACGGGTTCAATCCTGACTGAGGGTCTTCCTGTGCAGAGTTAGTACGTTCTCCCTGTTTCCTCCTGTTTCCTCCCACGTTTCAAAAAAAAACACACAGGTTTGAAGGTTAATTGGCTTCTGTAAATTGCCTCTAGTGTGTAAATGGTGAAACTGGGAAAACAGAACTAGTGTACGGGCAGTCTGCATGGGCTTTGTGTATCTCTAAACAACACGAAGTGAATGCATAGAAATATTAACAGGGATTAACAGTGGTGGGTGGCTGGGTTGGCGGAGGCAGATACGATGGTGGCATTCAAGAGGCTTTTAGATAGTCACATGGACATGCAGGAAATGGAGGGATATTGCTCATGTGCAGGCAGAGGAGGTTAGGTGAACGGCATCCTGTTTGGCACGGACACTGTGGGCTGAAGGGCCTGTGCCTGTGCTGTACTGTGCTATGTTAAATGATGTGCGATCTTGCTGTGCGGACTTTCAAAGGGGCAGCACAGCCACAATGGGCTGATTGGCCTCTGTCTGAACTGCACAGTCCCTACAATGAAGCGCACGGAGCCTGGAATGATTCTGACCTCGGGGTGTATGAGTTTCGGTTTGTTGCACTCAGCAAGTGACACACAGGCAGCTGCTACTTGGCAGTGCCACTGAGCAGTTAAGCAGAAATCTCTTGGCATTGTCACCGTGCCAACACACAGGTGCAGCGGTGACTCCTGCAGGTGGTACAGCTGGTGATGATATCTCGTGTGTGTGTCTGTGTGTGTGTGGGTGTGTGTGTCGGTGTGTGTGTCGGTGTGTGTGTCTGTGTGTGTCGGTGTGTGTGTCGGTGTGTGTGTCGGTGTGTGTGTATGAGTGTGTCTGTGTGTGTGTCGGTGTGTGTGTCGGTGTGTGTGTCTGTGTGTGTCGGTGTGTGTGTCGGTGTGTGTGTCGGTGTGTGTGTGTGAGTGTGTGTGTCGGTGTGTGTGTGTCGGTTGTGTGTGTCGGTGCGTGTGTCGGTGTGTGTGTCGGTGTGTGAGGGTCTGTGTGAGGGTCCGTGTGTGTGTGTGTGTGTATGAGTGTGTGTGTGTCGGTGTGTGTCGGTGTGTGTCGGTGTGTGTCGGTGTGTGTGTCGGTGTGTGTGTATGAGTGTGTGCGAGTCTGTGTGTGTATGAGTGTGTGCATGTGTCTGTGCTCGTGTGTCTGTGCTCGTGTGTGTGTGTATGTGTGCGTGTGTCTGTGCTCATGTGTGTGTGTGAGTGTGTGTGTATGAGTGTGTGCGTGTGTCTGTGCTCATGTGTGTGTGTGAGTGTGTGTGTATGAGTGTGTGCGTGTGTCTGTGCCCGTGTGTGTGTGTATGAGTGTGCTCGTGTGTCTGTGCCCGTGTGTCTAGGTCAGGCATTATGCTTCACTTTAACACCCTTCAGCCTCAGTGCCCAGAGCAGTGTGGTGGGGCGGCAGGCGAGGTGTACACCTGCTCTGTTTCGCAAGGGCTGGTTAGAACACAATGCCAGCGAGGCAAGCCTTTGTGGAGAATGAGAGAGGAGGGAGAGATGTCAGGAATATATCACCAAGAGGGCGGATCATGCATGCAGCGCCCACCGGCTAATGTGCTACAGGCCGGACTTTGTTCAATGCGTAGAACATAGAACACTACGGCACAGAAGCAGGCTCTTCAGCCCACAATGTTTGTGCCGACATGATGCCAGGTTAAACCAGCCTCCTCTGTCTGCACGTGATCCCTATCCCTCCATTCCCTGCCTTTCCATGTGCCGATCCAAGAACCTCCTACAAGCCACTAGCGTACCTGCCTCCACCACCGCCCCTGGCAGGGCATTCCAGGCTCCCAAATGGTTCAATCGTACTTAATTGTCACCCGTACCTAGGTGCTGTGAAATTCATTTTTGCACAGAGTTTGTAAAAGGTTTACTATACCCGAGCGCAACCATACTTGAGTACAAGAGTGTACGATAGATTACACAGAGGCAGAATGCAAGAGTCGACAACTTGTACCCTTCCAGTTCAGAGATGTTAAAGATGTCAGTGTTAACGTGGCCATAAAGGCCGGTTGTCCTGACGGTGGCACTGGGCCAGCGTTGCAAGGGGCATCCTGGCCAGGCGATGTCGTCGATGTCCTCCACCGCGGCTCTGTCGCTTTGTGTCCGATCTGCGCGCTCGGCCTCTTGGCGTGGTGGCTGATCTAATCGAGTCCCAGGCTGCTGCAGGGTCTCGAGTGGCCCACATCCGCCGATCCAGACGGGCAAACACGCCGTCCATCGCCTCACGCGGCCACCATTTAGTCTCTGTGTGGCGGGACACCTCTCGTTGCCAACTATATAACACGTAGAGGGCCTCCTATGGTGCAGATGGTGAACCTCCAGCTTGAACACTGACAGCCTTCCTCTCCTCCATCCACCTCCACCGCCATCTTGAAGGTCTTAGTTCACTTTAGTTTAAAGATACAGCATGGAAACAACCCATTCGGCCCACCGAGTCCGTACTGACCCGCGATCCCGTACACTAGCATTATCCACCACACCGGGACAATTTACAAGTTTTACTGAAGCCAAACAAAAGTACGTCTTTAGAGTGCTGGAGAAAACCGGAGCACCCGGAGAAAACCCACCTGGTCACAGGCAGAATGTACAAGCTCACCCACTCACTACAGACAGCACCCATAGTCAGGATCGAACCCTGGACTCTGGTGCTGTGAGGCAGTAACTCTACCACTGAAAACTGTGCCTCCCCATCCTTCTTCACTCTCCTATATATCTGTGACGCTAGATTCACTCAGATTCTGGCACTCACCTACAACCCGCAGTACAATGGATGTGGCAGGAGGCCGGCCAACCTTACATCGGAGGAAACCCGTGCAGATGTAAGGAAGTGTGGAGGAGGAGGAGGTGGAGGGGAAAGATTTAATGGGAAACTGAGGGGAACTCTTTCACACGCAGGGCGGTGGGTGTGTGGAATGTAGTGCCAGAGGAGGTCGTTGAGGCAGATGCCGTAACACCATTTAAATGACATTTGGACAGGTACATGGATAGGATAGGACTTAGAGAGGTATGGATCTAACGCAGGCAGGCGGGACCAGTGTAGATGGGGTATCTTGGTCGGCATGGGCAAGTTGGGCCGAAGGGCCTGTTTCCGTCCTGTATGAATCTATAGCCCGAGGTCAGGAACGAACCCAGGACTCTGGAGCTGTGAGGCAGCAGCTCGACCAGCTGTGCTGGAGTTTGGAGCTGCTCGTAACTTATCCAGAGTCTTTGATGCTTGTTCGATACTCTAATGAACCCTTGTGATTCTGTAAGTGTGGCAGGGGATGGTGGGTAGGACACTAAAGCAGACAGCTACATATGTCCCTGATTTACAATAGAGGCACATTGTGAAGCACTGTTGTAGGATAGGCACCGGACCATCCCCGCTTCCTCATATTTCCCTGGCACCCTGTTATAAGAAGCTGCTATCAAGCTGGAAAGAGGACAGGGAGGATTTATGAGGATATCGCCAGGTCTCGAGGGCCTGAGCTACAGGGAAAGGTTGGGCAGGCCAGGCCTTTACTCCATGTAGTGTAAGAGACTGCAGACGTGTGTACATCCGTGAGGGGAATAAATACGGAAAATGCACAGTCTTTTCCCCTGGATAGGGGAATGAAGCGTCATTAGGTCATAAGTGATAGAAGTGGAATTAGGCCTTTTGACCCATCAAGTCTACTCCACCATTCAATCATGGCTGATCTATCTCTCCCTCCTAACCCCATTCTCTTGCCTTCTCTCCATAACCTCTGACACCTGTACTAATCAAAAATGTATCCATCTCTGCCTTAAAAATATCCACTGACTTGGCCTCTACAGCCTTTTGTGGCAAATAATTCCACAGATTCACCACCCTCTGACTAAAGAAATGTATCATCATCTCCTTCCTAAAAGAAAGTGCTTTAATTTTGGGTAGGAGAAATAGATTGGGTAAATACACACTTGTTCCCAGGGTAGATGAATCAAGAACTAGAGGGCATAGGTTTCGGAAGAGAGGGGAAAGATTTAATAGGAACCTGGTGGAAGGAAGTTCTTTTCCACACAAAGTATAAGGAATGAGCTGTCCGAAGATGTACAATGACAATATTTTGTTAATTATTATTTAAAAAATATATATATTTATTTATTTATTTATTTATATTTTATTTATTAAATACATCAATGTGCTTCACATATATATTGTTACAATCATTGTACACAATAATTGTATGGCTTTTAAAGAAAAAGAATAGAAAGAAAGAGAGTGAAATAGGTGAAAAGAGTTGTGATAGTGAAAGAGTGTGCCAAAGGGGAGAAGAAACCCTTGGTCAAAGAATTAGAGAAAGGGGGTTAAGAGATTGACCCTAAAAAAAAAATGTTTAAAAGGAAAAGGAAAAAAAAAGCCAGTTACTATGTTATATATATCACGCAAAAGGAATCCACAATAGGAATGACAATATTTAAAAGATATTCGGACAGATACATGGATAGGGAAGGTTTGGAGTGATATGGGTCAAACGCAGGCCAATGGGACTAGCTTTGATTAATCGATACTTTAATATCACAGTGAAATTCTTTGTTTTGCACACTGTACACAAGGTATGCAAAGAGTGGCCACGTATAGGGCACCGACAAAGATACAAAGTATTCATTACAGTGCCCAATGGCCCATCTTTGTTCTCAGCGCCCCCCCCCCCCCCCCGTTGCCGGGACCCCCCTTTGTTTTGCGCACTGCAGTCACGGTGGTGCAGCGGTAGAGTTGCAGCGCAGGAGACCCGGTTTCAATCCCGACCACGGCCGCTGTCTGTACGGAGTTTGTACGTTCACGCCGGGACCTGCGTGGGTTTTCCCCGAGATCTTCGGTTTCCTCCCACATTCCAAAGACGTACAGGTTTGTAGGTTAATTGGCTTGGTAAATGTAAAAATTGGCCAGTATCAAAAAAATTGTCCAACGTCCAGTATAGTCCCTGGTGAACTCTTCGGAGGGTACAAGGTACAAGGTTCTCTTAGATGGGGCATCTTGGTCAGTATTCGCGAATTGGAATGAAGGGCCTTTTTCTATGTTGTATGACTGTTGCAATTTATGAAGTTTTACTCAACAAGATGGTTTTCAGGCACGCATCCTTACCGTGAAGCAAGAATCAGCGGTGTGGGTTCGAGTTAACTGCAGTGTCTGCTGTTAGATTGATGCTCTTATTGAATGGTAGTACAGGTTGGAGGGGCCGAGTGGCCTCCTCCTGTTCCTGATATCTGATAGCAACTTCCAAGGGACAGAAAGCATGGACCACCCTATCCAACCGAACCTCAGAACAAAGGCTTCGCAATTTACTCATGGTCTGCTCTGCTTATGTTACATTTTCACCTCTATCTCGGTCTTTATTCCTCGCCGAGACCCCATCATTTCTTACTGCGATACAGCTCTTGAAATGTGCTGGAGTGGCAAAAGCCCTTTTCCAGCAGGCTTACATAGCTCGCATACCTACACCACACAGTGCTAGGCTGTCAGGTGATATGCCCACCGCATCATAAATCAGTGAGTAATCTATCGCAGGTGGATTAGTTTTAGAGGTTCAAGTCAAGTCCACTTGAAACCAAGTAGGGTTTTATTGTCACGTGCTCAAGTACAGGTACGATGAAAATATTGCTTGTAGCGGCATCACAGGCAAATAGACTCAGGCAACACACAAAACACAAATAACACATAAGTTGCACGTAAATTCTACAAGACAGTGAAAAATAAGAAGTGTGCAATTGATGGGAATGTTGGGAGAATAAAAAATAATACTAAAAAATTGACGCAAGGACCAGGTAGCCTAAACTGCATGTTTCCAAGATGCATGAACAACTTAGAACGTAGAACAGCACAGCACAGGACGTGTCTGTTGGCCCACCATGTCCATCCTTCACGAGCATGTGATCCACATGCCTTCATTAGTGGTATATCCACGAGCTGTCTGAAAGCCTTTAAAACATCACTATCATATCTGCCCCCCCACCCCCACCACCCCTGGCAGTGTATCCCAGTCACCAACCACCTTCTGTGTGAAAAAAAACCTGCTCCACATATTTCCGCCCTGGGAAAATGGTTATGAGAGTCTAACCTGTCTATGTCGCTCATAATTATACATACTTCCCCTCAACCTACCTTAAAGTTAATTTAAGGTAGGCCAGGTACCATATTTGTTTAGGTAAAAGGTAAGATAAGATAGGCTCCACCTTCCCTTGGTCAACGGTGCCAGCTCTAACTTGTTCTGACAATTTTCATAGCTCTAATTTCCCTCTCACCTGGCTCTCAGTCTGATGAAGGTTCTCATCCCGACAAGGTCGCCTATTCCTTCTCTCCATAGATGCTGAGTTACTCCAGCATTTTGTGTCTACCAGCATTCTAGTAAACCTTTCCTGCATCTTCTCCAAAGCCTCCATTATCTTTCCTGTAATGGAGCGATCAAGGATTCACAAAATATTCCAAATGCAGCCTCACCAAAGTCCTACAAGTCAATAACATGCCCATCCACTCTTACCAGGGTTCTCTTGGCACTTACCTACACAGAGACATGTACAGTGACCAATTAACCTATATATTGTGTGCCTTTAGGGTGTGGGGGGAAACTGTAGCACCCGGGGGAAACCCACGTGGTCTGAGGGAGAAAGTGCAAGTGGAACCTGAGGTCAGGTTGAACCTGGGTCACATGAGGTAGCACCACTCTACTGCTTTTAGTTTACTTTAGAGATGCAGCTCGGAAACAGGCCCTTCGGCCCACCGAGTCCGCGCCGACCAGCGATCCCCGCGCACCAGCACCATCCTACACATCTGGGACAATTTACAATTTCATCGAAGCCAATTAACCTACAAAAACCTGTCCGTCTTTGGGGTGTGGGAGGAAAACGGAGCACCCGGAGAAAACCCACGCCATCACGAGAAGAACCTACAAACTATGTACAGACAGCAACCACAGTCAGGGTCGAACCCAGGTCTCTGGCGCTGTGAGGCAGCAACTCTACCGCAGTGCCGCCCAGCTGATTAAAATGTAATTAAATGGAAATAACCAAAGGTTTGAGGGCTCTGAGAGAGGAAACAGGGGTAGTCGGATATCAGTGGGGCAGCAGCAGTTGCTGAATCCGGTGGCACTGGCTTTCGAGACACAGATACAAAAGAGGCAAAGGCTTGAAAGCACATAACAAAGCAACATGTCACAGCCAAACATGGCACTGAATCTTAATCCCTCCCTTTGTGTGACAGCTTCCCACACTAAAGCAAAACCCTCTTGCAAGTGTGTAGTTTACCCCTTCCACATCCCGGGGACTAGTTTAGTTTAGTTTAGAGATACAGCGTGGAGACAGGCCCTTCGGCCCACCAAGTCCGCGCTGACCAACAATCACTCATTCACTAGTTCTATCCTACACACTAAGGACAATTTACAGAAGCCAATTAATCTACAAACCTGCACGTCTTTTGAGCGTGGGAGGAAACCGGAGCACCTGGAGAAAACCCACGTGGTCACGGGGGATAATGTACAAACTCTGTACAGTCAGCACCCTTAGTCAGGATTGAACAGGATAGTCAGGGAGGCCCCGACCATGGGTGAACATCAAGAACAACAGAGGAAGGGCACTGACATTGGTGCCTTCCCTCACAGTGGGAAACTTTGATTCTGCTGTGTGAGGATGTTTTAAGTTGGACGTGTGTTGTGTTCTTTATTTTATTTGTATGGCTGTGTGGTGACCTCACATTTCACTGTGCCAACTGGCACAGGTGACAAATAAATGCATCTTGTATCTTGTATCTTGAACCGGGATCTCTGCAACTCTAACTCTGTGCAACTGTATCTAGAACGCCCAGGAATGCTGGCAACTACCCTGAAGATCTTGTTTTGCAGATATTTGGTAAAATGCAAAAGGACTTTGATGGACTGAATGCACAAGTGGTTTGCTGACATAAACCTGCAATAACTCCACAGGGCCATTCAACTGAAGAGTCGGCAATTATAAAATATTAAGCAACCCCAGCCAGCACAGCCTCAAATGTTTATTAAAAGAATAAAGAAATTAAACTTCCATGGCAAAAATAATAAGGCACTTGGCAAAAGCAACAGGCTAATACTATTAAGGAAAATAAAGCAAGCCTTTAGCATCCTCCACCCCCCCTGCCCCGCAACTCTCTATGCACTTAACTCCACTGCATTCACACGATCATAAGAGAAAGACTTCTGAGAAACACAAATTAATTTAGATTCGGCCAATGCAGCCATGAAATGTAATACGCAGTTAGTTCCCCTACCGGGCATTCTTCTGGGCAAGATCTATTCACTCTCAGACTAAGGCGGAAGACCTGCTGTGGTCGGCATGAATTAACATCCAATTGTTTAACTTTAGAGAGATCTCAGAAGACGCCTCTCAAGTTGGCAGCATTTTCTCGCACATCTGAGTCAGGATGACAGGGTTGGCAAGCCACAATCCACCAACTAGGTCATGAAACACAAAGCAATACAGAGCGATTCCCCTCTCTTCCGATCTCAGGACGTGTGCTTAGAGTGGCAGAGAAGATTTAAGAGGCGGTTGCCAGGACCTGAGGACCTGAGCTAGAGGAAGAGGTCAGGCAGTTTTAGGACATTATTCCTCAGAGCGCAGGGGGACTTATGGAGGTGTACAAAATCATGTGGAATAGATAGGGTGAGTGCACGGAGACTTTTTTTTCCCAGGGTTGAGAAATCAAGAACTAGAAAGTGTAAGTTTAAGATGGGAGGGGAAACCTGAAGTGAGGAGCAATTTTTCCATACAGAGGATGGTTGGTATATGGAATGAACAGCCAGAGGAAGTAGTTGAGGCAGTTACGATAATAGCATTTAAAAACCTTTTGGACACATACATAGATCGGAAAGGTTTAGAGAGAGAGAATTCTCGTCGGGTCACCCATTCCTTCTATCCAGAGATGCTGCCTGTCCCGCTGAGTTACTCCAGCGTTTTGTGTCTGACTCTAAGGTTTACATAGAAACATAGAAAATAGGTGCAGGAGTAGCTATTCCTGTCCATTCGGCCTTTCGAGCCTGCACTGTCATTCAATATGATCATGGCTGATCATTCAACTCCCTGATCCCTTTAGCCACAAGGGCCACATCTAATTCCCTCTTAAATATAGCCAATTAACTGGCCTCAACTACCTTCTGTGGCAGAGAATTCCAGAGACTCACCACTCTCTGTGTGAAAAATGTTTTCCTCATCTCGGTCCTAAAGGAATTCCCCCTTATCCTTAGACTGTGACCCCCTTGTTCTGGACCTCCCCAACATCGGGAACAATCTTCCTGCATCTAGCCTGTCTAACCCCTTAAGAATTTTGAAAGTCTCTATAAGATCCCCCCTTAATCTTCTAAATTCTGGCGAGTACAAGCCGAGTCTATCCAGTCTTTCCTCAAATGAAAGTCCTGACATCCCAGGAATCAGTTTAGAGGGATAAGGGCCAAAGGCAGGTCAATGCGACTGGTTTAGATGGGGCATCTTGGTTGGCGAGGATGAGTTTGACCGAAGGGCCTGTTTCCGTGCTGTTTGATTTTCTGACTCTGTCCCTGGGGATGGAGGGTGACTCTCCTGTCCTGTCCTGGCATTGGGCTGCCTGTGAAACTGCTACAGAACAGCAGGAGCCACCACAGTCAGGCGCTGGATGAACTGAGTGGAGCAAGCGAATAAAGGGACAAGGCAGACTGTTGGCGTGGCTGCCTCTCACAGCGTCACCCGCTTGTTCAACCCACAACATCACCTATTCCTTTTCTCCAGAGGTAGATAGTATGTCAGGACCTCTCTCTCATTGGTGATAGGATGTTTCTGTTGCCTGAAAACAGCTGGGAAGAAAACAGCTGTCTCTGTGCGTATTCAAACTTCTGCACCTCTTGCTTGATGGGGAAGAGGACAGGATGGGGTGACAGGGGTGAGGCTGGTCCTTGATTATGCTGGTGGCCTGGCTGAGTCAGCATAAACGGGATGTGGGAAGCGCCTTTGGGATGTGGGAAGAAACCTTTGCACCCAGAGGAGACCCACACAGTCACAGGGAGAACGCGCAAACTCCACACAGACAGCACTCGAGGTCAGGATCGAACCCGGGTCGGTGGCGTTGTGAGGCAGCGTCTCTACCAGCTGCGCCACCGAACCACCAGTGAAGTAATTCCTGTATGGTACCACTGCATATATGTGCCTGTCTACGTTTTGTGAATGGGCCAGCAGGGTTTGATGAGAAACAGATTGACATGCGCGGAGATTCAAGGGAACCAAAGGCTTTGGTCTGAGGTTGTGGCAACTGAAAAACGTCAGCCTTCAGAATTCATCCCTTCTGGATTTGCAAATGAGTTTGAGTAAGTCCTAAGGCCTGAAAGAGGACAATGTTACTTTGCATTCGTCCAGTGATTTACAAATGCGTACGTTTTCCTGAAGCAAGCAAGTCAGTTGGAAGTCCCTCCAGGAACAAGCCTTCATGTAAAAGAGGAGCCCGGTGGGAGGGGAGGCAAGTCTTTGTCCGCTCTGTCACGTCTCAGCTGCCGAGCGCAGAGGGCTCAAGAAAGACTCCGAGTCACCGTACTCTTTTGGTTCCCGTTTTGTCTCCTGAGGATCATGTAAAGGACCAACATAAAGCTGGGGGAATGTTTGATAAAGGCCAGGACAGCTCAGAGTGAATGCCCACTGACTGCCAGTGACTGCCCACTGCTGACAACTGGAATGGGTTTGATCATGTTGGGAGCTCCCACTGAGATCATGGATTCACTGGGCATTAAAAAATTAAAGGCTATTTAAGAGGCTTGTCGGTAGGTAGGCACCTGGATATGCAGGGAATGGAATAATATGAATCACATGCAGGTAGAGACGTTTATCGCAACATATTCAGTATGGACATTATGGGCTGAAGGGCCTGTTCCTGTACTGTACTGTTCTATGTAATAAGGAACTGCAGATGCTGGTTTAAACTGAACTGTACTGTTCTGCGTATGTTCTATCTATTGATAGGCAGCTGGAGAGGTCGGTGGAAGTTCAGTACATCTTATGTCTCTCTCCTCTGATTCCAATAATGTTCGCTGTGGTTATCTGGAACATGAGGATACGGTGACCACACTGGGCTGTATCGCCCTGGACTAGGTCCACACTTGAGTTGAGTTTTCTCCCGACCCCCACTAATCTTCTACAAGTGCACCGCGCCCAGCCGATCTTAGTTCTGGGGAGGGATTGGATATGCTGCGCTCGTTTTCCCTGGAGTGAAGCAGGCTGAGGGGTGATCTGATAGTAGCATATAAGGGCATGGGAGGACCAGGGAGGGTATAGTCTGAATCTTATACCTCTGTGGGAATGTCAGCTACTAGAGGGCATAACTTTACGGTGAGGTGAGCAAAGTTTAAAGGAGGTGTGCACATATAGTGATGGATGCCTGGAGTGTGCTGCTAGGGGTGGTGGAGGAAACAGATACAACAGTTAAGAAACATAGAAACTAGGTGCAGGAGGAGGCCATTCGGCCCTTCAAGCCAGCAATGTAATTAATTGTGATCATGGCTGATCGTCCCCAATCAATAACCCGTGCCTGCCTTCTCCCCATATCCCTTGATTCCACCAGCCCCTAGAGCTCTATCTAACTCTCTCTTAAATCCATCCAGTGATTTGGCCTCCACTGCCCTCTGTGGCAGGGAATTCCACAATTTCACAACCCTCTGGGTGAAAAAGGTTTTTCGCACCTCAGTCCTAAATGGCCTCCCCTTTACTCTAAGACTGTGGCCCCTGATTCTGGACTCGCCCAACATTGGGAACATTTTTCCTGCATCTAGCCTGTCCAGTCCTTTTATAATTATATATGTTTCTATAAGATCCCCCTCATCCTTCTAAACTCCAGTGAATACAAGCCTAGTCTTTTCAATCTTTCCTCATATGACAGTCCCGCCATCCCAGGGATCAATCTCGTGAACCTACGCTGCACTGCCTCAATCACAAGGATGTCCTTCCTCAAATTAGGTTTAAGATGCTTTTTGATAGGCACATGGATATGCAGAAAATGGAGGGATATGGTTCATGCGCAGACAGAGAAGATTAGTTTAAGTTGACATCGTGTTTGGCATGGACATTATGGGCCGAAGGGCCTGTTCCTGTGCCATGCAGTTCTATGGTCTCTGTTCATTGACTTACATTCAATTTATAATTTTGTATTCCACGCAACAAAGTTTTATCCGTGAGCATTTGTCACGGGGATTACAGCTGACGCTAAGAACTACAGCTACAGTAGGTTACAGCTGCAGCTGAGAAATGAATGTGTGTCAGTGGATCTCAGACTATCACAGCCCCAGCCGCCATCAACATAGCCTAAAGCGTTGGCTCCCAGCCCACCAACCCAGCACTAGGCTACATCAAAATGCTAATACTTACCCTCTAACTTTGTTCAACAGAAGGGTAGGAAAGGCCAGACGGGTGATGACAGTGCTCTGGACATTAAAACAATAAGCACTGTTCCATTTACGGGTGGCTCGGCGGCCGAGTGGCAGAGTCGCTGCCTAACAGAGTTATACAAACCCTAACAGAGACTCGGGTTTGATCCTGACTCTGGGTGCTGTCCGTACGGAGTTTGCACGTTCTCCCTGTGACCGCGTGGATTTTCCCCGAGTGCCCCAGTTTCCTCCCACATTCCAAAGATGTACAGGTTTGTAGGTTAATTGGGTTCGGCAAAATTGTAAATTGTCCTGATATAGTGTTAGTGTTTGGGGATCGCTGACTTGGTAGACTGAAGGGCCTGTTTCTGCGCCGTATCTCTAAACTACGTGAACTAAATAAACTAAACTAAACTAGCACTGCATGGAGAGTTTCTAAAACTACACCAGTGAACCTAAGACACAATGGTGATAAGTTGAAGTTATGGTTAAACTGTGAATGACCTGAAGGGTCACATGAAGACGAGCTGTACAAGAGGATATAGTCTCAAAGCCCTGTCCCACTGTACGAGTTCATTCAAGAGCTCTCCCGAGTTTAAAAAAAAATCAAATTCTTGGTAAGCACGTAGAATGAATGTAGCGGGTACGTTGGAGCTCGGGGAATGTAAATGTAAATGTATATTAATTTCTGTTTGCAATTAGAATTTCCAGACCACATCTGTTCCACATGTTGGGATCGTGCTGTGGGCGGGAGGGCTGTCTCTTCTGGGTTCTGGGTGGCCTGAGCCAGACATTGAATTAAATTTTATTCCTCTCGCAGGGAGATGGTGTTTTGTGAATCCAGCGGTGGAGCTAAAGCCCAATTTCCAGAAGGGAAAGGGGCAGGGTTTTGTATTTGCCATCTTTGTTAAGGTAGAGGTACATGCGGTGGCGCAGTGGTAGAGTTGCTGCCTTGCAGCGACGGCTGCGCCGGAGACCCGGGTTCGATCCTGACTACGGACCTGTGTCGGTTTTCTCCGGGATGTTCGGTTTCCTCCCGCACTCCAAAGACGTACAGGTTTGTAAGTTAATTGGCTTGGTAAATGTAAAAATTGTCCCTAGTGGGTGTAGGATAGTGTTAATGTGCAGGGATCGCTGGTCGGCGCGGACCTGGTGGGCCGAAGGGCCTGTTTCTGCGCTGTATCTCTAAACTAAACTAAGCTAAACCTGGCGATAGTGCGCAATGTCTAACTGAATACTAGAGGCCAGTGGGAGGAGGGGGAGTGGGCGATGGGGGAGGGGTGATCATTCCCCTGTTTGCAGATACTGGTCAACACATATGCTGAGTAGAATGGAGGATTGCATGGGAAGAGGCGTAGAATGATACAATACAGAAACATGCCCTTCAGCCAACACGTCCACACCAGCCAAGGGGCGCTCCTGAGCTAGCCCCATTTGTCTGAGTTTGGCTCATATCCCTCCAAACCTTTCTCAGAGGATATGGGGAGAAGGCAGGAACGGGGTACTGATTGGGGATGATCAGCCATGTGATCATTAAATGGCTCGAAGGGTCGAATGGCCTACTCCTGCACCTATTGTTATTATTATTATTATTGAACCTGTCCAAACTTATGAAAAGTGTTATTATACTCTACTCCAATTACTTCCTCCGTCAGCTCGTCCCACGCACAAGGAACTGCAAATGATGGTTTACAAAAAAAAAATACACAAAGTGCTGGAGTAACTCAGCCGGTCTGGCAGCATCTATGGAGAAGATGGATATGTGATGTTTCAGGTCAGGACCCTTCTGCAGACTGGAAACGACACCTATCCACGTTCTCTAGAGATGCTGCCTGACCCACTGGGTTACTCCAGCACCCACTGGGTGAAAAGGTTACTCCTCAGGTCCCCATTAAATCCTCCCACTCTCACCTTAAACCTGTGCCCTTTACTTTGGACTCCCCTACCACAGGATAAGGACTGAGACCATCCATCTATCCTGTCTCTCATTGTAATTCAAGCCCAGTAATCCCAACATCATTCTTGTAAAACCTCTCAGCAACATCTCCAGCTTACTCACATCCTTCCTACAGTAGGGTGACCAGGACTGCACACAATACTCCAGGTGCGGTCTCACCAACGTCTTGTACACCTCTACTCAATGCTCTATTCAATGAAGGCAAGCATGCCGAAAGTCTTCTTCATCACCCAGTCTATCTGTGTTGCCATTTTGAAGGAACTTTGCATTTGTACTGGGATATAATTAGAGACGGGACTGGCTCCAATTCTTCCTATGGCTGGTGGCGGGCTCAGTAATTCTCTCTAATATACTGCAAAATACAGGGTTATTCAAATCAACCACAAGAGTAATTCATGAATTAAAGGCTTACAGAGAGGAATAGCATTCTTTTTACTGTGGCTTTCCCCACCAAGGCAGACAGACTCTCTGACAAGTTCCATGCTCGCCAATCCCCGTACAACATAGACCATGGTTGTTCAGTGTTTGTTTTTACATTGCACTAGTATTTTTGTTATTAATGTATTGAATTTCTGTTCATTATATATTATTTATGTGTATTGTAAGCTAAGGTATGAAAACTTATGAATGTGTAATCTAAACATATTGTGTGCACAGGCCTGTTATGCTGCAGCGAGTATGAATTTAATCGTCCCGTTGCTGGTACATTTGACAATTGGACACTCTTGATTCTTGACATTGAGTCATAGACTTCTATAACACAGAAAGAGGCCTTTCGCCCAACTCATCCATATCGGCCAAGATACCTTCTTGAGTGTGTCTCATTTGCCTGCGTTTGACTGAAATCCCTCTGAACTTTTCCGGACCATGTCCCAGTGTATTTTAAATGTAACTGTTCCTGCCTCTACAGCTTGTTTCATGCATGCACCAGCTAACCTCTGTTATTTGGAAAATGCTGGAATCTTTTACTAAGGAGGGAGCAGCCCGATTTTCAGGACTTTAACCTATAGACTTTAGAGATAGTATGGGGAAACAGGCCCTTCGGCCCACAGAGTTTGTGCCGACCATTGATCACCCCATACACTAGCACTATCCTACACATTAGGGACAATTAACAATTTTACCAAAGCCAATTAACCTGCATACCTGTGTGTCTTTGGGGTGTGGGAGGAAACCAGAGCACCCGGAGAAAACCCACGGAGGGAGAACGTAGAAACTCCATATAGACATCACCCAAAGTCAAAATCGACCTGGGTCTTTGGCACTGTAAGACAGTAATTCTACCGCTGCGCCTCTGTGCCGCCCGTGAGAAAACAATATTAAAATTAAACAGAAAACAGTGTTTCACAAAAGTAAAAAGTATTGCAAACACAAATGATATGGATTAACAGGTTTTATGGCCCACCAAATCTGTGCAACCATTTTGACTGCAGAGTCTGAAGAGAGTGGTGAACTCAGCCTGGTTCATCATTGCCTTCCCCACCACCAAAAGCATCCACAAGAGCTGCAGTCTCAAGAAGATGGTATCTATCATCAAGGATCCCCACCATCCGAGCCGTACCCACATCACCACTACCATCGGGCAGGAGGTACAGTCGCCTGAAGTCCCACACCATCAGGTTTAGGAACAGCTACTTTCCTACAACTATCAGGTTCTTGAACCAAACCAAAACAGCCCTAATCCTACCTTGGCAACTGAACAGATGAGAGGGGCTAAATTTAAAGGAGATGAGCGGAGTATGTATTTATGCAGAGAGTGTTGGGATTCTGTAATATGCTGTCAGGGATGGTGGTGGAAGCAAATACAATAATGGTGTTTAAGAAGTTTTTAGCCCATGGACATGCAGGGAATGGAGAAATATGAATCAAGTGTAGGCAGAGGAGATTAATATAACTTGGCGGGACAGGCAGCATCTCTGGAGAGAAGGAATGGGTGACATTTCGGGTCGAGACCTCTCTACAGACTGATGTCAGGAGAAGGGGTGGTGCACAGCCAAAATGTGGTCGGAGACAGTAGGATTGGTGGGAGAACTGGGAAGCGGTAGAGAGAGGGAAAGCAAGGGCTACTTGAGATGTCAATGTTCATACCGCTGAGGTGGGATGTGGTTTTGTAGTACTTTGACCCCCATAGGACCTATTGGCTCCAATGACATAGAGTTTACCAAGCAAAGGCAAACTGCTAGTCTTGCCAGTTGAAAACGTGTCAACATATGAGAGAGTGATGGACGATCAAGAGGCCAGAACTGCAGGATCGTGGAGGCTGCAGGCCTGAAGGACATCAGAGAGAGGGAGAGGCGAGGCTGTGAACAGCTTTGAAAACGAGGGAGTGTTTTGGCTTCTAAAATGAATCCAGTGTGGGTCAATGAACATGGAGCATATGGGCTTGGTTTAAGTTTGTACATTATGTTTATAAATAGGGAATATTTTAAAAGAGGTGTGAGAATGTAACTTGTAAAAATTGTATTGACAAGGCAAACAAAATATTTGAGATTTTTAGTGTCTTTCTGCCGGTTTTTATTTTCATGTTTGATGACATATTGTTCCCTTGTTCCCACCTGCGCTGTGCATCTGTCTTAATAGATGTTAACCTGCCCTATGTCAAGTCAGACTTGACTTTCAAACACAAAGCCCAAGGTCATGAGAGAATACTCCAGATAAGTGCTTATAGTTCAAGTTTCACACAATCTAAGCTGAAAATTACAGCAGCATTTTTATTCCCCCCCTCCCTCTCCTCCTCGCCCCATCTGAACACCTGTCACAACCTTGCACAAGAATAAACCTTTGTGCGCTTTGAAATTAAACCGCATTTAAGAATTCATTATCACCATAATGGAGCTTTACAATAATCAAGTTAAGAGCTTGGATGGAGTTTAGTTCTTGTGAAGGTCTATCTCCAGTTATTGTTGGGAAGTTAAAGCAATCCTTCAAACTGAACTGTGCTTTAAGTAAATCACTTGTTCTTTTCAATACTGCAGTGGTCCCAAGATGCAAATGACTAATTATTATCAGTACAGGTAACTTGAGCATCCAAACAAGGACTCAAACCATTGGGTGTGGTGTGCTGGTCATGTTAATAGATGCACAAAAAGCTGGTAGTTCACGTCGGACTGTAGAAGTTCCAATCAAGCAGTGCACAAGACGGTCATCTGGCCCAACTCCGTGTCATTCGTTTTAGGATGGAAGTGTTCTTTAGATGTGTAAAGCAACAAGTTTATCTTTGTGAGATAGATTCTCTTTAGAATGATCATACCACATAAAACATTGACATTACAGCACAGGACCTGCAGAGAAAGGAGACAGAGCTGGTGGTAGAGGGGAAAATACAGACTGCTGGAGGAACTCCACAGGCCGGACAGCATCTGTGGAGGGAAACCGATAGACAACGTTTTGGGTTGGAACTATTTTTTAGACCTGAAGAAGGTAGTTGAGTCTGAAGGGGGGTCGTGACCCGAAACGTCACCTATTCCTTTTCTCCAGAAATGCTGCCTAACCCATTGAGTAACGCTTTGTGTCTATCTTGAGCGTAGTAGAAGGTTGATTTTCGGACTGGAGGCCTTAACAAGGGATGTGCCACTTGAATCGATCATTATTAATTGGTGCTAGGTTGTTGTATTTATTTATAATCACAATTTGGATATGAATATAGATGGCATAGTTGGTAAGTTTGTAGATTACATTAAAATTGTTCACGTTTATTGTCACTTAACCAACTAAGGTACAGTGAAATTTGAGTTACCATACAGCCATACTCAGTGAAAAGCAACAATACACACAGCACATAAAATAAAATTTAACATAAACATCCACCACAGTAGAATCAACGTTCCTCACTGTGATGGAAGGCAATAAAGTTCAGTCATCTTCCTCTTTGTTCACCCGTGGTCGGGACCTATGAACCTTCCGCACTTGCCGCTACTGACGGTCCGATGTTCAAGCTCTCTCGTCGGGATGATCGAAATTCTGGCGTCGGGATGGATCGGAACACTCCGCGGCATGGAGCTCCCGAGTCGGCTTCTTCTTACCGGAGACCGCGGGCTTCACGATGTTAAAGTCCACAGGCCCCGAGGTCGGAGCTCCGCTGGCGATCCTCGGCAAAGGCTCCGCGATGGTATGTCCGTACCGCGCCACGCCCGTGGCTTGAAGCTTTGGGTTGGTCTCCGGGAAAGGCCGTGCCACTCCACATTGTAGGCCGCGGGGAGGGTGGTGGGGGGGGGGGGCGACGGGGAGGGTGCGACACGGAGAAAAATCGCATCTCCATCGAGGTAAATGACTGAAAAAAGTTTCACCCGATTCCCCCACCCCCCCCACAAAAAAACAAACCAAGAAACACTAAATCACACTTTTAAAACATACTTAAAATAATAAAAACAGAGAGGGGACTGCTATGGTGGACTGAAGAAGACTACCTGTGATTGCAAAGAGATTTTAATCAACTGGGCCAATGTGTGGAGGAATGGCAGATGCAGTTTAATTCAGAGAAATGTGAGGTGTTGCATTTTGGCAGGACCCTATTGTGGTGTAGGACAGAAAGACGTAGGGGATGCAGGTGTACACGAATGTCAACCTGCCTCACATACCTCCTTTAAACCTTGCCCCTCTCACTTTAAAGGTAAGGAAGGAGAGGAGGAGTGAAATGCCATGTTTGGCGGAGGGATAAGGGTGGAAGGAGAAGGGGGGAAGGAGGGGGTTTTAAAGGGAAATGGGGACTATGGAACGGGAAATGAGGCTACGGAGGAGGGGAAAGGAGCTGCGATGTTAGGGGGAGATGCTAGAGGGGAGGCAGAGGGGGTTAAATCTGCAGGAGCAAATTCTTTCCCAAAGCAAAGCAATAATTTTCTGTTGATAATTCTGACTTCCGGAAGCGTTGCTATCTGCCTGCTTATGCACTCAGTCGAGGAAAATGATGCCATTCGTGACAAAACAAACCACAAGAGAGCTCTGCCCGGCAACAAAGAGAATTCATTCTTTCTTCCTGATACAAATCTTCCCAGGAGTTTGGTGCCGTTCCCCGATCTGTCTCCCGGCAATGTTCCAATGCATTTAACCTGACTCCCAGCAGCATCTCGGACAAACGCACTGCTTCACCCTGATTCCCAATCCAAGTTCAAAATTCACAAAGTGCAGGAGTAACTCAGCGGGTCTGGCAGCAGCATTACTGGAGGAAAAGCATGGGTGATGTTTTAAAATAGTTTTGCAAAACTATAGGACCGGCTCACAAGTTGATGTTCGATTGGGGCAAGGCTAACTTTAACGGCATCAAACGGGGACTTGCAGAGGTTGAGAGGGAGAGGCTGTTTGAGGGTGAAGGGATATCTGGCAAGCGTGGGGTGTTTAAACTGTGAGATGGGGAGGTTTCAATGCCAGCATGTTTCTGTTGGTGTGAAGGGCAAGAGGGTGGGATGGGGAACATTGAGGCTGTGGGCAGGGGAAAAGAAGAGGCGTATATCAGACATGGGGCAGCTGGGATCACGTGAGTCCCTTGAAGAGTTAATAGTTCAATAGTGGTTTATTTGTCACCTATGTAACTGCACAGTGAACTTCATTTTGGATTTATTGCACATGCAGGTGCTGCCATGTTTTGGCGCCATCATTCAAAGTCCGGTTGGCCCACGCGCTCGATGTACTGGAGCAGTTCCCGTGAGCCGACGTCCCTCGCCTCTCCTCGCCCGGCCATCTTTGTGCCCGGGGGGGTGCCTCCAGCTGCCGACCTTGAAGGCGCTGGAGGCATTACCCCGATTAAGGGATGAAGAAGTACAATTAAGTAGGAAATTAGTTGGGCAAAAAGGGGACATGTAATAGCTTTGGCCAATAAGGTAGAGGAGACTCCTGAGAGATTCCGTAAGTATATTGAGAGCAAAGGGGCAAGCAGGAAATAGTAATTCCCTTCAGGATCAAAGAGATTGGTGATGTTGGTGCATGAAGATGAATAAATGTCTGGGCCTGAATAGGCATATCCAAGGACATTGTGGAAAGCAAGGAAGGATAT
Organism: Okamejei kenojei; assembly: GCA_035221665.1. NCBI lineage: Eukaryota > Metazoa > Chordata > Chondrichthyes > Rajiformes > Rajidae > Okamejei > Okamejei kenojei. Next base: position 14,772,268 of record CM069148.1, on the reverse strand, counting down.
TGCTGGGGCCTTGGCAGAGAGTTTTGAATCCTAGTTAGCAACGAGTGAGGTATTAGGAGGTTGACCAACATTGTGCCTTTGTTTTAAGAAGGGCTGTAAAAGCCCTGTCCCACTGTATGAGTTCATTCAAGAGCTCTCCCGAGTTAAAAAAAAAAGCAAACTCGTGGTAAGCACGTAGAATGAACGTAGCGGGTACATCGGAGCTCGGGGACGTCTGTTAGCGGCTCGTAACGCTAACGGCAGGTACTCGGGAAACGCGGTAAGCTCGGGAAGACTTGTGAAGATTTTTCAACATGTTGAAAAATGTCCACGAGAGCCCTGAGTACCTGCGAGCGGCCATTACCGTAAATCTCCGAGTTCGAATCAGGGCAAACTTGGGATGAAGTCCGAAGAAGGGTCTCGACCCGAAACGTCACCTGTTCCTTCTCTCCAGAGATGCTGCCTGTCCCGCTGAGTTGCTCCAGCATTTTGTGTCTAACTTGTACTCATCACCTTGACATTGCATTCATGGTAACAGAGGAAGTACACTATCTTTACTTAAATGTTTGTGAACCATGTAAATCTTCCTGAACACATCAGATGGTCGGTGCCAAGGTCATAACACAGGCTCTGCATTGTGCTTGTTTACACATACCTGGGCTCACAGCCTCCAGTGAATCACGCGTGAGTGAGAAGCTGGTTTTCTTAACTGTTTTACATGTGAACCGTATCCAAAACCTCTCTGCTTTATCATGCTGCAAGTGTTGTGGTGAAATCTCCTTCTGATGCTTGAGCCCAACAATCACAATGGTGAATAAATTCCATCTGTCTTAAGTCCTCTGATTACAGAGTTATAGAGTTGCACAACACGGAGTCAGGCCCTTCAGCCCTCCCCGTCCATGCTGACCAGGCTTGTGAGGCAGCAACTCTCCCAGCTAAGGCACTGTGCCATTTCCTTCTATCTCGTCATGGGTGGAATGTTGACTCGCAGTGGCTTTTCGTAGTGTTTGGTTTAGTATAGTTTAGAGATACAGCGCGGAAACAGGCCCTTTGGCCCACCGAGTCCGCGCCGACCAGCGATCGCCACACATTAACACTCCCTACACACACTAGGGACAATTATTACATTTATACCAAGCCAATTTGCCTACAAACCTGTACGTCTTTGGAGTGTGGGAGGAAACCGAACATCTCGGAGAAACCCCATGCGGGTCACGGGGAGAACGTACAAACTCCGTACAGACAAGCACCCGTAGTCGGGATTGATCCCGGGTCCCTGGCGCTTCAAGTGCTGTGAGGCAGCAACTCTACCACTGGCCACCGAGACCGCCCCTCCTGTTACTCATCTACACACTGTCTCGTAACAACATCTCCAAAATGCCCAGCAATATCCAGCTGTTTATTAACGCCTGACTCCACCTTTCTTTCCCATATCTCTGCATTCAGCTGCAGCTATACTCGCTATTGAGTCGTCTTATCACCAACTAGAGAGTGGTCTTGAGGTACCACCTTATTGGAGACCCTCGGATTATCTTTAATCAGACTTTATCTTTCACTAAATGTTATTCCCTTAATCCTGTATCTGTACACTGTGGACAGCTTGATTGAAATCATGTATAGTCTTTCCGCTGACTGGATAGCACTCAACAAAAAACCTTTTCACTGTACCTCGGTACAATTGACAATAAACTGAACTGAATTTATCGCCACAGATGGATGTGATTGCCAAGTCAATTGGTATTTTTAAGGCAGAGATTGACAGATTATTTATTAGTAAGGATGTCAAGGGTTATGGGGAGAAGGCAGGAGAATGGGGTTGCGAGGGAAAGATAAATCACCCATGATAGAATGGTGGAGTAGACCTGATGGGCTGAATGGCCTAATTCTGCTCCTAGAACTCATGAACTTATAAAGGGTCAGGTAAAACTAGTTTACAAAATTCAACCATGGCTGACGTTCTAATTGCAGGCCCACGTTTTTCCCCAATCCTTAGAAAGATGTGGACTCAATGACCAAGAGTGCATTTATTGTGCTTTCCCTGAATTGAGAAAACAAGATAAGTGTAAGTATCAAACACATTTATATATCTGGAGTCACATACAGAACAGAGCGGTACATACAGCCTGGACGATGGTAGCAGAGCTGATAGGTCTTTACAGCTGTCTATTTCAGTCAAAACTTCTTTGTAAAATCCCACATTTAGTTGATTTAGTTTAGTTTACTGTCACATGTACCAAGGGAAAGCGAAAAGCTGTTGTTTTTGTTGCGTGCTAAACAGTCAGCGGAAAGGCAAAACATAAATATAATCGAGCCATTTACAGAGTGCAGACACATGATAAGGGAATAACGTTTAGCGCAAGGTAAAGCCAGTGAAGTCTGATCAAAGATAGTCCAAGGGTCACCAACGAGGCACATTTATTTAATGACTTTGATTTGAATTCCCAAGATGCTTTGGTTAGATTTGAACTCATGTCTGTGGATCTGTGGAACTCCGATACCTCGTCCAATAACATATGCACTACACCACCGTAACCAATATAGTAAACAGTGTGTGGAGTGTGTTTAATCATGGATTTGAGTTATAGGGAGAGATTGGATAGATTGAGATTTTTTTTCTTTGCAGCGTAGGAGGCTGAGGGGTGACCTTATTTAGGTGAACAAGATGATGAGGAGTATGGGTGAAGTGAATGCTCACAATCTTTCTCCCCAGGGTAGAGGATTCTAAAACTGGATGGCATAAGCTTAAGGCAAGAGAGGAGAGGTTTACGAGGAACCTTAGCGGCAACCTTTTCACTCAGAGGGTAGTCCGCATCTGGAACAAGCTGCCAGAAGAAGCTATAGAAGAGGATGCAATCGTGACATTTGGATAGGTAGTAAAGTTTGAGAAGGTTGTAGGCTGAATGCAGACAAATGGGACTAGTTCATCATTCCAACTTTGTCAGCATGGATAGGGTGGGCCAAAGGGCCTGTTTCCGTGCTGTACAACTCTATGACATCAGCAAATGCTAAATGCTTCTTTCAATACCGTGCTTTCCAAATTAGCCTTGCCAAATATGACAAGGAATCTCAGCTCAAAGTCATTTGAAAGCTGTGTTCAAGAGAGTTTATTGTTGTGTGTCCCTGATAGGACAATGAAATTCTTGCTTTTTAGCACACCAGAACATAGGAGGCACGAATACTGAACAGATCAGTGTGTCCATATACCATTGCATAAATATATACACACATGAATAATTAAACTGATAAAGTACAAATAAACAGATTATTGGCTATTAATGTTCTGAGCTTTGTCCGAGCCGAGTTTAATGTGAGGTACATGGATTGGAAAGGTTAAGAGGAATATGGGTCAGGCACAGACAAACAGGACTAATTTAGATGGGGCATTTTGGTTGGCATGGATGGGATGGGCTGAAGGGCCTGGCTCTATGAGTTTAAGTTGATCAGAGTTGCATTCTTATTTCCCTTGGCTCATCAGTGGGAGGTAGAGGCAGGTACGGAATGCAAAGCTCTGAAAGGTGCTGAACACACTAAAAGGATTCCCGCAAGTGGAACAGATAACCTCCCGCACCTTGCGAGCACAATCCTGATTATAATGGAGTTCTGCAACTGAGAAACGATAATAGCTTTAACAAGATCAAGGTGCGTGTCTGTGATCTTCAGCAGACGTTCAGCTCCTCTGCTTGAATCCATGCTGAAGGTTTATACAACTATGTCCCATCGCCCTTGAACAAAAGCAGAAATGATGGAAGAACTCACAGTTAAACTTCAGGAAGCATGCAACGATGCTTAAAGGAAGGCAGAGGAATTTTCACCAGGATGGTTCCGGGGAGGAAGGATTTAGACAAAAAGGTTAGTTTGGAAAACCTGCAAAAACAAAGAACTGCGGATGCTGGTTCACAATATAGGACATAAAGTGCTGGCGTAACTCTGTGCTCAGGCAGTCTGGAGAACACGGATAGGTGATGTTTTGGATCAGGACCTTTCTTCCTAACTCGAAAGGTCATCTAGCTATGTTCTGCAAGATATGCTGCTTGACCTGCTGAGTTACTCCAGCACTTTATGTCCTTTTTTGTGAACCAGCCTCTGCAGTTCCTTGTTTCTACAAGCTCTCCAAGATAACCCTGTGCCTAAATCCTTCCTCACGGAACCATATTGGCTCTGCCTTCCTTTAAGCATGCTTCTTGAAGTATCGTGATCACAGCTAGAAAAAAGAACAGGAAACAGAGAATACAGAACATACAACATAGAGCAGCATTAGTCTCAGGCCCTTTCTACGCATAATGTCTTCTCAGACTAAACTAACCCCATCTACCTGTATATCCTTCCATGTGCCTGTCTAAAGGCCTCTTATTGCTATTGTATCTGCTTCCACTACCATCCCCAGCAGTGTGTTCCAGGCACCCATGACACTCTGTGTCTGACTGTCTACCTTATCTACATCCCCCTTATTTTTAGAAACTTCTATCAGGTTTATAGAACCTCATGATATAGGTCCCCAGACTCTGAAATTCCAGAGAATACAAACCAATTTTGCTCACTCTATCTACTCCCCTTGTGATTTTACACACCGCTATATTTTATATCAGTTTCCCACACTCAAAAGAATACAGCCCCGGCTTAGCAAACCTCTCCCCTCAACTCAGTCCTTCGAATCCTGGCAAAATCCATATAAAGCTTTTGCAACCTTTGTCCTACTACCTGGTAGAGGTGGTGGATTTGGAAGGTATTGTCTGAGGAGCCTTGGGAGTTGCTTCAGTGCATCCTGTAAATTGTACAAATTGCTGCTGCTATGCATCATTGATGAAGTGAGTGATTGGCTGTGGTGGGGCTACTATCAAGTAGACTGCTATGTCCTAGATGGTGTGGTGTTGAACTTTGTGTGCATTGAATGTGCACTCATCCAGGCAAAGGAGAACATTTCATCACACTCCTGATTTGAGTCTTGTCGGTGGCTCGGTGGGGCATTAGGGGGATGAGTTGCTTGCCCCAGGATTCCAGGCCTCTAACTTGCTCGTAGCCACATTGTGTACAGTCTATGGCTATTCCAGATCAGCTTCTGGTCAATGGTATCTCCCAGGATATTGACAGTAGGGGATTCTGTGATGGTAATGCCATTGAATGTCAGCGTGAGACAGCAGCATTTTCTCTGGTTGGATATCGTCATTGCCTGACGTCAGTGTTGACTATGATACTTGTCCCCCTGGCATGGATATTGCCCAGGTCCTGCTGCTTTTGCTTGCGGGCTGCTTCACTATCCGAGGAGCTGTGGACAATACTGAACATTGTGTAATCATCAGTGATTTTTTACTACTTCGAGCCTTACAATTGATGGAAGGTCTTTGATGAAATAGCTAAAAATAGTTGGGTTTAGGACACTACCGAGAAGAGCTTTGCAGAGCTCTCCTGTGGCTGAGGTGATTGATGTTCATCCATCACAACCATCTCCCTTTGTGCTGGAGATAGACACAAAGAGCTGGAGTAACTCAGCGGGACAGGCAGCATCTCTGGAGAGAAGGAAAGGGTGACGTTTTGGTATCGAGGCCCTTCTTCAGACTGGTTAGGGATAAGGGAAACGAGAGATATAGACGGTGATGAGGAGAGATAAAGAATAATGAATGAAAGATATGCAAAAGAGTAACACTGATAAAGGAAACAGGCCATTGTAAGCTGTTAAAGAAGGAACTGCAGATGCTGGAGAATCGAGGGTTACACAAAATGCTGGAGAAACTCAGTGGGTGCAGCAGCATCTATGGAGCGAAGGAAATAGGCAACGTTTCGGGCCGAACACCTTCTTCAGACTCCAAACTGTGAGTAGCTTGTAGTTGAGCAAGTGCTGCTTGATATCACCGTTGATTGTCTCTTCCATTGCCGATGATGGAGAGGAGATGGGGTAGGAATTGGCCTGTTTGGATTTTTCCAGGATATACATGAGCAATTTTCAACATTTTCGGGTAAATTCCCATGTTGGAGCTGCACTGGTTCAGCCTAGCTCGGGCATGCCAAGTTCTGGAGCACAAGACTTCAGTACTACTCCACTTTTACTTCTTCATTGCCCTCCGCAGATGCATTCTGACCTGTTCATTTTCCTCCAGCACTTTTGTGTTTTGCTCAAGATTCCAACATCTGTAGTCTTTGTGTCACCACTTATGCAGTCAGGCGGGAAAGCAGGCCCTTCAGCCCACCCAGCCTGTGTTGACTTTCAACCACACATTTTTACATGAATCCTACACTAATCTCATTGAATTTAGAAAATAAAGGCAGCCCTGACTTGTACAGTATGTGGTGTGCAAGTCCCAATTGGCAAATATATTTAGAGGACCCAGAGGCTAAATCCATAATATACTTCATGAGATTTAATTTGAATACCAAAAGCTAGTTAAGTGAATTGGCCATTTGTTTGCACAGAAACACTTTGATCTGGTGTACGTTCTTTCAGTCCATCTGTCAGTGAGGATAGAAGGCACCACCTTAATTAACACTCTCTTCAATTGGCTTCCACCTCTTTACTTTAGCAATACAACACGTGCATTGTCACTTGATTAAATTAATTTCCCACTTTTATGAAAGATTGCTGGTGCCATCTAATTGTGATTAATAAATGCAGATAAACAATCACTTGGCAATCAGTGTGTTACATTGCACTGTATAACAAAACCTATTAGCAGCAGAATTAGGCGATTCAGCGTCTCTAGTCTGCCCTGCCATTTATTAAACTGCAGATGCTGGTTTACACCGAGGATAAGACACAAATGCTGGAGTAACTTCAGCGTGCAGGCAGCATCTCTGGATAGAAGGAATTGTTGCTGTTTTGGATCGAGACCCTTCTGAAGAAGCGTCGCCCATTCCTTCTCTCCAGAGATGCTGCCTGTCCCGCTGAGTTACTCCAGCATTTTGTGTCCACCCTGCACTATTTCGAGTCGAGACCCTTCTTCAGACTCAGGGGAGAGGGAGACACAGAGTTATAGAAAGGTAAGGTGTGAAAATGAGATATCAAAGTTTAAGGAAAATGTAGGAGACATCATTGTTAGCTGGGGAAGATGACAACAAAGCAAGCTAGAATACTATTTAATCAGGAGGCCTGGTCAGAGAACCAGGATAGGGGAGGGATGGAGAGAGAAGGAAACCAAGGGTTACTTGAAGTTAGAGAAGTCAATGTTCATACTGCTGGTTTGTAAGCTGCCCAAGCAAAATGAGGTGCTGTTCCTTCAATTTGCGCTGGGCCTCACTCTGACATGGAGGAGGCCCAGGACAGAAAGGTCAGTGTGGGAATGGGAGGGGGAGTTAAAGTGTTTAGCAAACGGGAGATCGCGTATGTTTAGGCGGACAGTGCAGAGGTGTTCGGCGAAAACGATCGCCGGGCCTACGCTTGGTCTCGCCGATGCATGGGAGTCCACACCTGGAACAGCGGATATGGTAGATGAGATTGGAGGAGGTGCAAGTGAACTTCTGCCTCACCCGAAAGGACTGCCAGGGTCCTTGGACGGAGTCGAGGAAGGAGGTTTATGGACAGGTATTGCACCTCCGGTTGCAGGGGAAATACCTTGGCACGGGTGGTTTGGGTGGGAAGGGATGAGTTAACCAGGGAGTTGCAGAGGGAACGGTCTCTGCGGAAAGCGGAAAGGGGTGGAGATGGGAAGATATGGCTAGTGGTGGGATCCCGTTGGAAGTGGCGAAAATGTCGGATGATGTTCTGATGGGGTGAAAGTTGAGAACTAGGGAGACTCTGCCCCTGTTGCGACTGCTCTTGCTCCCCCTTGGGAACGGGTACATGGAGAAGAGAAGGTGAGAGCGATATGAGCCAAATATGGGTAAATGGGACCAGCTTGGTCGGCATGAACACGTTGGGCTGAAGGGCCTGTTTCCGTGTTGTGTGACTTTATGACTCTAATCATTTAGTGACTGTAAATTAATGTACTCGAGTTTCCACCCTACTGTAACTGCTGCTGATCTGTACAGAATTAATTATGATTGCAAAATCAGCCCTCAGCGTCAATCCTGGAATGTATGCACCCCAGGAATCCCATCGTCTCAATGGAAATATGGCATGTGGGGTGATGGGGGGGATGTGTAAAACCTCTGTCTGCCTGCACTGCATGTCAACTCAGGTCTCATGGGATCCTCTAATCACCATTGGTTTGTGCTCCTGGAACTCACTACCCAGCAGCAATATTGGAGCAGTCTCGGCAGAAGGTCTGTGCTTTGACCTATCTTCACAGGAGCAAAGAGAGTTATGCAGTAAACACCGGCCTTGCCAATAACACCGTATAAAATCTAATAGTTTCCATTCTAGGTCCTCGCTCATTCTGAGATATTCCTCCCCCCCCCCCCCCCACCCCTCTCCCCATGTCTGTTTTTGTGGAGATTGAGGACCTTGAGAGGTTTTCTTGTGAGAAAAAAAAACACAAAGTGCTGGAGGAACACAGTGAGTCAGGCAGCATCTGTGGAGGGAATGGATAGGAGACGTTTTGGGTCAGGACCCATCTTCAGATCCTCCACCGATGTTGCTGAGCTACTGTGTTCCTCCAGCATTTTGTGTTTTGCTCAAGATTCCAGCACCTGCCGTCTCTTGGTTTTCTTGTAATCTGTGTTGTTGCGGCACCGTGCTCCTGGGTTAAAAGAAGTCAGAGCCCATTGAAAGGAAGTTAAATCCTTTTCTTTTTATAAATCCTGACAGTACATTTCAGTTGATGCCAGCAAGCCAGCTACAAAACAGGGTGCCTTTTACAAAATACATTTAAAAGAGAACGTTATTTTAGGTAAGAAAGTATACAAACAAATAACAAACAAGGACACCTAATGGAGGATTCAAAAATTTTCACTTCAAGAAATTTTCTTTACTAAACTAGAAGCAATTGTCCTTTATGTTCTACAACTTACTGAAGGCTAACATGCTCAGAGGCTTGTTCTCTCAGTCCTGCATCTCCTGCTGTTCACCCTTCTTGCCTCCCCTTTGCTGCCGTGGTGCTTTGTGTGACCTCGGGCACTCGGCGATCTGTCCTGCGATGGACTCGTTGCCAGGTCTTTGGGCAATTGGCCCAAGTCCTGCAGGTAACATCGGGCTATCTTTAGCATCTTGGTGAGCGTATTCTTCAACGTCTCCTGTCGTCCTGATCCGGGAAGGAAGGAAAAGAAAAGATAAGGCATTTGGTAATAGCTGTATAAATTATACAGAATTTACTTCTCAGAAGCAAGCCACTCGGCCCAACTAATCTATACTAGATGTGTAGGACGGAACTGCACATGTTGGTTAAACCAAAGATAGACATAAAAAGCTGGAGTAACTCAGTGGGTTAGACAGCATCTCTGGAGAAAAGGAATAGGTGACATTTCGGGTCGAGACCCTTCTTCAGACTGAGTCGGTGCAGATTTTGGTGCACATGTCAATGCAGGAAAAATGTTCCCGATGTTGGGGGAGTCCAGAACCAGGGTTCACAGTTTAAGAATAAGGGGTAGGTCATTTAGGACTGGGATGAGGAAAAACGTTTTCACCCAGAGAGTTGTGTATCTGTGGAATTCTCTGCCACAAAAGGCAGTGAAGGCCAATGCACTGGATGTGTTCAAGAGATAGTTAGATTTAGCTCTTAGGGCTAACGGAATAAAGGGATATGGGGAAAAAGCAGGAATGGGGTTCTGATTTTGGATGATCAGCCATGATCATATTGAATGTTGGTGGTGAACTCGAAGGCATACGCCTGCACCAATTTTCTATGATTCTATGAAACGTCACCTATTCCTTTTCTCCAGAGATGCTGCCTGCCCCGCTAGTACAAAGTGAATTTACAGAAAACTCAGCTTTAAGTGTCGAATAGGTCATGAGGACACATCTTCTTTAATGTATACTGGTGTTCACCCACTGCACAATCCTCCTCCCTTTTGGCATATCCTATTTTTTCCTCCCTCCTGTCCCTCCTGAATGGTCCTTCCATAAGCCAGGATATAGTTCCGATTTTCCAACCTGCCTCATTTGTGGACTTTTTCTCTGGAACTGGTAGCTACATTGATGAGAAACTATATTCTGCACACTGGGTATTTTTTCTCTTTGCCTAACCTATTCTACTTACATTGGGCTTGATTACAATCATGCGTAGTATTATTTGATTTGGTTGGACAGCTCATAAACAAAAGCTTTTCACTGTAATTAAATTTTTCAGTGCACGTGACAATAATAAACTTAAACCAAAACCATTCGTTGCCGTTGGAAGATTGAGGAAATACTATATAAACTAACTGGTGTCATACGAGTGTAGAATGCAGCGTAATGGATTTAAAGACACTAAACACTGGCATGACAGGTTGAGGGGGAATTTTAAAGTAGCATATAGGACAGTTGAATGAATAAGTAGGGGAACAGAAGTCAAAAATAAGGATAGACACAATGCTGGAGTAACTCAGCGGGTCAGGCAGCATCTCAAGAGATAAAGGATAGGTGAAGTTTTGGGTCGGGACCCTTCTACAGACTGGAAGTAAGTGGGAGAAAGACCAAGTCAACTCAGCGCCAGAAGCAAATAGCCTCCAGCAGAATGGTTCCCTGGTAGGACAATTGTAGGCTCAGAAAGGTGGAATCTCAAGAGGGATACATTTTTGCAAACTGTGGAACTGGTTAAAAGACCAGGGTGGAGGAAAGTGGCAAGAGGGGAGAGGGGAGTGTTTGTAGAAGTTACTTAAAATGAGCGAATTCAACGTTTATTTAGCAGGGTTGTAAAAGCCATGCCCCACTGTACGAGTTCATGTCCCTGATGAACATGTTGAAAATCTTCACGAGTATTCCCGAGTACCTGCTGTTAGCGTTACGAGCCGCTAAGAGACGTCCCCGAGCTCCGACGTACCCGCTACGTTCATTCTCCGTGCTTACCACGAGTTTGATTTTTTTTTAAACTGAGGAGAGCACTTGAATGAACTTGTACAGTGGGACAGGGCTTTAAGTTACCCAAGTGAAAGATGAGGTGCTGTTCCTCCAATTTGTGTGTGACCTCATTCTGACAATGGAGGAGCCCCAGGACAGAAAGGTCAGTGTGGGAATGGGAAGGGAAGTTAAAATGGTTAGCAACCGGGAGATTCAATAGGCCCTTGGTGGAATCCTGTACATCGTTGAGACCTAATGTGTCCATTTCGGTGACCATTTTGCTGAACATTTATGATTGATCCGCTGAGGTCTACGGGATCTCCCGTTTGCTTCACTCCCGACCCGAAACATCACCTATCCTTTATCTCCTTTATCTGCCTGACCCGCCGAGTTACTCCAAGACTTTGTGTCTCTCTTTGATATAAACCAGCATCTGAGGTTGTTTGTTTCTTTAAAAATAAGTGCGCTCATCATTTTTCCTTGTCATACGGCAGCAGTCATTTAGATCAAATCATTCCAGACCAACTCACACAGCAATCCCAGTCCAGAAGAATTTTCCTTGTGAACCTAATCACCCACCTTTCCATCAACTCCCCTGGACCCTACCACTCACCTACAAACCAGGAGAAATTCATGAAGACCAATTAACCTGCATGTCTGTGGGACAAAAACGGAGAACGGGGGGAAACGCACAAAGGGAAAGTGCAAACCCCATACAGGCAGAACAATATGTTGGGATTGAGCCTGGGTTACTGGAGCTGAGAGGCAGCGGCTCCACAAGCTACACCATTGCTCCATTTGGCTTTTAAAAGCCTGATAAACAACTTGGGTACTTTTGAGATTACTGGCTACAGCAGAGGTACAACAACTGGACTAGTTATTAGTAACATGTAGCACAGTGGATCCTTCTAGTTCATTGATTTTCCTCAGGAGAGGATGCCAGCAATCCTTAGCTGGTCTGGATCTGAACTGTGTCAAAATACGCAGGAATTGTTTAAATTATTTGAGAAGGAGACTAAGATGATTGATGAAGGTAGGACAGTGGATGATGTCTCTCTTGACCTCTCTGTCCTATGGGAATTTGGTTAACTGCAAAATCTGAATGCATGAGTTAAATGCCTTGGTTTAACTGCATGTTGCCTGTGTCTTTATTTAATTATATTGCCCGGCAGCTAAATTTCCAACTTTGGATCCTCAGAAATGCAACCCTGCTGTAACCTGGGGTAGACCTCCATACATCAGCAGGTAACATCACAGTAAATACCCTTGAACAAAGAGAGACAAGGCAGAGTATTAATTACTTCTAATCCTGCATAATTGAATAATCATTTTGTTTGATGTCACCAGTGAGTTATGCTATGACAGGAAAGTTCAGGTGAAGGCATACCAAGCATAATTCCCACACGAGCACTGAATTCCAGCCTGCAATGCTTATTGTGCCAATGACTGTAATGTAGACGGACCATTTTCTGGATGATTTGGCTCGGAGTGTTTAATCCTATAAACTGAACCTGTTTCTTAGTCGTCATTACGAATGATTCGTCTGGTAACCGCTGCTAATATTACAGAGGTAGGATTTGACACCGACTTGGCGATTGCATCTCGGACCCAGAGGATCATCATTTCAGTTTGCTTCCAAACCAAATGGGCACCAGTTATGTTTTTCATTCTGAAGGCGTACGTTCTGAATAACATGAGTTTGAAGAAAGGTCCAGACCAAAAATGTTGCTTATGCATTCCCTCCACAGATGTACCTGGCCTGCTGACTTCATAAGTTCATAATTCATAAGTGATTGGAGCAGAATTAGGCCAGTCGGCCCATCAAGTCTACTCTGCCATTCAATCATGGCTGATCTATCTCTCCCTCCTAACCCCATTCTCCTGCCTTCTCCCCATAACCCCTGACAGCCTTCAGCGCTTTGAGTTTTGCTCAAAACTCGGAAGTGAAACAAACTAAACTGCTCATCATTGCACAGATATGAGGGTCAAACACTATTTGGGAATTCAGATATATCACATCAAGAAGGTGGCCTCTATCATCAAGGATTCCCACCATCTGTGCCATGTTTTCTTCTTGTTGTTAACGTCAGGCGGGAGGTATAGGAACCATTCCAGCACCTACAGTTCCTTGTGCCTCTTTGTTATTCATTTGTTGGGCATGGGCAGCATCTATTGCCCATATTGAGGTGAGAGGAGGAGTTTTAAAAGGAACCTGAGGGGAAGGTTTTCTACACAAAGAGCGGTTAATATCTGAAACACACTGCCAGGGGATGAGTCATGTACAATCGTTATGCTTTAGAGGTATTTAGATGGACACATAAAGTCACAAGTCATAAGGTCAGATGTGATAGGAGCAGGGTTAGGCCATTTGGCCCATCAAGTATACTCTGCCAATCAATCATGGCTGATCTATTTCTCCCACCTAACCCCCTTCTCCTCCATTTTCCGCATAACCTCTGACACCCATACTAATCAAGAATCTATCTATCTCCAGCTTAAAAATATCCATTGACTCGGCCCCCACAATCTTTTGTGGCAAAGAATTCACCACCCTCTGACTAAATAAATTATCTATATAACTAAAAGTCTCATCTTGACCACTTCCTGCCTGCGCTGTATATTGATTTTAGAAAAAACGCTACCATAAATAGCTATGATTTTTGGCCATCTTACTCACAGTCCTCCTCCGCTGAGGCAGCCTCCAGGATTTTTCTGATCGATGAAAAATAAAAAAGTTATGAATGTTAAAAAAATCTTGAGATCAGCTGATTGGTCCTCTCGCCTGTAAATCACCATGATGAAGGTAACGTCCCTTCCGGGGGGGGGGGGGGGGGGGGGGGCAGGACTATAAAACCCTGGATGCCTGGACATGTCAGTCACTCTGGACGATCGCGAGATTCTGCTGTGAGTCTACTGAACTGTGAGTTTACCCTTTATGTGCTTTATGTGGTTAAACCTTTATGTGCTTGCAATAAATGATTTGTTAGCCAGCAATGTGCTTGCAATGAATGATGATTTGTTAACCCTTAATGTGCTTGCAATAAATGATTTGTTAGCCCTTAATGAAATGAAATGAGTTGTTTGGCCTGCCCTGTGCTTTAAATTGAAATTGAAATGGAAATGAAATGAGTTGTTTGGCCTGCCCTGTGGTTTTGCTTTTGCTTTGCCTTTGCTTTGCTTGACCTCACCTGAAAGCAAATGGATTGTATTGTTGGCTGGCCCCGCCTGCCCTGTGCTTGACTTGACTTGACTTGAAATGGATTGACTTGACATGAAATGGATTGAAAAGGATTGTTGGCCCTGCACTCACTGTGCTTGACTTGACTTGACCCACAACACCCATGCTAGCGCTCCATAACCCCCCCCCCCCCCCTTCCCACTGGTTACCAATATTGGAATTGGTGGAGAGATGGAATATTGCGTTGGGGGACCAACCCTCCCGTGTGAACCTGGGACCCAATGGGTCCCACTTAGTCTAGTATATAATTAAATATATAAAGAAAATAAGGATATTGGTGCAGTGTGGATGGGGAAAAAAGTGGGCATGGATGGTGACCTGATTGCACAATTGTGATGTGATTGCACAACCTTCACTTGATGTTGTTTTAAAACTCTGCACAAAATATTCTAATTTAAGTACAATTGGGGTAATATTCAGAGAAGTGTACTACCTCTCCCTGTCGATGCACTTGACCGCGAAGATCTTTTCCCTGCATCGTCTTTCAGGTTAGGTGCATTTTTCTTATCCACGTTTGTTGCCTTCTGCATAGTGGATGACTGGATAGAGTGTCTGCCTGCCGATTTATCACAGAAAAACAAATATCAGCTATGGTTCAGTTGGCAGCAATCTCTTGCTTCTGAGCCAGGAGACTGTAGGTTCAAATCCCACTCCCGTGAAAGATAGGTATTGGCAGTGTTTTGTTTTGCAGAGGTGTCAGTATGCACATCAATAAATAATTAAGCTACATGTATCAACATTTTTTCCCATCAACCTATCCAACATTGGGAACACTTTAAGTTGTAATACAATAACTGAGTTCTAACTTTAACAGACAGATGTTCTAATTCATCCACTTATGGTTTTCATTACCTAAGCATGATTAATAAAGGTATATGTCACGTTGCTGTACAACAAAATAATGACAACTTTTCTGATTTGCTGTCACGCCATACCACACTGTCACAGAAAAAGCACTGGCATTTGGTATTGATATTGGTTCATTATTGTCATATGTACTGAGATACAGCGAAAAAACACTGCATACTATCAAGGTAAATCATATTATACATGAGTACAATCAAACCATTCAGAATATAGTGTTATGCTCTGGAATGTATATACTCTGGAATTTGTGTTTGTATTTGGAATCAGAATTTGTATAATCTGGAATTTAGGATGAGAGGGGATATTATTGAAACATATAAGATTATTAAGGGATTGGACTGGAGCGAGTGCAGAGGGAGTTCGTATACTTCTATAATTTTCCCCTGGAGGGTATCAAAAATGGAGACATAGAGGAAAGGGTTTTTAAACAAATTTAAGGGGAACATTTTTTACTCAGAGTGGTTGATACCTGGAAGACATGCAAGAGGAGGTGGTGGAAACAGAAACATTTACCATTTTTAAGAGGCATTAAGGCAGGGAGAATACAGTTCGAAAGTGGGCAAATCATATTAGTGTGAGATGGGCAAAAAGGTCAGTATGGACCCATGCTGGAACGAAGAGCCCGTTACTGTGAATATGCCTCAGCAACATTCTACATGGTCACCACTGCAGAGACAAGTTTGCAGATACATAGGAGATTCTTCACAACACAGGCAACCACTCACGAGGAGCTGTCCTGATGCGACACACAGACAGTGCACGTGCATCAACAAGATGGTGGGACAAACGAGCAGCTCTATGCAGGTGCAGGCTAGAAATGCATCCCCTGGTGCCTCCAAGCTGTTTTCTGTACCAAGGTCAGCCGCAAGATATGCCAGTTGGGTGGGACACTGCCATATTACCTGAGGCCCTGGATTACAGTGAGAGGTGGATCAATCAACACTTACTGGCCTGGCCACTGCTCACAAGGTGCAGAGATGAACCCTTTGGCTTTGTACTGTGCTGTTCTGTACTGTACTCTCATGTATAGTGGAGAGATATATGAATTTGGTGGATAGAAACCAGAACGTGTTGGAAAGAGGCGCAGGAAATGCTGGAAACTCTCGAAGGGCTACGCAGCCTCCGTGGAGAGAAATCAGAGTTTTCTGGACTGTGAAAATCTGGTAAAACCGCATGTGCAAGCTTGCAGAGAGCGGGTAGTGGAAGGAACAAGAATTTTCTGTGAAAATACAATAAATTAATACAAAAACACTATAAATTAATAACTGCAATACTAGGTAATCATAATAGAGCAAAATCCAAAGTCCGTATTGTCTACCTGCAGGTTAACTGCAGGTGTTGTTTACAGGAAAGTAAACAATGGAATGAGTGTTTCTTTTACTACTCGGCACTCAGGTAAAGGTGGGCTGCAAAGTAAACTCCTGGGAAACGTGGCTCTCTTAACAGCCTTGGGGAGTGGAATACTGGAGGTAAAAGGACATGATACTCAATGACTTCCAGAACAAAGCAAGCATTATTACCAACTTTTTACTGCCATCATGAAGAAGCTGCAGGAGCCTGAAAACCGTGACTTTGTGCTCTCTGGTTTGGCAATATGTTAGCTTTATGATTCCCATTCTTATTTTCAAATTCTTCTGTGCGCAACCCTCATCACTTTATAACCTCCTCCATTAATTCAGTCATGAGCTGTACAGCATAGAAACAGACCCTTTAGGCCCACTTTGGCCATGCCAACCAAGTTGGTATATTGGGCTATTCCCATTTCCCTGCATTTGGCCCATTGTTCACCAAGCCCTTCCTATCCATATATATGTCCAAATGTCTTCTAAAAGTCATAAGTGTAGCCCTTTGAGGTTGGAATGATTTGACTACCGTCATTCCTCTGAACATGTCCTGCACCACAGGACATTTTGTTTCATTAAAGGCAACCTGCAAATTGGCGCTGCCTCACGGGTCCAACAACCTCGGTTCAATCCCAACCCCCGGCGCTGTCTGTTTGAAGATTGCATGTTGTCCCTGTGATCAGGTGCGCTTTCCCTAGGTGCTCCAGTTTCCATCCACGAAACTGATAAAGATTAGGGTAGGATAATGAAAAAGAATTCTGTTTTTTTATATCAGATTTTCATGTCTAAAGTTTTTTTTGATAATTCTATAACTGTCTGGTATTAGAGTGGGAATGTCTGCTTCCAATTTCGAAGTGTTCAGATCTGTTAATTAATTTTAAAATACAATGACAGGTGAATGACAAATACACGATACTCCATTCAAAAAGGCAAGAGAAGTTTCAGTTAAGATCTTTCCGTTCATTTTTTTATAAAAGTACTTTGAGCAAAAAAAAAACAATGGACTCCTTTCAAGCCTTCCTTTACTAAGAAATATCTGGGCCAGGGGTTAAGAGGAGGGAGTGTAGAGTCAGCAACAGCTCTCACAGGACAGGACACGTTTGGAACTTTAACACTGTCAACGTCCATTGAAATAAAAACTCTTTGAGTTTCACCTGTCCAATTCAGCATGACGGCCCTTTGTACTTTCTTATCTCCGTGTCCATGGAGTGTGGGCGTGCAGACGTTTGTGTGGTGAGGTTTTCAGAAGTGCAGACTAAACCATGGCAAGAACCTTGCGGTGGATTATGATATGAAAGAAGCGTGCATCCGCTTCCAATGTGGGCGAGTGTCAGCGAGAGCGCATTACACTCTCCTGATAAAAGCGCTACTGCCGAGTGACTTCTGCTGGTTGCGCATTAGACATGGTACAGGACGGCCTGGTGTTTTGGAAACAATTCTCACTTCAAGACAACGGTGATGGGAATGTTGAGACAACTGTGACTGCCTCCAAATATTTCTATGTGGCAAGCTGAATGTTAGTTCCCCGCATAATTTACTCTCAAAATAAACTGCACTGATCACAACACAGTAATGTTTTGACAAATCAATCTTTACTGCTTAAAGAATTATAGGAGATACAGTTAAACTACAGGTTCACTAATTCATTAGATATCATAAATCCTACACAATAGAACCATGTTCCCCTGTCTGCTCGTGATCCATATTTCTCCATTCCCTGCATATCCATGTGCCTATCTAAAAGCCTCTTAAACGCCACCCTTGTATCTGCCTCCGCCATCGCATTGGAGGCACCCACTACTCTCTGTGCCGCACACATCTCCTTTCAACTTTGCCCCGCTCACCTTAAAACGATGCTCTCTGTTCTTTGACATTTCCACCCTGGGAAAAAAAGGTGCTGACTGTTTTCCTCCTGAAACAGACTTTGTGCGGATCAGCAACCACCTTTCTTATATCAAATACTTGGAAAAGTACTTCATTGGCAGCACAGCACTTCTTAACTTCCTCAGGTTGAGGAAGGAGATGTATACATGAAAGACAACCGTTGGGTTTTTTCTGACTCTGTCCTCCACAAGTCCAATGAGAGAGTAGACTGGGAAAAACCATACAGCTCCCAGCTAATGTGAAATACTATAGCATCGGGAGAATGATATAGCGTCGTGTTCAAGAGAAACGATAACATAACATGTACATGATTACAACAAATATAATTACTTTGGTGAAATATTATATTCTCTCAGCGTATTAACCACGGTGTTTTAGAAAGGTTCTTTTCTCATTATCCCTTGAACAAGGCATGATATCGCGCCAGCACTGAGAGTGAATGCTGTTTGAATATACCTCTGTTACTACCTTATGTTGGAGTGGATGGCTTGCAGCCAAGCCCATTCATCAAAAGCACATCAAACACAGGAACAGTCATCAAATAGTTACTTTTAAGTTCCTTGGAGGAATATGTAAAGTTATTTTCATGTCTGAACCACAATTACTTTAATTTCAATTCCCGTGCCTGAGAAAGTATTGGAGGCAGAAACCTTCTTCACATTTAAAAAAATAATTAGATAACTACTTGATGGGCTGTAATAAAAGTGAAATTTGATTTGAATACCAAGAGAGTCAAGTCAAGAGTTTTTAATTGTCACTGGTACCGACAACAGAACAGTGAAATTCTTCCTAGCTGCAGGTTAACAGGCCCCTAAACTCAACAACACACAGATAATATACGATAAATAATAATACATTAAGTTAGTAATTGTAATACTGGATCTGGATCTGGATCTGGATGTAGTAAGCTGAAAAGCTGTAGGTAGAGCATCACTCAGCACTATGATGGTGGTGGACATGCTAGTCGAGATGGAGATTCTTTTGGAGTGCACCTTTATATGCGTTGATGTTTTGGAGATCTCTGATGCTGCCTGGTAGGGTATTCCAATACTGGGTTAACCATGATAGTGTAAAACTGAAATCCATAGTGCGACTAAAACACAGTCAACAGAAGATCATAGTTGCTGTGGTTTGCGTCGTGCAATATTCAGGAGCCTGGTGGTTGCTGTTCTTGAACCTGAGGGTTATGGTTTTCAAACTCCTTCTTCCTGGTGGTAGCAGCGAGGTGAGAGCTTGGCCAGTGTGGTGTGGGTCTTTGGTGATATTTACTGCCCTTTTGAGGCATTGGCTGCTGTAGATCCCTTTGATGGTGGGGAGGTCAGTACCTGTGATGGACCGGGCTGTGTTTACCACTCTCCGTAGTCTCCTGGGCATTTGAGCTGCCGAACGGGCTGCGATTCAGCCATTATGCTCTCTACTGTACGCCTAGTATCGAACATAAGTTCGATAGATTATTCAGTGAGAAGCCAAATCTCCTCAATCTTCTAATATATTTGCTATTGACAATAGCAAATTCTCCAAAATTAAGTGACTCACTCTTTCTCTCTGAGAATCAGAATTACCATTGTTTTTGCTCCGTTTGTATTTTTCTACTGGAATAGTGTGCTGATTATATTACAGAGCCCTGCTACCAACATTGCATAATGTCCTTCTGACTGTTACATGAACCTTTTTGATCTCACCCTAATACAGATATTTCCTTCCGCGTACCTGTCTCTCCTAAGCTACAGGTTTATGGTGAAAGGGGAAAGATTTAGTAGGACCCTGAGGGACAGGTTTTTCACTAAGAGGATGGTGAGTATATGCAAAGAGCTGCCAGATGAAGCAGTTGAGGCAGGTACCAGTGTTTAAAAGACACTCGCCAAATACACAGACAGAAAACGTTTAGAGAATTATGGGTCAATCATGGGCAAATGGGTCTAGCTGGGGCATCTTTGTTGGCATGGATGTGTTGGGAAGGCTTGTTTCTATGCTATATAACTCTATGCCGATATCTCTGCAACTGAAAATGAACTTTTCTATCTTTCCCAGTTCTAAAAATATGTCTTGGAACTGAAATATTAACTGTTTCTCTCTCTCTCTCTCTCTACGGATGCTGCCCGACCTGCTGAGCCTTTCCAGCATTTTCTGTTTTTATTTCTGGTTTCCGGTATCTACAGATTTTTTTTTTGGTTTCCACTTGATCGACCATAATCTACATGTCTACAGACCATAGATTGAAAGAGTTTGTGCTTCAGAGATGCTGCCTGAGTTACTCTAGTACTTTGTGGGAAGAAGGGTCCTGTCCCAAAACGTCACGTATCCATATTCTCCAGAGATGCTGCCTGCCCCGCTGGATTACTCCGGCACTTTGTGGGAAGAAGGGTCCCTAGAATCACTGGAGCTGAGAGACAACGGTTCCACTAGCTGCCCCACTGTGCATCTGTTAAATTGCCTTTTGTCGGAGTTTGCAAACGAACTGCAATGTTTCACTGGAATTCATCACAGTGAAGAATGCTGTGGTGGATGTTTATGTTCAATTATATTGTGTGTTGTGTTCTTTTTAATTGTATGGCTGCATGGTAACTCATTTCACTGTACCTTAATTGGAGCATGTGTTAAATAAATCTGAACCTTGGATGATGATACTGGCTGCACATCAAAATGTTTCAATATATTTGATGAGTACCTGGGCATTTTGTGCCTGTGAAAACCAAAATCTTTTCTACTGATGTACAAGATGCATGGTTGAAAACATTTCAATGGGAAAAAGACTTTCTCAATGATAAATATCAAAGAGAAATGTTAGATTATATTTCGTGTTCATGTTCAGTTCACAGAGTAAACAGTAGACATACAGAAATAATAAAATACAACTAGTGCAAAGCAGCAGAATGGTGGTAATATTGTAGTACAAAATCCAAAGCTTCCAAAAGAATATTAAAGTACAATAACAGAATAACGGAATGAGGTCGAGTTAAGGGTATGTGGCGGTAACTTCACAAAGGGAGTGTGACAGGGATGGATGGTTGGTTCAGTAGTCTGATTGCAGTGAGGAACGTTGTTCTTAGGTCTAAACGTTTGAGCTTTCAAGCTCCTGTAACATCCAGAAGGGAGAAGAAATCTGCAGGGTGGCAGACATCCTGCAGATTTCAGGAGTTCCAGCCTTGGTAGAGCAACACACTATGAAAATGGACTGGATGGAAGGAAGTAAAGGACTGTGCTGTATTTACTACTTGCTGCAAATTCAGGTTAAGTGCAGGGTAGCTGCCATACCAGGCTGCTTCCCGTCAGAATACTTTCTATAAAACATCTATAGACGTTTAGGAGAATCCTCATGGACATGCCAAATCTTTTCAGACATCTAAAAAAGTAATATAATAGTGCGCTCTCAAAGATCACCGCATGAGTGTGAAGAGACCAAGTTCGGTTGTTGGTTATAAGAATGTCCAAAACTTGAAACTGTTGACTATGTCTACCATAGCTCATGACCAGGTCAGAGTTGCGTTGGCCCCTCATTTCCATAGGTCAACAAACAACATTTTCAGTTAAGGATTAGGCTGTTCATGACACTAGTTTTCGATATCTTTCCTTAACATCATCTTGTCATTGTTGTTGATCCGGCTGACAACAGTGGTATCATCGGAGGTAATGCTATGACCAATTCTAACCGACAGAAGCCAGTTACAGATGGAGGCTCCAAGCCCAAGGTCCCAGAACTTTTGGGATGAGCTTATTCAGTATTATGATGTTGAAGGCTGAGCTGTTGTCAATGGATATCATTTTGACCTAGATTATGTTATAGTCAAAGTGATCCAGGTCTGAATACAGAGACGGTGTCCTTTGTAGACTTAGACTTAACATGAAGTAGAAGGTGTCTAGCTGGTCTGGATGACAAATCAATCTTACCTCATCTGCCAGAAATGGCTGTGATCATAACCTTTTAAACAATTGCAGGTTTTCCCTCACTCTTTTAAAATACCTAAGCTAGGTACCTACAGGGGGACACTCTCTCACAAATTGGCCTGCAGGTAATTACAGTAATTTTCTTTGGAGATCTGATAAAGAGGATACATTACTATGGGCCCAAGTAAGCACTCATAGTATTCCCGTTCATTGGGCTTTCTACAATTCCCTACAATACCTTAAGGAAAGTAGTCACAAGGAGATAAGGTTTCAAGTACTTCATCAGAACCTGGGGGTGTAGGATCCCAGTTGCAAAGTTTATAGAACATTTAAAGTGAGAATGAAAAACCATGGCAGGTCTTTAAATGATAAAGAATATAATGAAAATTCAAAGTTTAGTACATGAGTGCTTTCTCTTCATATTTTCTTACAATAAGTATCTTGCAAGTAAATGAGACATTAAACCTGTATTAAGTTTTGAACATAGGCTCTGCATTACGTCACAAGGAACACTCTTGTTGCCCAAGCTTGAAGGTTATGCGTTTAAGTCATAAGGGCATAAGGAATCGTAGAATTATGCCATTCAGCCCATCAAGTCTACTCCGCCTTCAATCATGGCTGATCTGTCTCTCCCTCCTAACCCCATTCTCCTGCCTTCTCCCCATAACCTCTGATAGCTGTACTAATCAAGAATCACGGCCTTAAAAATATCCATTGACGGCCTCCGCAGCCTTCTGTGGCAAATAATTCCACAGATTCACCATCCTCTGACTAAAGAAATTTCCCCTCATCTCCTTCTTAAAAGAATGCCCTTTAATTCTGAGGCTATGACCTCTAGTCCTAGACTCTCCCACAAATGGAAACATCCTCTATTCCTCTGTGTGGAACGTCCGACACTTCCAAAGTCAATTCATTGAACTGTTCAAATCAGTTCCATCAACCCTTTGTTTTTTACTCAAGATTCCAACATCTGCAGTTTCTTGTGTAATAATCTAGTGTGGAATACTGTGTGGAATCAGCTTCCGTTTGGCCAACCTGCTGACCACCATTTATCTCTAGACTACCATCCCCGCAACATATCATTGCTATTTGTATTGGTATATTATTGTTACCTGTACTGAGATACAGTGAAAAACCTTGATTTCCGTGCTATCGGGGCAAATCGTATTATACATGAGTACAATAGGTAGCACAAAAGGCAACACAGTGCAAAATGAAGTGTTACTGCTACAGAGATAGCGTAGTTTTAAAAAGTGCAAGGGTTGCAACGATTGGAAGATAAGGTAGACATCCTCAGCATATTAGATGTCCATTCAAGAGTCTGATAAAGAAGCGACTCTTGAATCTGCCGATAATTCTAGGAGCTTGCTGTGTTTTCTTTGATGAGACAATGATTGCACTTCCAAGATAATTCAATGTCTTTGAAGCTTGCTTTAAAATCCTAAAGCAGGTAAAGTCACCATTAAAATGCCAATCCTTTCAATGTGATTGTGGGAGCGCTGCACTGCTAGAGCTGCTGCCTTTAAGGTGAGACTTTAAACTGACGTCCGTCTCGGTGGGAACAGAAAGGTCAATGAGAAATTTGGAAGGGCGGGAGAGTTTTCCTGCTGTTCTGTCCATTATCCACGCCTTAATCAAAATCAGGCAATCCATTTTTAAATCAGTGATTCCTTCAGTCAGCCATTTTGAACCCAACGTAAACAAAAGCTTCCATAGACTTAGGAAATACATCCAACCCTTTGTGAAAATTTGGCCATGATTTAAATGTATCAAAATACAGTGACGATGCAAAGTCATGACATTAAAACAAAATTGCAAAAAATTCAGTATTGTGATCAGATCAACTGAAATTTGCAATTTTACCAAACTCAGATCGCAAACGCAATGATCAAACGCAATGATCACCAAACATAGCGACCTGGGCATCAACCCCTCCCTCTGCAACTGGATACTGGGCTTCCTGATTAACAGACCACAGTCTGTTAGGTTGAACAACCACAACTCTCACCCTCACCCTGAACACCGGCGTTCCACAGGGCTGTGTACTGAGCCCCCTCCTCTACCTCCCTCTTCACCTACGACTGCACACCTGTACATGGTTCTAACTCCAAGAAGACCAAGGAGCTCATTGTGGACTATAGAAGGTCTAGGGGCTGCATGCACACCCCCATCCATAATAACAGAAAGAGGTGGAATGTGTTTCCAGTTTCAGGTTTCTGGGGGGTCAACATCTCTGATGACCTCTCTTGGACCCACAATACCTCTGCACTGGTCAAGAAGGCCCACCAGCGTCTCTTCTTCCTGAGGAGACTAAAGAAGGTCCACCTGTCTCCTCAGATTCTGGTGACTTCTACCGCTGCACCATCGAGAACATCTTACCAACTGTGTCACAGTATATGGTATGGCAACTGCTCTGTCTCTGACCGGAAAGCACTGCAGAGGGTGGTGAAAACTGCCCAACGCATCACCAGTTCCTCACTCCCCTCCATTGAGTCTGTCCAAAGCAAGCGATGTCTGTGAAGGGAGCGCAGCATCGTCAAGGACTGGTCTCAGCCCAGCCACAGACTGTTTACCCTCCTCCCATCCGGGAGGCGCTACAGGTCCCTCCGTTGCCGGACCAGCAGGTTCAGGAACAGCTTCTTCCCTGCGGCTGTTACAATACTTAACTCTGCACCTTGTGATTGCCAGTCACCCCCCCCCCCCCCCCCCCCCCCCCCCACCGGACACTCCTTCCCCCAGTATAATTGCACTACTGATACTGTTTGTACATATATATATTTTAACGTTCATTATTCTAAGTTTGCTCTTCTGGGGAGATGCTAACTGCATTGCGTTCTCTCTGTACTGTACACTGCACAATGACAATTAAAGATTGAATTGAATTGAATTGAATTGTTTATCAATTGCTACATTAATTCCTCAGATTATAACAAAATGTAATGTACTATTATCAATATCACTAAATTGATCATATTATAATTAGGGCTGTCAAGTGATTAAAAATAATCTTTGTTAATTATGCAATTAAAATCCTTGAGTTAATTACAGCTTTAATCACAATGGAATGCTACTATTTTGATTTGTGGTAAGGGGAAATGATTTGTCCTTCAGAGGGAGAGGGAAGCA
The DNA here is from genome assembly GCA_035221665.1 of Okamejei kenojei. Lineage (NCBI taxonomy): Eukaryota > Metazoa > Chordata > Chondrichthyes > Rajiformes > Rajidae > Okamejei > Okamejei kenojei. The sequence continues at coordinate 14,747,103 of CM069148.1, read as the reverse complement.
AATGATAACTGAAGAAGAGAGTGCAGGGGTAGATCGAGTAGGAGCGGACAAATGGGAGTAGAAAGAGAGGAGAGGGAAGGGTAGATGGAGAGGGAATGCGGGACAGAGGGAGGGGTAGTGAGGGAGACATGGGATAATGGTGAAGGCTGAGGGAAGGGAAATGGATCAGAGGCAGCGATGGGGCGCGTAACAAAGGGGTGTTGGGTGTGACAGAGGAAGGGGGTAGTCAGCGGATTACCATTCCTACACACATCCCCAAATAACAAATTGTACACAAATAGCCTAATCACCCCGTGTGCAAGAGGAACCCATGGTTTGGTGCAATCTTCAAAGTCCAATCCACTCTCTAGGTATTATGAGCAATGCCCGCTCCAGGCAAGCCCCAGGCTACTGCGGGCGTCTGGCCTTCCCTTGGCCGTACGGATCAACCTGCGAACCGACCTCCCCCTCCTCTCCCGTTCACCTTTGTACATCAGAAAATCCAACACTGACAGTGATGACTGGTCCTAAAACTAAAACTCCAGCCTTGATCTGATCCCTCTGCTCTAATCCAGCCTTCTGGATAACATTGACAAATAAAATTGACTTTGACTTTCTGTGGCAAAGAATGCCACAGATTCACCAGCCTATGACACCAGCCTCTATGAAATCTTATTGATCATACTTTCACAAGACATTTATGTCAGCAGCAGATTTAGGTGTAAATAAGATTCAGTAGAACAAAACAATACATTAGAAGACATTACGATTTTAAAATAACCAGAGGAGTTTACATGGTCTGCACAATTCAATCAGGAAAGTCCAAAGGAAAGAGGAGTGATAACTTCATGAAGCCTGACAAAGAAAAGTGATGAACGACAAGTAATTTGGAGCACTATTTAATAATATAATTCTTAATATTTAAAATAAGATAGAGATAGCATTCATGCCTTGCAATGCTCAAGAGGCTTAGCAGGTTCTTACAACTCTTTTTGCTGCAGATTACAATAGACGAGAACTGACATGCTAACCATTACCTCAGCAACTTTGATCTTCTCTGGACTGTGTCCTTGGATGAACCATAGACTGGTTTTGCACTATTATGGTTATCTAGTATTTCTGTTGTTAATTTATTGATTATCTGCGTGTTATTGCATTTCGTGGTCTGCTAAGCTGCAGCAAGTAAGAATTTAATTGTTCTGTTACATATATATGACAATTAAACACCTCACTCACCTCATGAAATCATGCAGGGAGATATTACAGTGCACAATTAAACTTTATGGTAAAGGAGTATACTTCAGACTTAGGGAGGGAATTCCAGAAGTAGAACGATTACATTTGGGAACAATCCAGAGCTTAGAATTGGTCGAGCATGGAGATTTTTGAATTGAATGATACAGCATGGAAACAGGCCCTTCGGCTCATTGGGCCCCCACTGACCTTTTATCTTCTGTTCACACTAATTCTATCTAATTCCACTGTCGCAAACACTCCCTACATAATTTACAGATGACAATTAATTTGTAAACCCGCGCAATTTTAGGACGTAGGAAGAAACTGGAGCACCTGGAGGAAACTCACACAGCCACAGTGGGAACATGCAAACTGCACACTGGCAGCACCCGAAGTCAACATGAAACCCACATTTCCAGCACTGTGAGGCAGCTGCTTTACCAGATGCACCATTGTGTCGCCCCAGTTTTGAACAGTCATGGAATTGGAGGAGACCATTAAAAGAAAAGAATGGACAGTCCCCCATAGGATCTTAAACCAAGATCGATAGTTTTCAAGTCAGGAACTTTCTTAATGAAACACTGTATAGATCAATGAGAGCTGAGCTAATGACTGAAGAAGATTTATCGGGAATCACGCAACATACAATGCAATGAGCTAATTGAGGTAGGCTCAGGGAGTGTGAGCAGGAGTTCAATGGATTAATCATGTCTGGGGTGGCAGAGGCAGAATCAGGTGATTTTATGGAAGGTGAATAGGCAATCTTAGTGATGGGATGAATATGTGGCCTAACACTCATCTCGGGGTCAAACACCACAGCAAGACTTGTTCACATTCATAAAGTTATCAGAGAAAGGACTAAAAGCAGAAAATGCTGGTAGTGGCATCTAATGACAGGTGAGACAAGTGACTGCACATGCTAGAATCTTGAGTAAAAAACAAAGTGCTGGAAAACTCAGCTGGCCAGGCAGCATCTGGAAGCGGAAATAGAAAGATGAGGTTTTGGTTTGGGATCCTTCGTCATACTGACCCAAAATGTCTTCTATCCATTTCTTGCTGATAATAGGTCCCTGTCAGGGACCTAACATGAAACATGAACTCTTTCTCTCTTCATAGATGCTGCATGAGCTGTTTGTTTGGGTGTTTCTCGCATTTATTTCAGATTTCCAGCATTTGCCATTTAAAAAGGAATCTCTCAGAGGAATGCATTTGGTGACTAGGGAAGAGAGTGTGTGATTAATGTTAAGGCACCAAATCTCTGCATAAATAGGATTTAATACATATATAAAACTATTTTTGATACTAGGACAGACTGGGCCAAATGGCCCCTTTCTATGCTGTAAACATCTATAATTCAAATTAAATATGCACGGAAATAGATTCTTCAACTCAACTCATCTAACCAACCAAGATGCCCCAACAAAGCTATTTGCATTTGTCCAAATTTGGCCATTCTCCCTCCAAATCTTTCCTATCCATGTACCAGTCCAATTGTCTTTTATTTGTTGTTATTGTATCTTAGCCAGCTACTTTCTCCAGAAGCTCATTTTATATACCCACCACCCTCTGGGTGAAAACGTTGCCCCTTAGATTCCTATTAAATCTTCCCCTCGCCTTGAACCTACGCCCTCTAGTTCTTGATTCCCATACCCTGGGAAAGTGACTCAGTGCATTCAATCTTTCTATTCCCTTCATGATTTTATACACCTCTATAAGATAATCTCTCAGCTTCCTGTGCTTCAACGAATAAAGGTCTAGCCTGACCAACCTCTCCCTACAGCTCAGGCCTTGTAGTTATGGCAACATCTTTGTAAATCTACTCTGCACTCTTTCCGTCTTAAGTATTGTGTAAGTCCATGCTGAAAGAGAGATTTAGTTAAATATTTGAAAAGTAATCTCGTGATTGGAAACTTGCTGAATTTCAAAGCTGTGTCTAAGTGTCTGCATATGTTTATATAATCCATTAAAGCCTAATATTTAGTTCTTGTCAATCACAGGAAGCAGATTCAAAGAGACACCAAATCATTTGCTATTACTAAGCATCACATGGTTTGATCACAAAGTAAACACTAAAAAATGGTGAAATTGGTAAAAAGAAACGAATCTACTCAGGAACAGAGGAAGGTTGTTCAATTCAATCATCATCGACCTGAATCTCAACTCCATCAGTTTTACACTGACAGCCACAAAGCTGGAGAGACAGGATCCAAAGCACAGTTGACACCAGGAAGTGCAGATGATAGTTTTTACCAAAAAAAGGCACAAAGTGCTGGAGTAACTCGGCAGGTCAGGCATCATCTTACAGGATGCAATCAGAGATGCTGCCTCAATTGCTGAGTTACTCCAGCAGTTTGTGTCCCAAGCATAGTATATATGTGTAGCATTCCTTTCCCCGTTTCCTGTATAGATATTATCCTAATTCTTCTGAAAGAAAAACATAACTGCTGGCAATCCGACCAGAAGAATGAAGGAGAGTTGTAGACATTGGCCGAACCATCACAAGTACTGACTTTCCACCATCAAAGAGATCTACAGGAGGCACAGCGTCAAAAAAGCAGCCAATATCATAAAAATCCCACACCACGCTGGCCACACACTCATTTCGATGTTACCTTTGAGAAGAAGGTACAGGATCCTGACAACCATGACCATCAGGAATAGCTTCCTCCCAGCAGGCTCTTGAACACTCCGATGGGTCATTTTACCCGGTGATGCTGCTGCAAGTGAGATTTTTTTAAGTCTTGGATGGACTTTAAATATTCCATGCCGACTATTGGAAGAATTCGCCCAGTTTCCTGGGGCGAACAATCATCCCTCAACCAAAACAACCAAAGATTACCTGGTTATTCTATACAAAATTAGTGACCCATGACGAGGTATCTAAAATAGAGGGCATGAATTTTGAGTAAGGGGTTTATAGGGGATCTACTAAATAACTTCTTTGCCTCCAGAGCGAGGTTGGAATCTGGAACACGCTGCCTGAAGGGGGTGGTGGATGCTGAGACCACCTCTTGCACTATCATGGCCTTGTTTCTTTTTTCTAATTTTGGTTTGCACGAATGTCTAGCTTGTGGTCTCTTTTCTTTTCATGGCCTTGCAGAATTTTACGTGTAATTTATGCGTGATTTGTTTTTGTGTTTGTCTGAGTCCATGTGCCGGTGATGCTGGTGCAAGTAAGATTTTTAATTGTACCCGATGAAGGGACACATGTCATACACCTTCTTCACCACCCCGTGTACCTGTGTCACCACTTTCACGGAACCGTGCACTCGTACCCTCAGTCACTCTGTTCAACATCATTCTCCAGGGCCTTGCCATTCAGCTTCTGTACCTCCTGCTCAATGGTAGCAGTTAGAAGAGGGCATGTCCCAGACAGTGGGGAGGCTTGATGACAGATGCCACCATTTTGAGGCAGCACTGCATGTAGATGTTTTGATAGGGAGGGCTGTGCCCGTGGCGAGTTAGCCTCAGCTGAGTTAGGGTTCAGAATTTTATTAGTAGCATCAGCCTGGATTATTTATTTGGGATTCAGAAAGATGCACATCACCTGTTGTCCAGAGTAGGGGAATCGAGGACCAGAGGACATAGCTTCAAGGTGAAGGGGAAAAGATTTAATAGGAATCTGAGGGGTAACGTTTTCACACAAAGGGTGATGGGTGTATGGAACAAGCTGCCAGGGGAGGTAGTTGAGGACTATCCCATCGTTTAAGAAACAGTTAGACAGGTACATGGATAGGACAAGTTTGGAGGGATATGGACCAAACGCAGGCAAGTGGGAGTAGTGTAGCTGGGACATGTTGGCCGGTGTGGGCAAGTTGGGCTGAAGGGCCTGTTTCCACACTGTATCACTCTATGACTAGTCTAGTCTAGGCCTTCTGATTGAGATTGATACACCTCAAGTCACAGGACATACTGAATGTTGCTCAGGGAACAGTGGCCTAACTAACAGATTCTAAGTCTTGATTAAGGAGTTCTCCACTCTCTCTCTCCCCCTAGCCGACACATTGGATTTCTTTCATTTATTACAGTGAGAAAATTAACAGATGGTTTGAAGTGAAAGTATTTGCACCATAAATTAACATTCTATCTTAAAGAATTTAGGGTCAGTAGTGGGCTTCATAGCAATTATTAAGTGATCACAACTGAGGTCACATAGAGTTTAACTGCTGCAGGGAATCTTGTAGATTAGATGCTTGCAACTACATTAAAAATGTTTTAAGAAAAGCTTTACAATATCTGCCTTTTCGTCTCCAGCAACATCACAGACACATAAACTCATACAACATACAACACCATAAATACACGTAAGATTCATATTAGGTTATAAGATCATGAGATAGGAACAGAATTAGGCCATTTGGCCCATCAAGTCTATTTTGCCATTCAATCATGGCTGATCTATCTCTCCCTCCTCATAACCTCTCATACCCATACTAATCAAGAATCCATCCATCTCCACCTTAAATATATCCACTGACTTTGCTTTCACAGCTTTCTGTGGCAAGGAATTCCACAGATTCACCATTATCTGATTAAAGAAATTCCTCCTCATCTCCTTCCTAAAAGAACGCCCTTTCATTCTGAGGCTATGACCTCGTCCTAGACTCTCCCACTAGTGGAAACATCCTCTCCACATCCACTCTATCCAAGCCTTTCACTATTCTGTACGTTTCAATGAGGTTCCCCCTAATTCTTCTAAACTCCAGCTAGTAAAGGTCCAGTGCCGTCAAACGCTCTGTTAACATCTGTTAACCTACTTAGTATACATACATTTTTGCATAAAATTCTTAAAATGTCTGTTCCAAAAACAGGACACGCAATTAGAAAACAAGTCCATGGTAGTGTAAGATGTGGTCCGTGGTGTTGCGTTGCTGAGGTGGGATTAAGATCCTGCGGGTTGCTTACCAGCACCAATCTGAAATCCCGGCATCCTTACATTAAATAATTATCTGCTTCCTTAACAAATATAATGCTCATCAATCAAATAGTGCAGCTGCCTCACAGCACCAGTGACCCAGGTTCGATCTTGACCTTGGGTGCTGTCTGTGTAGAGTTTGTATGTTCACCCTGTGACCGCATGGGTTTCCTCTGGGTGTTCCGGTTTCCCCCACATCCCAAAAGACATGTGTGTCGAGAGGTTAATTGGCCTCTGTAAATTGCCCCTAATATTTGAGTTTAGTATGAGCTTAGTTTATTGTCAAGTGTACTGTGAAAAGCTTTTGTTGCGTTAAGGAGTGGATGAGAAAGTGGGATAATGACTTAGTGTGACTTAGTGGCCTGAAGGGCCTGCTTCCATGTTTCCTGTTTCGATTGATCGATCGATCAATCAATTGATCGATCGATTGTTCAATCAATCAATCAATCGATCAATTAATCGATCAATCATTCAATCTACCAACCAACTGGGTTGAAATTAACTGGGGCAACTTTTTACAAAGAGCTACTCTGTCCATTGGTATCCTGGAACCTCGTTTATGAGGAGATCTGGAAGAAAGGGGAAGGGGATGGAATGCAAAGGAAAGGAAGGGAAAGGAAAGGGGAGGGGAGGTGGATACGAATGGGATGGGTCTCCAAAGAACGAGAACTAGACGATGGAGAAATGGTGGAAGCTAAAGGAAAATATTGGGTTTCTATCTGATGCAAAAGATAATAGTGTGGAGTTCTGGTTAGGAGAGTAAAAACTTTCAGAAGTAAATTAAAAGAGGGATATGGGTGAGATTTAAGAGGGATCTCGGGACAACCTTTTCACTCTGTATCTGAAATGAGCTGCCAGAGGAAGCTAGAGAAGTGGATACAATCATGGCATTCATTACGGTGGATAAATCCCCAGGGCCTGATGAGATCTATCCTAGGAAATTAAGAGAAGCAAGGGGGACAATTGCTCGGCCTCTGACAGGACTTTTCGCATCTTTGTTAGCCTCAAGTGACATACCGTAGTGGTTACGGCAGTGAAAAGGCATTTGGTGCCCATGCCTTCATGGATAAGTATACAAATTGGGATATCATGTTGCAGCTGTACAAAGCATTGGGTAAGCCACATTTGGAGGATTGTATATGGTTCCAGTCGACATACCACAGGAATGATTTGGTAGATTGAGTATATGAGAGAGAGAGAGAGAGAGAGAGAGAGAGAGAACAAAAGAGATTTATCAGCGTTGCCTAAAACCATGGCCTTTATTTATAAGGAGAAATTGGATAGTCTGGGTTTGTTCTCAATGGACTGTAGCAGGTTGAGATGACCGTACAGAGTTTTATAAGATTGTGAGGGGCATAGTTACAGTAGATTCCTGGAGTCTTATTCTCATGGTCGGGGATTCTACAACTTGAGAGCAATAATTTAAGGTGAGAAATTTAAAGGAGATCTTGGGGACAATATTTTCATGCAGAGAGTGGTGCTTATCTGGAATGACCTGTAAGAGGAGGTGGTGGGGACAGATACGCTGACAATGTTTTAAAAACATTTGGACTGGACTGGTGTGGGAACGGATAAAATATAGACCTAATGCACCCAAATTGGGTTAGTGCAGGTAACCATCACAGTTGGCATGGACATGTTGGGCAAAGTGCCCGTTTCTCTGCTGTACAGCTCTATGACTCTATTTTAGTTTAGTTTAGAGATACAGAGCGGAAACAGGCCCTTTGGCCCACCAAGTCACTGACCAGCAATCCCTGCACATTAACACTTCTCTACACACTCTGAGGACAGTTTTACACTTGTACCGAGCCATTTAACCTGCCAACCTGTATGTCTTTTGAATGTGGGAGGAAACTGAAGATCTCAGAGTAAACCCACGCAGGTCACGGGAGAATGTACAAACTCCGTATAGACAGCACCCGTAGTCGGGATCGAACCTGGGTCTCTGGCGCTGCAAGGCAGCAACTCTACTGCTGTGCCACCGTGCCGACTCTATTTTGGAGGATGAATGTTTTTAGAGGAAGGGGAAGGAATCATGCAATGATAGGAACAATGAGTTAGTGGATGTGCCAAGAGAATCCAACAGCAAATACACTAAATATATTTGAAATGTTCCACATATCAGTGGAAACATTGCAGAGTATTAATTACGGAAGAGTTTTGAAACTCATGAGTACACCTACATTCTTAGTCACTATTTATGACAGTGAGCACAGACTGTTGATCTGATGTAGCAATCATCACTGACTACAGGAAATGACAATCCACCTCCACTCTCTCCCTCACACAAAAAGGAGCTTAGTAATATGGTGTCAAGCCACAACCTCTCCCTCAAAGTCAGCAAGTCAAAGGAGTTAGTTATTGATTCAAGAAACAAAATGGTGTCGAAGTGGAAATAGCTAAAAGCTTCAAGGTGTCGTGACAGATTATTATATTGTTCAAAGAATCTTAAAATCACCAAGAACCACACTGAAGTTACGGCCAAAACCTCCTCAGGAGATGAAGGACTTTTGGCATATCTCCAACGACTCTTCCCAACTTCTCCAGATGCATCGGGATGCAAAACAACCTGGTTTGGCAACAACCTACCCAAGACCATGAGAAAATGCAGAGTTGTGTAGAGTTGTAGCCTAGTCCATCACACAAATGAGCCTACACATCTACACCTCATGCTGTGAGCATCCTGAAAAAGCTCACATGGTCACTGGGAGAACATGCAAACTCCACACAGCCAACACCCAAGGTCAGGGTTGAACCTAGGTTTCTCGCATTGTGAGGCAGCAGCTCTACCAGCTATGCCACTGTGTGGCCCATCTATGAGGAACCACTACCACTGATCCCCCTCTGTGATTCATGTCTCTCCTCTGCTCTACGACCATGTTCTATAGCAAGGTCCTGACTCAAAACATCACCTGCCCATTTCCCTCTGCAGATGCTGCCTGACCTGCTAAGTTGCTCTAGCACTTTGTTTTTTCACCTTCGCTACCTGTTCTGTGGCTTGCTAGAAGGCACCCACCCAGGGGGGCAATTAGAGTTGGGCAATAAATAATGGCCATGCCAACGACACACACACATTCAGTAAATGAGTAAAAAATCCCAGTGGCAGTCTCACAGTTCAGAGCAAGAACCTTGGAACGAGGCCGAACCATTTCTTTATCATTTCAAATACCTCTACTGACTCACTCATTAATCACCTCTGTCCTAACAGAAATAGTCTTCATTTCTCATCCAAATCTGTTAAAATCATTTCAAAAACATTCTGATTTACAGTTTCCAGGTATGTCTCTTGGGGCTATTTGAGTGGCTGGGGGTTTACCTGATCGACTTCTCAATGTTTGAGAATCCTGCCCAAGTTTCAACAAACAGAAACACGCTTCTCAAAACCTTACAGTAACTTCAGTTCCTCATTTCCTTTCAGACTCATTAGGGTAGATCTGGACTTTGTCCAATTAAATAAAATGGCAGAGATTAACCCCTTTGAGGACTTTAGAAGCTGTTCATTTTCAAGCTGTTAACGGCAAGTGTTCCCAGGGTTGAAAGTTCAGAAACTAGAGGGCGTAGGGTTAAGATGAGACGGGAGAGGTTTGAGAGGGACCGGCAGAGGCAATTTTCTTTACTCAGAGGGTAGTCCGAATCTGGAATGAACTGCAAGAGGAAACTGTAGAGGCAGATATAATTTCCATTATATAAAGACATTTGGACAGATATATGGTTAGGAAGTGTTTAGATGGATGTGGGCCAAATGCAGGCGGATGGGACTAGTCCAATATGCCAACTCAATGGGCATGGGCAAGATGGGCCTATTTTTGTGCTTCACTGTTCTGTCTGGTCCAGATTTGTAGGGATGGGATGAAAATCAACTGGTTTTAGTGGGATAAACTTAAATAACTCTTTTAACAACCATCAACTACATAATGGAAATATAGAAACATAGAAAATAGGTGCAAGAGTAGGTCATTCGGCCCTTCAAGCCAGCACCTCCATTCATTATGATCATGGCTGATTATCCAAGCCATAATAGTCTGGAATGGGCACCTTCTCTGTTTTAAATTTCCATTATGCTCTGTCCAATTTTATTCCCCACCATCCAATTAATGAGCCAAATGCGGGCAAAAGGGACTAGCTTAGATAGGGCATCTTGGTTGGCATTGACCAGTTGGGCCGAAGGGCCTGTTTACGTGCTTATGACAAACAATTTTAAAGGGAATTGAATAGCTTCTTCAGGGAGAAAGATATAGCGAAACAGGGAAAATGTTGAGCAAGAAATCATGCTAGATTTCTTACATCCTAAAATCATATATCTGCGAGTCACAGTGGTGCAGCTGGTAGAGCTGCTGCCTCACAATACCAGAGACCTGGGTTTGATCCTGACCCCTAGTGCTGTTTGTGTGGAGTTCTCCGTGATTGTGTTTGTTTCTTCCAGGTGCTCCGGTTCCCACCCATGTTCCAAAGATGTATGGCTTTGTGGAATAACTGGCCTCTGCAGAATTGTGGGTCGAAGGGCCTGTCTCCACTCTGTATCTCTGAACTAACTGTATCTCCACAGATTGCTCCTGTGGGGAGCTGGCACAGGCTCGATGGGCTGAACGGACCCCTTCTGTAGTTTAAAGATTCTGGGATGCTATATTGCAATTGGACAGGGTTATAGTGAGATTGAAACTTGGATTTTAGTCTCCCTTTCTAAGCAAAGATATATTTACATCCAAGGTTAACTCAAAAGCAGTATATTGTTGATGCTAGAAATGTCAAATACTCGGATTAAGCAGTATCCGTAAATCAGATTTAATGTTTCAGGTTCCAATGGGGTTGTTCCAGTTGTTGGGTTGGATGGTGATGTACAAGAGGCTTTTAGATAGGCACATGATATGCAGGGAATGGAGGGATAACGATCACACGTGGGCAGAGGAGATTAGTTTAACTTGACATCATGTTCGGCACGCACATTGTGGGCCGAAGGGCCTGTTCCTGTGACGTGCTCTTCTATGCTTCATGTTACTGCAGGAGGAACTTTCTGTTCATTCAGTAATAGATGTAGAGCAAGCAGTACCATGTCTCGGAGACAGTGAACAGGATGAGAATGGGTGTTGATGTTCCCTTACACATGGAACACGAAACTACTTTTCCCAATGATTTACCAAGGGTCAGCGTACGGATAAGAGATAGGGGAGGGCCATGGTTAGAGTGTCGGGAAATACTTGAAGTACAAGAAAAGCCAATGCCTCTAAGATCATGCAGACCTTTTGGTCCTTGGCTTCCTCCATTGCCACAGTCAGGCTACACGCAACTGGACGAACAGCACTTCATATTCCACTTTCAAGCCAAAGGTATGAATATTGAATTCTACATTTTCAAGTAATACCCCTCTACCCCTACTTCTGGTGTCGATAATAACCTTCCTCAACTGACCTCGACCTCCCCCACATTTAAACGGGACTGATGAGGGTCGGGGCACATCTCGGAATCTTCCTGCCACCGTCAAAAAGGCCAGACCAGGCTCAAACGTCGTCCATTTTCTGCACCCACAGTTGCTACGTGGCCCCCCACTGCTTTCAGGATGAGGCGTAGCTTCTACAATAACACCATCGCTCTGCTGAACTCAGAGTCCCGCCGATAGATTTCCACATCTGTATTTATTTATCTGTACTTATCTGTATATTGCTATCACTTCGTGATGTCACAAAACTGCATTTCGTTGTACCAATACTTGTATATGTACAATGACATTAAAGTTGAATTGAATTGAATTGAATTGAATTGAATTGAATTTTTGCATCTGCCTTTACGATTTTTCTCTACCATACCCTAGCTGAAGCATTCATCCAGCATAAGAAACATTTATTATGGCTAAGATAGGCACAAAATGCTGGAGTAACTCAACGGGACAGGCAGTATCTCTGGAGAAAAGGAATGGATGACATTTCCTACACATTTATTATGGCTATCTCATTTCTGGTTTTCAAACTAACTACCCATCCAGCTGCACAAATTCATAACCCTTCCCCAAGAACACATTGTATGCCTTACCTCATCCTTTAATTGAAGGCATGGCGCCATGCCAACGAAGCTCTGCAGATCAAGATTGCTTCGCCCACATTTCCCTTATTCATCTGGTCATTAGCATCTTTGAGAAACTCCTGCAGGTTAAGTCATGTATCATCCCCCCCTTCGCCTCTTCTTGCTGACTGGGCGTTTGGCAAGATCAACTTCACACACACATTATGATCCAACACTTCCAATTAAAAATTACTTCATTGATTTTCCTAGTTGTTCCAATTACAGTCCTAAAAGAAAACTAGAATTTGCAGTGTCTTTCGTTGCCTCACTCTGACCCAATGTGTTTCACAGCCAGTGGACCATGTTTTGTATGAGGTTATACAGCATGAAAACAGGCCCATCACCCCAACTTGTCAATGCTGAGCAAGATGCCCCATTTACCCTCGTCCTAGTTGCCGCGGTTTGGTCCATATCCCTCTAAACCTTTCCTGGCCATGTTCCTGTCAAAATGTCTTTTAAATGTTGTCACTGTACCTGCCTCGACCATTTGCTCTGCAGCTTATTCCATATACCCACCATCCCATATGTGTGGATAAAGTTGCCCCTTACTTCGCTATTAAATATTTTCCCTCTAGTTCTAGATTTGCCTGCCCTTGGAAAAAAAAGACCATGCATTCACTCTCTCTATCCCCCTCTATACACCATGAATTTATACACCTCTATAAGATCACCCCTTAGCCTCCTGCGCTCCAAGGAATAAAGTCCTAGACTGCACAACCTCTCCCTATAGCTCAGGCCCTTGAGTGCTGGCAACATCCTCGTCAATCTTCTCTGCACCCTTTCTAGCAAAACGTCAACCTTCCTATTGAAGTTTTGAAGTGTGGTTACTCTCCGTGTACTGGTACAGAAATTATCTCTCATGCAACAACTTTTCACTGTACCTCAGTACACGTGACAATAAACTAAACTAGATTGAACTGAACTAGGAGCAGAACTTAGAATTGCTGAAGCAACCAATCTCATGAGGGCATGGTAGCCCACAGTGATGTTACTTGGTAATAATTTATTTGCATACACCACTGATCTAGAGTGTAAGTTGAAATCCCATCACGGCAACTGGAAAAATTCCAATTAATTAAAATACAGCTATAGAGCTATTCAGCATGGAAAGAGGCCCTTCGGTCCAACTCGTCCAAGCTGCCCAAGGGGCCCATCTGATTGCCTGAGCTCAACCCATTTGCCCGCAATGACCCTCTGAACCTTACCTTTCCTTTCCATGTGCTTGTTTAAATGACTTTTAAAAGTTGTGGTTGTACTTGCCTCTATCACTTTGTGGCATCTCATTCCAGATGCCTACAATCATCTGTGTGGAAAAACTTGCCCATCGGGCCTTCTTTCTAAAAAATCTTTCCCTTCTCATCTTCAACCAAAGCAGTCTCATTTTAGACTCCTCCACCTGGGAAAAAGACTGTGCCCCTCATTATTTTATAACCCTCTGTCAGGTCATGAAGAAGGGTCTTGACCCAAAACATCAGCCATTCCCTCTCTTGATGAGATGCTGCTATTCCTGCTGAGTTACTCCAGCTATTTGTGTCCATCTTTCGGTTTAAACCAGCATCTGCAGTTCCTTCTTACACATCCCTCAGACTCCTTTGCTCCAGAGAAAACAGTCCCAGCCTGTCCAATCTCTCCTGATAACTCAAGCCCTTCTGCACTGGCAATATCATTGCAAACCTTTTCAACATCCTCTCTCGGCTGACTGGGCTCTAGCTTGTATCTGACTCCAGGCTTACACCTCATTCTCTGTATGGTCCAGGAACGGCAATATTATATGGATAATAAACCTAGAAATTTCCCGCAATGCTAAGATCCCGTGAATGGATCAAAAAAGTAATCACATCACAAGCCACGGAAATGTTCTGTTTGCCACATTGTCAACAATGCAAATGTTATTACACTCCAAATATAACTTAATTCGTTACAAAGAAACAGTGGATTCTGAAATCTTGAACAAAACACAATGCTGGAAGAACTCAGCAGGTTAGGCAGCATTTGTGGTGGGACCAGATAGATGGCGTTTCCGATTGGGACCCTTCTTCAGACCCACGTCCAATTTGTTGCAAAATACCACTGGTTATGAATGGTGCAAGTTCTTTCAATATTGGAAGTAAAGGCCTGTCCTACTTGGGCGTCATTTACACGACATCCTAAAACTTGGTTGGCGCGTCGTGACGCGCGCACAGCACGTGGTGGCGTATGTAGTGATGCGCGGTAATGCGTGGCGCCCCAGGATTTTGTGAGCCTCGAAATCCTCGTGCACCACCTGCGTCGTGTATCCCTTGCTGATGTACTGTAGCCCGTGGTGACTCATGGTTACGCACGAACGTTGCAAATGCTAATTTATTATGCGTCACTGTGCGTCATCGTCCGTAACCATGCGCCGCCTGTACATCGTCAGCGTGCCATTTGCGCGTCATTTGAGCGCCGCACCACGTGACCACCCGGGTATAAAGCGTACGTAGTTTTGAAAATTTTCACCATAGTATCTTTGATTTTCACTGGGAAAATCCTTGCCAGGGAGATCGGACTAGGTACGAACGACATCGCAATGGCTCCCAAAGGGGGCAGGGCCCTAAGGGGCACTTGACGCGTGTCAGTCACTACCGGCCTGTCGCGTAAAAGACGCGCAAATGGCGCCCAAGTGGGACTGGCCCTTAAGGCTCTATGAAGTCAGACAGAGATGCCTCTGGCAGGCACCAGTTTAAAGAATAGAAGTGGAGGTGATGAGGAATCCCAGGTTTGAAAGGTTAACTGTTCTCTCTCCACAGATGCTGCCTGACTGCTGAGTGCTTCCAGCAATTTCTACCATTGTTAAAGAGCAGAAACGTCATCTGGTACCTGAGGACATCATCTCTTCCTCCTCTTCCTCCAACACAACACTTTGCATGCAGTCCAGCTCCCACTTATGCACCTTGGTCATCCAGAGAGCCGGGACCAGGATACTGTACCTGGAGCTGTGAGAGAAACAAAATAAAAGTGGGAGTGAATAAAGAATCAAATACACAGGACTAGATGTTAAGAAGTCCCTTGTACCAGTAGGTGGGGAGCATTTCACGACATTCATTGATTGCTGAGAGTGGTGAACGCTCAACATCAGGGGGGGGGGGGCGGGGTACGTATACGTATATCTTGGCCTGGGTAACCTTCAGGACAGCTGGGCACAGGACACATCATCAGTAGTGTACCCTTGCATCACTGGGTGTTTCGGCCTTTTATCACTATACACCCTCCACAAGGGCGGCCCGCTGCAGGATGATCAGCCCTCAGCGTGTGTCCCGTGTCAAACTGCCTCAAAGATTCACCATGACGCATTTGGGGCCCAGCATGGGTCTTTCCGCTTGAGCCAAATCCAACAGCTGCTTCTTTCAGCCGCGTCTGAGAGTGATCTTATGGTCTTCTGCAGAGCCTGACCGTGGATTCCAAGCTCCTTCAGCAGTCTGATGGTAGATGACGCAACAAATCCTCTGCATCCCACTTCAACTGGATAAAGATATTGAATGAGACGTAACAATTTCTTAAAATACTGCAGATGCTAGAAATAAGAAATAAAGACACAAAATGCTCTAAACACTCAATAGTCAGGCAGCATCTGTGGAGAGAGAAAATTAAAGATAACAGTTCTGACTAACTTTCTCCATTTGAAACGTCAATCGTGTTTCTGTCTGCACAGATACTACCCGATCTTTGGTGTATTTCTTGCATTTTCTTTTTTTGTAATTGTCAAAATTTAAAGGGTGCAGAGAGTGGAAAGGTTCAGAGGTTTGGTTACCAAACACGAGAACATGGGACTGTCTTAGATGATGCTCCTTAGTCAATGTGGACGAGTTAGGTTGAAGGGCCTGTTTCCGTGCTGACTGTGATTCCAAAATTCTTTAACTTGCTTGCCCTATTTTTGGCCACATTTTTGATATTTTTCTCTGGAGCAATCTAGAACACAGGCCCACTATAGATAAAATTAAAGATTTGCCCTTAAAGAGCTGAAACCAAGAAACAATATTTTGTCTAACTGTGGAAATCTGGAGCACTTTCACTAAAGACTGTGCGGTGAAGGGAGTCAGTACCCCTGGAAAGAGAGAAGGAGCTAACCCTTAGATCTGAAATGTTAACTCTTTCTACAGATGCTGCCTGAACAGCTCAGGAAAACAAGAGACTGCAGAGAGTGGTGAAGTCAGCTTGGTCCATCATGGGCACAGTCCCCACCATCAAAAGCATTGCCTCATGAATGTAGCATCTATCATCAAGGATCCCCACCATCCTGGCCATGTCCTCTTCTCCCTTGTACCATGTGGCAGGAGGTACGGAAGCCACAAGTTTCATACCACCAGGTTAAGGAACAATTATTTTCCTGCATCCATCTGGAACCAGCCCACACAACCCTAATCTTATCTCAGCAATGCTGGGTAGGCTTGGCTCTGTTATCTTGAACTGGAAGTGACTAAGGGGTGACCTGATATAAACATAAAATTATGAAGGGCATGAATAGGGTCGATAATAGAAAGCAATTATCGAAAATGATGAGAGAATCTAGAACCAGACGACACAAGTTTAAGGTGAGAGAGTCCTGAAGCATGTTCATCATACAGAAGGTAGTAGTTGTCTGGAATGATTGCTAGAGAAGTGCTGGAGGCAGGTAGAATTACAACATTTAAAGGAACTTGGACAGGTACTTAGATAGGAAAGGCATAGAGGGATTTGGGCCTGTTGTGGGCAAATGGGATTAGTGCAGATAGGCAACATGGTCGACATGGACAAAATGGGTCAAAAAAGGGCTGTTTCTGTGCTGCACTGATTCTAAGGTCAAATTACATTCCTGAAGTTGGAAACGTGGTGAAGAACATGCCCCAATCTGCATCAATGGTGCTGAATTGGAAATTGATTGTGGGCTTCAAGTTCCTAGGTGTAAATATTATCAATAATCTGCCCTGGTCCAACCATAATGAAGCTACAATCACAAAAGCAAACCAAAACTTCTACTACCTCACGAGACTGAGGAGATTTGGCATGTCTCCAATAACTCTTACCAACCTCTACATACGCACCGTAGAAAGCCGACTGTCAGGTTACATTAAACCTTGGTTTGGGAACAGCGCTGCCCAAGACGACAAAAAAAGTTGTGGACATAACCCAGTCCCTCACACAGACCAGATTCCCCACCATTAACTTCATCTGCACTGAACACTGCCTCGGGAAAGCAGCCAACGTAATCAAGGGCCTTTCTCACCCTGGTCATTCTTTCTTCTCCACCCTCTGGTGATGCAGCAGACAGAGCTGGAAATCCCACACCACCAGACTCAGGAACACCTTCTTCCCCTGTTATCAGGCTTCTAAACGGTCCTTCTATAAGCTAGGTTACTGTTCGATTCACCACTACCCCATTGCTGACATTGGACCTTGTCTCTGAAACTGGGGCGTCAAAATGCAGACAGCTATATTTTGTACTCTGTATCTTTCTCTTTGCTCCACTAGAGTTTGGCTTGATTGTAATTATGTAAAGTATTATCTAATTTAATTGAATAGTATGCAAAACAAAATGTTTCACTGTATTCCAGTACATGTGGCAATAATACAGCTAAACCTAAACATTTGATAGTACATATGTGAAACATCTTGAAATATGTTGGGAGATACTGCAGTCATGCAGGTTGGTATTGCTGACAGACATTCAGGTCATACTGATTCCAGTGAGGCAGTTATGAATGGCACAGTGTGACACCCATTAAGTAAGAAAGTCCCAGCATTGTTGTGATTCACACTGACTGGTTTCCACTTCCCTCGTCAGACAATAATCGCAGCAAGGGTCAATTTAAGCTGGAACACTGGCAGAGACAAGAGGTGAGGCCATCTAAATTGTTCCTTCGACAGAACAATGCAAGAGATGCTTGTTATTCAGATATGTGCAAGTCTCGAGTGACCTGCTGATTGCTATCGACTTGAGAAAGATGTACCCCTCGTCTCCAATTCTCTTGCTATCAAAATCCTGCTCCATTGAAAGCTTTGTGCTTGTACAGAACACGTAACAAATCTCCACCTGAGTATTATCTCCTCAAAGTTGCACAAAGTCCACTTTGTTCCGTCCGTTGAAAGGTATTTTTATACATAAACCTTGAGAAAGGCCACATCGGTAGCAGTTCGGCTCTCCCACAGCAACTCATAAAATTAAAGGAGGTCGAGGCGCAGGTATTAAGCTGCCTTGAAAAGAAGGTGGAATTTTGTGGGTGGAATTAATCAACTGAAAATATGGAAGACCAAGAGATCACAAAACTGCTGTTACAAATAGATAGACACTTGGGGACTCAAGGAACTGCAGATGCTGGAATGTTGATAAAATTAGATCAAAAAAGCCTTGTAGATATTACCACCTAATCCATGCAGCATTCTGGTAACCTGGTTCTGCACTATTTTCCGAAGCCTTCAGATCCTTCCTGCAGTACTGTGACCAGAACAGCATGCAATATTGCAAGTTCTCTTCAGAAGAAGGGTTTCGGCCCGAAACGTTGCCTATTTCCTTCGCTCCATAGATGCTGCCGCACCCGCTGAGTTTCTCCAGTACTTTTGTCTACCTTCGATTTTCCAGCATCTGCAGTTCCTTCTTAAACCAAAGTCCTATATAGCTTCATCATGACTTCCTGACTCTTATATTTAATGCTCCAACCAATGAAGATGGGCATGCCATGAGATTGGATCAATATTTCTACCTCACTCATGATCATTAAAATTGGTGGCCTCATCATTTATTCCATTGCAGTCTGTTGATTTTCATTTCACTGCACATCTCGTATGTGTATGTGACGAATAAACTTGACTTGATCTTTCTGCCTCCAATTTCTCTGCATTGCAACAGGAACGCAGAAATTGTCGGGGTCATCATTTAGATAACACTGCCATCTTAAAATTGTCGCCTGCCTATTGCGAGAAAAATAATTTGTTTTCTAAGTGATTTGTAACTGATGTCAAGAAAGCTCCTTTACAAATGCAAATTAAATCCAGTAAGATATCTAAGTGATAGATTTAATATTCTTCACTTGCTGGCTGGCAGTTTAGTATTCCAATGGAAGTAATGCCAACGGAGCTATAAATTAATTCAGCCAGGATGACGCGGTTCATCTCAAGTCATCTTTCACTTCCACAAGTTCTGTCCTCCGCATTTCCTGAGGAACTGGAAACATTAGAGCTATTTACAAAAAACTACCCTCATCCCGTGAGGTATGTTGGTAGCCGTTGGCGATGGCCTGACAAACCCACGAGGAAACAATAACACCTTCCTGTCACAAAGAAATAAAACGCAGACAGCTACAATTTGCTGTACCATCAAAGGACATCACCCCGTTCACTTCTGTCTTATGTCCTCTTCCAAGGGACCAATAATCCATGCCCTTTTCTGGTTCACCTATGTACACAACTTCCTGTGTGCTGTGGGGTCGCTGGGGTAAGTGTTAGTGAAGGAGGGGGGAGAGGGATAAGGGGGATGTTGATTTGTGGGTAAGTGCTCAAAATATTGAGCTGTTATGACAATAGTTAAAGAGACACCTGGCAGCAGTGGACACTTGCTCTGCCCCTTTCAACTCTATTGAGGGGATGATCTAATTACAGTGTTTCAGATGATTAAAGGGTTAGCTGACACACAGCCGGGCAGATAAGACCCTGGTTAAAACCCACCTGGTGTAAGTGTGTTAATTCCTGAACACTGCATCACACAAGGTAAGGGTTAAATTGCAAGGTTTGGGTAACATGGTCTAAGCTGTCCTTTCTGTTAAATACAGATGAAGTGGTTACCTAATAGAGGTATTTAAGATGATTAAAAAGGAAGATGGAGTGAAACTATTTCCTCGACAGGAGAATTTAGGAGATGCAGGTTGACCTTTAAATTAGACCTAGTTGTCCAGGAAGGGATTCTTCATAGAAAGAATAATGTAAATCACTCCCCCCACTTCCTTAACCAGGGGTGAAAATTAGGGTTATCAGTATTTTGTAGGACACAGGTACTAAAGGTCAAGGAAGATAACGTTTGCCAGACACAATAACATGTTGCACTCCTCTAATAATGACTACCTTTGGTGGCTGGTGTTCAGCTATCTAGACCCATAGCTCTGGAATTCTTTTCCTAACCCTGTCAATAGACAATAGACAATATGTGTTGTATGTGGAACAAGCTGCTAGAGAAATTAGTTAAAGCAGGCACAATAACAACATTTAAGCTGTACTTAGAAAGGAACATACATGGGAAAGGTTTAGAAAGATAAGCACCAGGCGTGGGCAAATGGGAATAGCTTAGATGGACATCTTTGCTGGCATGGATAAGTTGCACTGAAAAGAGCTTGCGTCTGACTCTGTATGACCGTATGGCAGCATGACTCTGACTTAAATAAAGAAAGCCTTGGTCAGGAACGGGGGTTAAAATTGCGAAACACCATCCAGCTCACAAATTCTTTCCTTTTTCAACATTGCAGGAAAGCAGCTAGCCCAGACCCAGTTGATCTTTCAGAACTGCCTCAGGCACAAAAAAAAGAAGACTCTTAATGAATTTGTATTTTGGGTACCAAAGTTCAAATGTCCAGTGTTAGTGTGCTGTAACTCTCAATAATATGAATGGACAGTTTAACCACATACAACGTCTCCAAAACTCATGCTCACCCCCATTGTTCTAAAGTCATACAGTCTTTGCTGACGTCAAGCACCCATTTACGTTAACCCCACACAGATGTGATTTTACTCTCCAAACATGTAGTCAAGAGTGTTTAATTGTGATATGTACTGACAACAGAACAATGTTACTTGCAGCAACTTAATTGGCCCATTACAGTGGCTTGCAAAAGTATTCATACCCCTTGAACTTTTCCACATTTTGTCACGTTAAAACCACAAACGTAAATGTATTTTATTGGGATTTTATGTGATGGACCAACACAAAGTGGCGCATAATTGTAAAGTGGAAGGAAAATGATACATTGTTTTCAAATCTTTTTACAAATAAAAAACTGAAAAGTGTGGCGTGCAAACGTATTCAGCCCCCTTTACTCTGATACCCCTAAATAATATCCAGTACATCCAATTGCATTCAGATGTCACCTAATTAGTAAATAGAGTCCACTTGTGTGTAATCTAATCTCAGTATAAATGCAGCTGTTCTGTGAAGGCCTCAGAGGTTTGTTAGAGAACATTAGTGAACAAACAATGTTCCTTGGGCATCATGAAGCATAAGAAGTCTCGTTTGCAGTTTGCCACAAGCCATGTGGGGGACACAGCAAACATGTGGAGGAAGGTGCTCTGGTCTGATAAGACCAAAATTGAAGTTTTTGACCTAAATGCAAAACGCTATGTGTGGCAGAAAACTAACAATGCACATCACCCTGAACACACCATCCCCACGGTGTAACATGGTGGTGGCAGCATCATGCTGTGGGGATGCTTTTCTTCAGCAGGGACAGGGAAGCTGGTCAGAGTTCTTCGGAAGATGGATGGAGCCAAATACTGGGCAATCTTGGAAGAAAACCTGTTAGAGTCTGCAAAAGACTTGAGACTGGGGCGGAGGTTCACCTTCCAGCAGGACAACGACCCTAAACATACAGCCAGAGCTACAATGGAATGGTTTAGATCAAAGCATATTCATGTGTTAGAATGGCCCAGTCAAAGTCCAGACCTAAATCCAATTGAGAATCTCTGGCAAGACTTGAAAATTGCTGTTCACAGACGCTCTCCATCCAATCTGACTGAGCTTGAGCTATTTTGCAAAGAACAATGGGCAAAAATGTCAGTCTCTAGATGTGCAAAGCTGGTAGAGACATACCCCAAAAGACTTGCAGCTGTAATTGCAGCAAAAGGTGGTTCTACAAAATATTGACTCAGGAGGGCTGAATACTTTTGCACGCCACACTTTTCAGTTTTTTTATTTGTAATAAAATTTGGAAACCATGTATCATTTTCCTTCCACTTCACAATTATGCACCACTTTGTGTTGGTATATCACATAAAATCCCAATAAAATACATTTACATTTGTGGTTGTAACGTGACAAAATTTGGAAAAGTTCAAGGGGTATGAATACTTTTGCAAGCCACTGTATACATAGATAATGTACAATATAATATAATATAATATAATTTCCAGCATCCGGAAGCTGGCTGGCAGCTGCGGCTCAACTGCAGTCCGTCTGTTTTTTTTCTTTTTTTGTGTGTCTTTTTGTGATTGTTCGGTAGAATTTTGTTTTATTAGGTTGTGTATGTGTGGGGGGGTGGGAGAAACAGAGTCTTAGTCTCTCCCTTCGGGGGGGATGCGTGTCCCCGTCACCGTCTGTGCTGAGGCCTAATGACGGAGCTATGGCGGCGGCCTGGTTTGGAGCTGCGGTGCTCCAGCGGCGGTCCGCAGAGCTGTGGTGCTCCAGCGGCGGCGGCCTGGTTCGGAGCTGCTGTGCTCCAGCGGCGGCGGTGGTCCACAGAGCTGCGGTGCTCAAGCAGCGGTCCGCAGAGCTGTGGTGCTCCAGCGGCGGCCTGGTTCGGAGCTGCAGTGCTCCGGCGGTGGCGGTCGGCTTAGAGCTGCGGTGCTCCAGCGGCGGCGGTGGCCCGCAGAGCTGCGGTGCTCCAGCGGCGGTCCGCAGAGCTGCGGTGCTCCAGCGGCGGCGGCCTGGTTCGGAGCTGCGGTGCTCCAGCGGCGGCGGCCCGCTTAGAGCTGCGGTGCTCCAGCGGCGGCCTGGTTCGAGCTGCGGTGCTCCAGCGGCGGCGGCGGCCCACAGAGCTGCGGTGCTCCAGAGGCGGCGGCGGCCCACAGAGCTGCGGTGCTCCAGTGGCAGCGGCCCAGTTCAGAGCTGCGGTGCTCCAGCGGCGGCCTGGTTCGAGCTGCGGTGCTCCAGAGGCGGCGGCGGCCCACAGAGCTGCGGTGCTCCAGAGGCGGCGGCGGCCCACAGAGCTGCGGTGCTCCAGTATCAGCGGCCCAGTTCAGAGCTGCGGTGCTCCAGAGGCGGCGGCGACCCAGTTCAGAGCTGCGGTGCTCCAGTGGCGGCGGCGGCCTGCATCGTCTCAGCGCAGAGGGAGAACTAGGTGGGAGGAAGACAGGGACTTAAGACTTTTGCCTTCCACCACAGTGAGGAGGTGCCTGGTGAACTCATTGTGGTGGATGTTGGATATGTGTTTATTGTGTGTTTTGTTTTTATTATATGTATGACTGTATGGTAACAATTTCGTTCAGACCATAAGGTCTGAATGACAATAAAGGAATATAATGTAATCTAATCTAATAATCATTAATACAATAAATTAATAACCATAATACTAGTGCAAAAGTCCAAACTCCTTAGTACAACCAAAGACACAGTCCATAGAAGTTCACAGTTGCTGAGGTTAGTGTTGTGTAGTGTTCAAGAGCCTGATGATTGTTTTTCTATAGATACAGCATGGAAACAGACCCTTCAGCCTACCGAGTCTACGCCAACCATTGATCACCTGTTCACACTAGTTCTATGTTATCCCACTTTCTCATCCACTCCCTTCACCTTAAGGGCAATTCTGAAAAAAGGTCATGACCCAAAATGTCACCTATCGATGTTCTCCAAAGATGCTGCCTGACCCGCTCAGTTACTCCAGCACTTTGTGTCTTTTGTGGATCAGAATGTAGTTGGAATGGTTAGTACATTTGAAAAAGGACACCAAAATCGGTGGTCGTGGACAATGGTTATCTAAGATTACAACAGGATCTAGATTAACTAGGAAAGTGAATCAAGAAATTGCGAATCGAATGTAACTTAGACAAGTGTGAAGTGTTGTATTTGGTAAGTCAAACCAGAGCAGGACTTAAACAGTAAATGGTAGAGCCTTGTAGAGTGACGGAAATTGGTGCGAAACTTTGGATTTGGAACCAGAGCTACTGCATTTGCCAATAATCCAGCTCTCTTGCCAAACGCAGTCTAGCACTCACAACTCATTAAATGATCCATTTAGTACCATGTTAATTAAAGAGTGTTGTCTACTGGCACACTGGGAAATCTGTGTAACTATCTGTGAGATTTTTTCCTTCTGGACCAATCTTTGGTGAATTATGGTTTGATGTTTACAATTAGTCCTATTTCAAACTGTGGCTTCATCTCCCTCCCAGGTGATCTGGTTGTCCCATGAGCACCGTGTTGAAAAAGAGCAGATAAGCTAAAGTCCTTTGGCCCAAGATCCCCATCTACGCTAGCGCCATTTGCTTGTGTTTGGCCCATATCCCTCTAAACCTTTTTGTCTATGTACCTGGCCAAACATTTCTTAAATATTGTTGCTGTACCTGCCTCAACTATTTTCTCTGGCAACTCATGCCATGTACCCACATCCCTCTGCGTGAAAACGTTGCCCCGCCAGGTTCCTATTAAATCTTTTAATAGGAGACTCTATGCATCCACCCTTTCTAATCACCTCATGATTTTATGCAACTCTATAAGATCATCCCTCAGCCTCCTCAGCTGCAAAGTATAAAGTCCTAACCCAACCAACCTCGACCTATCGTTCAACCCTCGAGTCCTGGCAACAACCTTATAATTCTTCTCTGCATTTTTCCCAACTTAATAGAATTTTTTTTGTTCTCTCTAGTGTTCCAGAGAATTTTTACGCATCAACCAACATCACCGACGAAAGCACACATTATCTGCCTTTTATCTCACTGCTGTTTCCAAAAGCCCGCTGTGCACAAATTGACAGCTGTATTTTCTACATTTTAACAGTGTCTTTGCTTCAAAATGATTTTGTCCTGAGGTCATAAATGATACTATAGGAATTTGTGTCTTTTCGTTAATGGCCAGCCTTAATGACTGCTTTTACAGATCACAGACCATAATTTAATGACAAATCTAGGGTAGGGTGTTTTTGCCACAGAGATCGAGGCTCGGATTTTGAAGAAGTCCATATTGCACTCCCTTTCTCTGCTGTCAGGAGCCTTAGGTGGTTCGGTTTGAAAGCTCCAACCTCATAAAAACCTGTGTCTAAACCTGTGCCCCCAGGGATCTCAAAGAAACTGAGAAGATGCAAAAAGAGGAGAGTTCGAAATAGAGGGGTCACAAAGTAAGTCAGAACCATTCTACAGGAACAGTCACTTAATTTTGTGTTTAAACAATCGATGGCGAAATGGCTTTGTGCAGGGCGCTTAATTCCTGGGCAATGAAGTCATTAAGTGATGCTCACCGGGGCAGAAAGGTGAAAGATGGGGCCAATCAGTGAAAGCACTGGGGCCTCCTTACATTGTAGGATGCCTCAAGGCACATCCCAATGTACAGGAGTATTGGCACTGTTCCCATAGCGATCTCTCTACCACTCCCCCATTAAGTGAAACCAAGAGTATATCAAGCTCCCTAATGCAAACATCCCTGAACCCTCTTGACAGCTAAGTGCAAACACTGTCCGCTATTCAATTTAATCTTTCAAAAGGCCGTGGTGTGAGATTAATGGCAGAAGGTCGTGTGGCTGCAGATGAGAAGGATGATGACTGATTGGGAGACTTCTGCAGCTTGCTCAAAAATACTGCTCCATTCAAAGAGAATCATTCGAGTTTAGTGTTAATGCAAAAGCAGAATCCATTTGGATTTGGACTCACACCTTCTAAGCACCTGGTAAATCTTGGCACTTTTCCAGTGCACATGAGCAATGTAGGAGATTCAGGATGTGGCTGTGACAGTCATTAACTATCGGATTATATGCAATATTGTTAATCTTTTGCAAAATGTTTTAACCTTAACCAATTTCTTCTATAAACTACTACACTATAATCTTGGAAAGTGAAAACTCGGTTCAAAACTCCCTCATGTTTAAACTGAAGAAGGGTCCCGACCCAAAACGTTATCAGTCCATTCACCAGACCTCCCAACATTTGATTGTCAAAATTCATAATATTTCCCCTCAAAATTCATATTTTTAAATGAAAATTCATAATATGTCGCGGCGCCCTATTCGGGGTCCCATGTCACAAATTCTAAATTGTGAAGAAGTATTTTAAATGCCAAAATGTGAAAAAGGTACATGTATGCTGAAACATTTATAATTCTTTGTTAAACTTTGATAAACTTGGCACTAGACTCACCTTCATTTCTCTCACTTGGGGTTGTTGCCGGCGGCTATGCGCCTGCGCACTGGTGCAGATCAGCGGGCTGCCGGCGGGCGGGTGCGGCACATGCGCACGTTGCCGGCGGGTCTGCGCCTGCGCACTGGGTGGGGGTGGGGGGGGAGATATGGTTGGAACCCTTCTCCATAGAAACAGGCCCTTTGGCCCAAATCGTCCATGCCGGCCAAGATGCCCCATATAAGCTAGTCCTATTTACTCACGTTAGGCCCATATCCCTCTAATCCTTTAGTCTTCATATAGGTAAAATGGGAGTTCATCCACTTTACTGTACACAATGGGCAAACAGAATATCTTTTAAATGGGAGAGGTTGAGTAATCCCTCTTAAATCTCTCCCCTCTCACCTTAAGTCTACATCTTCTAGTTTTAGAATCCTGTACTTTTGGGAAATGACTGTGATCATTCACTTTATCCTTGTCTAATAATCTTATACACCTCAACCCTCAACCCTCCAATGTGCAAAAAAAAAGACAGCCTATCCAACCTCTCCCTAGAACTCAAGCCTAAATGTCCAGTGTACATCCTGATGAATATCATTTGTACCATTTCCAACGTAACAACATCATTCCTATAGCTGGAATAATCCATGCCTCAATTACCTCCCGTGGTAGCTTGTTCCATACACCCACCACCCTTTGTGTGAAATAAGAAAAAAATGTTGGAGATTTATAAGTGCTCCACTTACAGCTTCCTACCACTGGCAGATGGATGTTCACTCTCCAATATCTGTATCCCAACCTGTGTCACAGAGATCTCCTCTTACAAGCAATTCTGCATGGCAAGGTTTTCAAGAGGGTATAACAAAAGAATTGGGGTGAATTGTAGTGGAAATTAGGAATTTTCTTCATTTCCTATCACCAATAACAAAGTCATGAAGGCCATTGGAAAGGAATGAATTAAAAAAAATCAGAACTGAAGGGGAATCAGTCATTATGGGGAGTTCACTAACTGGATAGAACATGGGTGCAGGGGCTTATTTCTAAGTTTCTAAAGCGACCATAATTATACTTCACTCTCACATCAAATCAATCAATTGGACAGGTCATCGAACAAGTTCTTTTATGTTCCTATTTTCTTTGCTCCATCTCTCACCAAATGGTTACACTGGGCATTGACTGTGTACAATACCCCTAAAGGCTGGTCGGTAATATAATACAAGTTACCTTTATTGATATCTCGAGCCCTCTCCTTACAAGTTACAGCAGTGGAGTCAAAGAACATCGACTTTTAGCTGTGTAGTCTTAAAACAAAATGGTTCCAGTGATTTAAAATCTGAAAGGGGATCTTTGGATAGTTAATAGGTTAAAGAGTGTAGAACAATGAACTCATTTCACAGGAAGTTAATGGACTGCATTGGATTCCCTTTTGTCCCAAGTGGAGTTGAAGATAATGGGCCACAATTTGTATAGCACGGCATCTATTGGTTTCTGTTGTTGGTTGGACGGACCCCTGCAGCTCAGGGTAAATGGGTACTTGCTGAGTTACTGAATGTGCGAGCTGATAATGGTGTAGTGCCGTGGGGGGGGGGGTGGGGTAAGAATCGGGGTATCTCCGGCCTGTGAAAGTGGAGCAAGTTGCAGGGTATCTCCTCCAATTCTACCAAGGGCTTGAATGAATAGCACAAGAAGTTAACGGGAACGTGAATTAATATCAGATTGTACGGATGGGTAGAGAGGATAAGGAAGAAAACGCATCTAAAATTTATCAAAGATAGAAAGCCAGACGATGCAACATTTTCCAGACTTCACAACATTACTAACACAAAGGAGCAAAAAAAAGCAAACTTGGAGGAACTCAGTGGGTTGAGCAGCATCTGTGGGGGTGGGGTGGGGGTGGTAATGAATTGTCAACATTTTGCATCAAGATTCTGTATCAGGACATCTTAACCCGAAATGTCGGCAATTCAGTTTCTTCCCATTGATGTTGTTCAGCCCACTGAGTTCCTCCAGATGTTCGTTTTTGGTCCAGATTCTAGCATCTGCAGTCTCTTGTGTCTCCACCAACAAAGGGGCTTGAATGAATACTCAATGGTTTATACCATGTCAACCTATTATTAACAGTCCCTTTGTTCCTTCCCCCATCTTCTCTGCTACTAACTAGCTTTCACTTTTTGTCAGTTCTGTAGAAGGGTCTTCGACCTGAAGCACTGATTGTTTTGATTGATTGATGAAAGGTGCAGCATGGAAACAGTCAATGACCCAACAAGCCCACACCAACCATCAATCATCAGTTCATTCTTGTTCTATGTTACCCCACTTTCTCATTCACTTCCTACACATTAAGAGCAATTTACAGATGCTAATTAACTTACAAACCACCATGTCCTTTGTATGTGGGAGGAAACTGGAGCACCTGGAGGAAGCACATGGGGTCAGAGGAAGATCGTGCAAACTCCACTGAGGCAGCGCCTGAGTCCAGGATCGCAGCCAGGTCTTTGGCACTATGTTAGATAGAGCTCTAGGGGCTAGTGGAGTCAAGGGATATGGGGAGAAGGCAGGCAGGGGTTATTGATAGGAGACGATCAACCATGATCACAATGAATGGCGGTGCTGGCTCGAAGGGCCGAATGGCCTCCTCCTGCACCTATTTTCTATGTTTCTATGAGCGGCAGTTCTACCAGCAGCACCACTGTGATTTCTCTGTCCACAGATGCTGCTGAACTGGCTGAGTTCTTCTGTTTTTGTTTAAAATCTGTCATTTTTGTATTTCTTCCCCAAAGGGTTTAAAACGTACATAGAACTTCGAACTGTATGTTGCAGTATCAGAATGTTTGCCCCATGATGCCTTTGCCAAACACAATGTCTCATTAAACTAACTCCTGGCTGTTTAGCTTAGTTTAATTTAAAGATACAGCATGGAAACAGGCCCTTGACACTGAGGCCAATTTACAACTTTACCAAGCCAATTAATCTGCATATCTGTACGTATTTGAAGTGTGGGAGGAAACCGGAGCTCCTGGAGAGAACCAATGCAGGTCATGGGGAGAACATACAAACTCTATGCAGACAACACCCTACATCAGAATCGAACCAGGGTTTCTGGCGCAGCAAAGCAGCAACTCTACATCTGCGCCACCATGCCGCCCCATGTTAGTAATTTATTTTCAATGCAGGCAGGTACCGAAATATGTAACGGGGGGCAGAGCTGTCTGAAATCCAAAGTGAACGTTGGAACCATGCGGCTAATCAGTCCGTTTCTGTCAATGTTTCAATGGTTCCTTTATTATCAAGTGTACCAAGGTATAGTGAAATTCTTTTTTTTTGCGTACAGATCAGAAG
Organism: Okamejei kenojei; assembly: GCA_035221665.1. Classification (NCBI taxonomy): domain Eukaryota; kingdom Metazoa; phylum Chordata; class Chondrichthyes; order Rajiformes; family Rajidae; genus Okamejei; species Okamejei kenojei. The sequence goes on along the minus strand of CM069148.1, from coordinate 14,717,567 downwards.
ATTATTGCCCTTAATAAGTACATTTAATTATAATAAGTCACACATCCTTTTTCTCCAGAGATACTGCCTGATCCGTTGAGTTACTCCAGCACTTTGTGACTATCTTTCAGTCTGTTTCTATGCTGTATGACTCTAAGATCTTATAATCGAGCCATGTTCACATCTACGCATTCAGCAGGTCCTATTCCCAAAGCTACTTTACACCCACTCTGTGTCTAGAATCCCACCAAGTTGCACATCAACAAACTTGAAAATATCACGTTTTGTCCTCTCAGGCAAATTGTTGACACAGGTTGTGAATAGTCGGGGCCTATCCACTGATTCCTCTGGTGCTTGAGTTCACAGGCTGAGAAGGATCTGTTTCACCCCACTCTTTGCTATCTGTCTAATCTATGTCAGCTGGCAGGTCAGCAACTTCAAACTTTCTCTCTCCCTCATTTTTTAAGCAGTGTGATCACACTTGCAATTGGTTAATTCCTCTGACATTTCCTTATTCCTCATTGTAAATTCCCCTTCCACTGTCTATAGGGTATCCACATTACTAGTCTTTTCCTAGCTTACAAACTTATAAAATCCCTTTTTCTTATCTGAAATATGGCATCTCTGTGAGTGTAATGGCCCCTTTGTATTGGCACCAGAAACATCGGATCTTAATTCCTCCCTTTGTGTGACAGCTTCCCACACTAAAGCACATCTCTCTTGTAAGTGTGTAGTCTCCCCGTCCACATCTGTGTCCAGTTCTAGTTTAACTGTATGTTTTGTGGATGTACGAGTAACAGAGTGTGGTGGGCTCCTGGAATGTGCAGACAGGGGTGGTGGTGGTGGAAGCAGATCGGAGGCTTTCAAATAGGCATACGAGTGTGCAGGGAATGGAGGGATATGGATCACAAGCTGACAGAGGAGATATGTTTAGTTTGGCATCATGTTCAGCACAGACATTGTGGGCCTGTTCATGTGCTCATCTGTTTTATGTTTGAAATGGAAGCCTCTGGAGAAAACCCAGGCGGTTATAGAGAGAACATGCAAACTCCACACAGACAGCACCGGTCAGAATTAAACCCTGTGGCTGGAGACATTAGCAGCAGCTCTACTTACTGCACTGCTGTGCCAAAGTCAAACAACGGTGAAGCTCAATGTATTGCCCATTTCCAGGTGGCCTGACAAGTGTTTCTACTTCTCAGGACATAAAATAGCAATGTTACAACATTTTGAGATTTTAAAAATCAAGTCTACAATTTATCCCAACAGACTAAGCATAAAAAGAAGTTTAATTTGACACCTAATTCACTTCAGTATTAAAAAAGTTATGCCCATTTTCATACTCGGAAATTAGCATCTTGTTCCCTATTGCTTTCCATTGACTTAACACAAAAGCTGTGATCAAGGACAGTCAAAAGCCCATAACTTTCTTAAAAATTAAGAGAACTAAAATAAATTTTCAGTTATTATAGATTGAAGCATTCTGAAACAAATATGAAACAATCTTACTTCGATGACCTGAAATTAAAGCGTATAATTAGTTAGTTACCTAATTGTAGCTAATTATAAAATTCAATTACTAGATCTAAACATCTATCCAGTTTTTAAGAAAAGGTTAACATTTTTAAATAGCCTAAGTGTCCAAATAACATTCACACAAGAATTCACAGTATAACATGACTTTTAAATCTCATTGTCATGAATTTATAGGCCAAATGGAAGGAATTTAATGTTTAATTCCCGTAAATTAATGGACATTTAAATCATCTTGCGAGTGGGTTTTTGTGGAATGCAATCGATTGGAACGTTGCGGTTGCGGTGAATTTGTACCCCATATTGGCAGGAAAAACACTGCCGGTTCGTATGGGGCCAAAATCACATTTTCGCCAATTAAATTTGGATTAAAGTCAGCCTAAGAAGCAAGTTTATATGTTTTGTCCCTGCCGTGAGCACTGTCCCGTTGTAGGCGTTGACGCGTTAAAAGTAGCTTTTATTTTACTCCATCGATTAAATTGTCCCGCGATTTGTTTTTAAAACTTCCGAGGACGGAAGTCCAGTCGATTGTTCTGCAACAGCTGGTAGCCTGAGGAAGTTCGCCTCCGACAAGCAGGAGAAAACGGCATTTTAACCCCGCCCGTGGCAGAACTGCAGCGCCACTGAAGGTAAGTATTGTAACATCGCTACATAAAAGATCACCCAGGCAGCATGTCACCAGAATAATTTATCATCCAGATTAGGCTGGACTCAGACGTTTCTTCCCTTCTGTGAGATCTTAGTGGGTTAAGTTAAAAATGGGCAGGATTTATTAAATTCATTTTGCCACTTGACCCAAGATTACTGGTCAGCAGCCAACAAACACTGATCTCTGTGTCTGCACCTGTATTGATTCATAAAGTCAACAGCACAGAGAGAGATCCTTCGGCCCAACTTGTTCATGCCGACAAAGATGCCCCATCTAAGCTGGTCCCATTTGGTTGTGTATGGTCTCTATGCCTCTAAACTTGTTGTATCCATGTAACTGTCCATATATCTTTTAAATGTTAATATACCCGTCTCAGCCATTTTCTCTGACAGCTTGTTCCATGTGCATACCATTGTGTTTACTGATGTCCAGCCCAGGTAATCTAAATCTAGTGTTGTACGTACACATCAACAGGAATCCGTAGCAGCGTGGGAAGAAGGTGGGAGACATCAGACATGGCGAGAAGTCGCGGTTCCAGCAGCTGTAGAATGCACAGGCCCGTACTGAAAATTGTATTAATGCCTAGGGAACCAAAAAGAACAAGGATTTTTCATGAGTAAAAATCTGAGTCATAGAGTCAATCAGCACCGTAGTCATACAGCACAGAAACAGGCCCTTTGGTCCAACTCAGCTATGTCGTCAATGATGCCCCATCTCAGCTAGTCCTATTTGCCCTGTCCCCTTCTACCTAAATGGTTTCAAATTCCACTCATCTTTTCTCCCTCCCTACACCCTTTTGTCTTCTTTTCATGTCTATCCATTGTCACTTACCCTATCCATCTGCAATGCAAACCCCTCTTATTTGCATCCACCTATGGCTTGCCAGGCTTTGTTTCCCCTCCCCACTCCACTCAGTCTGGAGAATGGTCCTGACCCGAAAAGTCGCCTTTCTGTTCCCTCCGTAGATGCTGTCTGATCCACTGAGTTACTCTAGCACATTCTGCTTTGCTCATATTTATGACCCATGGTTCTGGGCTTGAACATACGTGAAAGACATATTATCTGTATTTTCTCCACCATTCTGTAGAATCAGATACAGCTACTATGTAGAAGAGGTATTTAAACAGATTCTGAAATAGGCAAGAATACGATTCTAATGTGGGCAAATGGGATTAATGCAGATCGGCAAAGTGATGAGCATGGACAGTGGGTTGAAGGGTCTGTTTCGGTACAACTCTAAACCCTTTCGAGATTCTAAATGCTCTATCAGATTACCCTTCAGTCTTTTCTAAGGAACCCCAACCCGTTCAATTTCCTGACAGGATAACGTCTTAGTTTTGTTAACCTTGTGCATTACAACTGTAGTCAGAGCAACATTAGCAGTGTCTAGCATTGATATTGGCTGTTCTCCAGCTAGTTCTTCCCCTGATGCGGCTTCACATTCTCTTTAGGAAGTGCTTTATTTTGACAACTGTTGACGCGCTGCCCTTTCCAAATCTTCAGCATGTAGGTGTCAACATTGTTTTCAGAGTGTTACTTGTGGCTCAGATCAACGGATACATTTCTTCAGCTGCAGAACTCCCTCTGCAGCAGCATGGGGTCAAGGGTAGCGGAAACAGCCTCGTTGTTTAATCTGAGGGCAATGTGGGATGATGACTTGAATCTTCCATGTGTGTCAACAAAACCTTGAAACAGTATCTACTGTTGAGTAATAAGCACCGGTGGATGATCATGTATCTAAACTCGTGGCTTATCAAAATAAGGTTGTCACTAACACATCAAATAAAGGATTATTTACTTGAGAGCAGTCAAAATGTGGAATTTGCTCCCAAAAGGGAATGATGGAGCATAGGTGTACTCAAAAGCACCCACTGCAATGACAGTGTGAAGTAATTCCAGTGTTTTCATGGACATTAGAAATGTCATACTTTGTGTTTTGTGCAGAGTTTTTGTTTTATTGACGAAAAGGTTTCTGCACAACTAACCCATATATTGCACTTTCAAATAATGGAAAGAGTGAAGAAAATGCTGGGTAGAGTGTGCCACTTGTTACAAAGAGACAGAGGGGTCAAGAGAAGTTTTCAAAAAAGAAAACTGGATAGATCCTTGAAGGGGATAAACAGTTTCAAAGCCACACAGTACGGATGAAGCAGTGGGATAAAATAGCTCTCTGAAGGGTCAGCAGTGTCACAGTGGGCTAAACAAAAGGAGACCAAAGTAACTGAGAACTTTTTCAGTAGATTAAAGGTTGCTGGGGAAGAACAGAGTTCCATATCAATAAAATCCATTCCAACTTAGAAGGTAACATATTTAGATAATTAGCAGGAAAACTGGCAATGGAGGTAATTATTTTCATACAGAGTGTTTCTAGAATACAGAATGTCTACACAGAACCTATGATGGAATCAAAACTTCCAAGTGCACGGATAAACGTCTGAAAAGAGAAAGTGTGGAAAAATAATTTTCAAGCAGTGGGACATTAGATGGCCCACTCAGAAAGCACCCACACAAGCACAGCACTTCTTCTGTGCTGTACAATACAGGGGTTTTATAGATGAACCACAATTGCGACGCATGGAAGATTGAAGATGTGAAAACATCTAAAATGAGACAGTCTGTGCCTTTGCCCGTCAACAATGAGTTTTTCAAATATCTTTTGTCACACTCGCTCCACGGTGCTGCACTTACCGTACAGAATGATCAAGTCCCAGATGGCCAACACCGTGTCCCAGCAGGGCAATGATGTGAAAAGAGTCAGGAACCAAGTGGTGATGAACAATAATGGAGCCACTTTCAGGTTCTCCTGTCAGAATTTTAACAGAATATGTCAGTTAATAATGGTCCCAAACCTGGCACAAAGGTACATTTGAGAATTACCGCAGGAGTTTGCACTTCCTTGTAAGAAATTTCCACACGTGGTACGCTGCGATTAAGTACAATTCAAAATCCTTAGACCAGAAGTTAGTCCATCCTCACCCGCACGCACCTCCCCTCCCCTTCCCCCTTTGCATCTCACTATCTAAACGTGGCCTTCTTTTCATTCCCTCTCCATCTTCACTACTTGACTTTTATGGGAACAAGTTCCCATTCTCACCAATTTCTGGGTAAAGATATTTACCCTCAATTAATTTTTGGATTTGTCAGTGACTGTTTCACATTTGTAATCGTCCCAGAAGCATGTGCTGCCTGGAACAGTAAAGAGGTTACATTACAAGGATATATTTTATCGATTACACTAGCCTTCCTAGAGAATAGAAGGGTAGTGGAGAATCTTATTGAAGAAGTTGATTTTCCAGAATGGAGAGGAACTATTTTCTCTGGCTTGTCCAGGATGAGTACAGCATAACTGTGAAATTGGAATAAAGTTTCTCATGATGATGTTGGGAAGGATTTTCTCCCACAGAAGGGAGTAGAAATCGAACCCGGGTCTCTAGCGCGGTGAGGCTGCAGCTCTATTAGCTGCACCGCTGCACTGCACAGCCAATACAAGGTCATGCGCTTTCAGAGGAGGTGGGAAAACATGGAATAGCACAGCAAATGGGCATTTAGCCCACAAGAGAGTCCATAGATTCCCAAAATGACAGACTATTTCCATGTGAAGGTATACCAGTGCTCAAGAAAGTTATGCAAGGTGAACCAGCAACTATATTTGAGCGAAAGTTGGTTGCAATAAAAGCTATAAGTTTATCATAGTAATGTTACCATATGTTGCCAGAGACAGGGCATTCGATGTTTCAGCAGCTGTTGAAATATTTTGGCATGCCTTTGGATTCTGCAAAGTGAACAGTTATATTTCAATGTGCACATGAAACAGCAAGACAGAGAGATTTACGAGCACACCACCTTGCATTTAAAGAGAACACTTAGCATAGCAAAACATCCCGAGGTGCTTCACCTAGGTACAATTATCAAACAAAAACTGGCATTAAACCAGTGCTTTTTTTGTGACGGCAACATATCGGCAACTCTAAAAAGTTAAAAACTACATCTTCATAACTTTACTACCTGAATTTTAACTTTTAGGTTCGTCAATTTTAAAAGATCAGTTTTATTAGAAAATGTACTAAAGTTATAAAAGTGAAATGTATTAATTAAATCATGCCCTGATACAGCTTAAGCAGGTTAGATGAGGATCCACCATAGATACTAAGAGCAAGGAACAAAGCCTGGAGATTATTTTTTAGGGCAATTTGGACAAAATTTGGAATTTTTGTTTGAAAGATACAGTATGGAAACAGGCCCTTCAGCCCACCTAATCCATGCTGACCACCGATCACTCATTCATACTAGTTTACATTATCTTCTATTGGTTTGGTGACATTTTTTTGTGTATGTTATTTTACTAATACTGCATGTTAAATCTTTAACATATGTTGATTTTATACTTGTTTTAGTTATTTAAGTTATTCAGCTATTTAGTTAAAGTTATTGGTTATAAAATCAAAACAGAAGAAAGGGTATACTGTTGAAAAAAAAAATGTTGATAATGCAGCTTAACTTTTAATCAATATGGCACCTTTTTGTCTACAAATAAAGCACTGCAACAAGCCATACAGAGATATTAATGTACGCAGATGCTTAATCAGAGAGCAGGGCAGTGAGGGATGATCCAAAGGAAGAAAGAGTAGAGATATGTTAATTTGTAGGATGGGAATTCTAGAGCTAGCGCTCCTGCCAGGCAAAGATGCAGTGATGGGAAGCAGGGATGAGCAAGAACCCAGAGTCACCAGGGTGAAACATCACCTTGACTGAATTGTTCTTTCATAACTCTCGGAAACTCCCTCACTATTTGCAATGAGATCTTTTGCATTCATCAGACCAGAAACATGAAAGTGCAGTTTGACATCTCATCCCAAATGCACCTTTATAAAAAAACTTGCAGAAAAACAATGATAATGTACTACAGGGGTTTTTCAGCGTGTTGCTTCGAATACCAGGGCCATGAGAAAGAAACCCTGCACACAAAGGTTATTAGCTTCAATAGAGCACAAAATGCTGGAGGAACTCAGCAGGTCTGGCGGCAATGGACAATGGACAGACAACGTTTCAAGTCAGGGCCCTTCTTCAAAATCTTGACCAGAAACATTGCCTGTCCTTTCCCTCTCTAGATGCTGTCTGACTGCTGAGTTCCTCCAGCACTTTGTGTTTTGCTCAAGATTCCAGGAGCTGCAGCTTCTTGTATCTCTCTAGTTTCTGTAGATCTGGGTCAAGCTACTTCTCCAAGCCAAGTGACCACTCCATTAAATTATGCGATCAGTGTCTCAAATAAGCACATTTAATTACATTGTGGAGCTTTTCCTCCTGATGAATGATCGAAAAGTGACCAAACACCCTGGGCTTAGAAAATAATATTTTTTATTTTAATTTATTCTTGGGATTTGAACATTGAAAGCAAGGGCCACATTTATAGCCCATTCCTTGTGGTACTGTAAATGTGAGAGGATCTCTTTTTAAAACACCACTAACAACTTGATGCAACCAAGTGCAATTAAAATTGGTGTAAGAAATTGGAGTCCCATAAATGACTGGACCAGTTAATGACTAGATTTTGTTCACTAAAGGTATATTACTAACACCATTTTACACAATGATAACCCAAACAGTTTTATGGCTAACATTACTGATACCTATTTGTAGATTTCTGGAATAAAAAATGTAACCAGATTACCAGTCAATTTTCTCGGCTTAATATCGATTGTAGATGCACAAAAACTAGATATAAGAATCTTGAGCAAAACACAAAATTTTAGTGGAACACAGTGGGTTGGGTGGCATCTGTGGAGAAAAAGACAGGCAATGTTTTGGGTCGGAACCCTTCTTCAGGACTTAAGTAGAGGGGAGATAGCTCCCCCCTTTCTACTAACTTTCTCCCCTCTTGAAAAAAGGCTTGAAGAAAGGTCCCGATCCAAAACATTACCTGACCATTTCCCTCCACAGATGCAGCCTGACCCACTGAGTTCCTCCAGCACTTTGTATTTTCATGTAATGCATTTTCTTTATTAAGAATACCATAAAAATGCTGTGTTAGAAAATCATCTAGTGAGATTCTTAACTCAAGCTTAAAAGCTCCACTTTCTATTAACATAATTTCATTCTTTATTTTAAGTATTCTTATGTTAATATTGAACAATATAACATTAATACAAGTCTGTGCATTTTAATATTGTATATTACTTCTGAGACGTTAATAAACGAAGTTTCAATGATTGGGTAAAATGAGACAAAATTAAAGGCATTAAAAAAAGCATTTGTTTTATTGCTTTCAGTACTTATATTTACCTTCTTCCACATAATGAAACTCCAACCTACAACAGCCTATGGGACATCTAAAGCTTCTCTTTTTAGTTCAATAGCTTGGGCAACAACTAACTCTAAACTATAATTGACAAGTGCATGGAAGGACCACTCTTTTTACTCAATGGTGTAAGGTTAATGCCATCACTGACAACCTCCGAACTTGATCAGTTCCATGAGGTAAAGATGTATCTGGCCCCGTCTCAATTAAACAGTCCTGCTTGGTTTCTCAGCCAATTATGTCAAGAAAACATTGTTATGATAGTGAGAAGATGATTGTTGTATGTGAAAGTTTGCTGTGCACCAAATGACTCCTGCATGTTCCTGCATTACAACAATAGCTGCTCTTCTAATTAGGTATAATGGCTGCAAAGCATTTCCGTATGCTATGTAAGGCATGTGGGAAATGCAAGTCAGGCACAGGCAGAGTAGTGGAGCGACAGGTAAAAATGCACAAAAACGCACGCGCGCACAAACACTCTCATAATTCACTGCCAAGGAACATACGTATCCAGAGAATGCTCGTAAAATCCTGCCAGGTACTTGGGTTTTTCTAGTAGGACAACCAAAGCCCAGAAGGCATCCTGCTCCTGCATGTTCATTAGGAGCATGGCTGCTATGTATGACATTCCTAGCAAAAAGAAGTTACAGATAAGTTGATTGATAAAATCATTAAAACAAATTGCATGCACTGTTAATGAATAACTTATTTAATAATGAACAAAAAATAATTTAACTGGTCACCATCTCCTTCTCAATTGGGAGCAACACAAGGTTGAATTTGCGTGATGTTTTGCATTCGTTGTAGTAATTATTATTCTATCCACCATTATCATGTGTGCTGTGCACTCACGCGAACAAGAAATTTCATTGTATCGATATGACGATAAATGAATCTGAATCTAAATGGTTATATTCTCTTTTTGCTACATGCTTCTAACCAAAGATACTAAAGGAGCTTTTAATTAATGATTCCTCCAAGGTCCAAATCCCAATGCACACTGGCACATCGTTATCTCAACCATCTTCTCAATCTTCCTCACTACAATCTGCAGCCTATCTCCAGCAAGTTTACCAGGAGTGCAAAAAGCAAACTGCTGGAGAAACTCAGCAGATGAGACAGCATATGTGGGAGGAAAAATGACAGGTTTTGTTTTGGATCAAAACTTTTCTTTAGATTGACCAATTTCCCTCCATAGATGCTGCCTGACTTGCTGAGTTACTCCAGCAGTTTGTTTTTGGTTCAAGATTCCATCTGCAGTCTCTTGCTTTAGCAATGGAGAGGAGTCAATATATTGGACGTTTGGGAACATCACCATTTCAAAATCCAAATCGCTCTAATTCCTGTCATTCAATTACAGTACCCCACTGATAATTTACAATCAGAGATTGAGGTCCAAATGATGGGCCATACACTAAACATCCTGAAGAAAATAAATCAACTGTTTGAAGAACTCTGATCTTATAGACGTGTACAAAATCATGAGAGGAATAGAATCTTAGAAAATAGGTGCAGGAGTAGGCCATTCGGCCCTTCGAGCCTGCACCGCCATTCAATGTGATCATGGCTGATCATCCAATTCAGTATCCTGTACCTGCCTTCTCTCCATACCCCCTGATGCCTTTAGCTACAAGGGTCACATCTAACTCCCTCTTAAATATAGCCAATGAACTGGCCTCAACTACCTTCTGTGGCAGAGAATTCCACAGATCGGGTAGATCAGGTAGAGGCACAAAGTCTCTTGCCCAGATTAGGGGAATCAAAAATCAGAGGACATAGATTTAAGGTGAGGGGGGATGATTTAGTAGGAGCCCAATGGGTAACTTTTTCATGCAAAGGATAGTAGGAGTGTGGAGCGAGCTGTTGGAGGAAGTAGTTGAGGCAGCAACATTTAGATCTAACCTGCCACAATTGAGGTTTCTCACCCAGAGGTGTTGGGGGAAAAACACAAAGTGCTGGATGAACTCAACAGATCAGGAAAGCATCTGTGGAGGGGAATGGACAGACGATGTTTTGGTTTGGGATCTATCTTCAGGCTGAGTGGAGTAAGGGGAAGGAGCAAGAAAAGAGAGGTGGGTGTGGGTCATAGTCTAGCGTTTGATGGGTAGATACAGGTGGGATGGTTATTGGCAGATAGGTGGACTAAGCAACAAAGGCTGGAGATGAAAAGGACACAAATGTGTGTAAGATAAGGGGAGAGGAAGAGGAGTGAAATGTAAAGCTGGATGGGAGATGTAGTTGGAAAGGGACAGTGGGAGGAGAAAGAGAGGGGATAAAATGGAAATGGGTGACTTGGGAATGGTAATGGTTGTACAAAAAAATATAAAAGGCACGGTGACCGTGGGTGTGGGAGAAATGTACGTGCACCAAAGTGTTCGTGGTGGGAGGGTTTTATTTGAAATTGGAGAATTCCAAGTTAACACTGTTGGATTGTAAGCTACGAAGCAGAGTATATGTGTTGAGGAATTCAGCAAGTTTATCCACCAACAGTGAACTCCATGATGAGAGTAAATGCCAACAATTCCATGTGGAACTGCTGATGTATCCCATTAGGCTTTGGCCATTGTGATTTGGCTGCTCACTCAGCTTATTGGCTTAATACATTTTTTAAAATTTCAAAAATAAACTTTATTCACAATTTTAAAAAACATATAGAAACGATCCCATTGAGACTAGCATAGAAAGGTATCAAGATAGGCAGAGATAAGGTGGTTGAGGGGCCTATTTCTGTGCTGCACAATTCTATGAGAACATATATCTATGCCCCTCAGTTTTAAATGATCGGGCCCTTTTCTTGTAATTATGCATCTTTTCTGAGACTCTCCCACTGCTGAAAGCTTCTCTCATTGACCCTGACAAGCCCCCTTAAGATCTTATGTGTTTGAAGAAATATGAACTTAACCAATTTAGCCTTTTTTAATAGGAAAACTCTAACCCCAGCAATTAGCCAGGTGAATTTCCTTTGGACTGCCTTCAATCCTTTTTAGATAAGGGGGCAAAACTGTGAGCAATAGAGTTGACTATCAAGGCAACAGTCCTGCAATTGTACTCTGTCCCCTGCTCCATCTCATTGACACTCCTCCATTCTTTCCTCCCAAAATGAGATTGTGCTTAACTGTCCCATGTCAACGAACCTTTGACAGTGAAGATAGACACAAATTGCTGGTGTAACTCAGCGGGTCAGGCAGCATCTCTGGAGAAAAGGAATAGGTTACGTTTCGGTCGAGACCCTTCCGATGATTCCAGGAATGCGTGGGTTAGCATACGATGAGCGCTTGAGTTGAGAAGGTTAAGGGGGGACCTCATCGAAACTTACAGAATAATGAAAGGCATAGATAAAGTGGATGTGGAAAGGATGTTTCTGCTGGTGGGAGAGTCAAGGACCAGAGGTCATAGCCTCATAATTAAAGGGCGCTCTTTTAGAAAGGAGGTGAGGTGGAACTCATTGCCAAGTCAGTGGATATTTTTAAGGCAGAGATAGACAAATTCTTGATTAGAACAGGTGTCAAAGGTTATGGGGAAAAGGCAGGAAGAGATTAGGAGGCAGAGATCAGCCGTGATTGAATGGCGTAGACTCCATGGGCCAAATGGCTTAATTCTACTCCTATAACTTGTGAACTTGTGAAAATCACTGATTCCTTTTCTCCAGAGATGCTGCCTGACCCGTTGAGTTACTCCAGCATTTTGTGTCGATCTTCAGGGTAAACCAGCATCTGTAGTCCCTTCCTGCAAAGTTTGACAGTGAATCTCCTCATTTTCACCAAGGAAGGAGGAACTCACAACCTTGTTACACTCTACTCTTATAACCTAAAAAAAAACAAGAGTAGGTGTAAATCCATATGACATGAATAAAAAATAACTGCTACTTAATTTTGAAACTTCTATGCTGAAAAAATAAACAATTATCTGCAAAGTGAAAGCCCATTCATCTCCAGGTGAGGGTACACAAAAGGCTGGAGAAACTCAGCGGGTGCAGCGGCATCTAAGGAGCGAAGGAGATGGGCGACGTTTCGGGTCGAGACCCTTCTTCAGACTAATTCATCTCCAGGTGTGCAGGTTACATAAAAGACCAAGGGAATAATTTCATTAGCTGGAACACAAGTGCCCCCTGGTGTCCAACACTTTTAACACATTCAACTGCCAGGTTAAATGCCTTCAGTCAAATTCTCTCAGCTAAACTAGGCAAGGAACTCCTGCAAATTGATGTCAAAGAGGAACTGTGATGGTGTTAAATATTCGTTGTGATAATGCACAACTTGCATAAATTAAAGCAAATAAATCGTGCTGCTGCTCGCAGTGCCAGAGACCTGGGTTTGATCCTGACCTCGGGTACTGCCTGTGTGGAGTTTGCACATTCACCCTGTGACTGAAGAAGAGTCTCTACCCAAAACGTCGCCTATTCCTTTTTCCAGAGATGCTGCCTAACCCGCTGAGTTACTCCAGCTTTTTTGTGTCTATCTCCATGTGACTGCGTTGGTTTCCTCTGGGTGCTCTGGTTTCCTTCCATATCCCAAGATGTGCGGGTTTATAGGTTAATTGGCCACAAAGCAGGAGAACCAGTGTGGATGGGTGATCAATAGTCACAGAGACGCAGTGGGTCAAAGGGCCTGTTTCCATGCAGTATCTTTAAATTAAACTAAACAACTAGATCTGTAATGATCACAAATTCACACAAGTTTGAAAGGTTGTGGTGTGAAACAAAACGTTCCAGGCATTTACCACCCTCTGAGCAAAAACCTCAAAAATCTCCTTAAAAAATTTCTCTCTCACCTTAAAGCTATGTCCTCTAGTATCTGACATTCCCATATTTTTTTGCAATTAAATAAAAGGAAAAGCCTGCGTATATACCATGCATTCTATAACTTCCAAAGCATCTTACAGTTAATATAAAATATTTCAGAAGTGTAGTCACTTGTTTGTTGGAGGAAATGGGGCAGCAAAATGGAGACATAAGTAACTGCAGATAGTAGAATCTTAAGAAAAACATGAAGTACTGGAGGAATTCAATGGGTCAGGTAGCATCTGTGGAGCGAATGGACTGATAGATGACTTTTCAGGTTTGAACCCTTCTTTAGACTTTTAGAAATTTTTGGAGGAAAGCTGGAAAAACGAGGTGGGGATGGGACAAAGCCTGGAAAGTGAAATGAGGATAGAGGTTTGAGGGGTGATGATTGGCAGATGGGTGGAGATGGTAACAAAGGCTTGAGGTGAAAAGGAGACAAAAGAATGTCAGATAAGGAGTGAAGAGAATGAGTGAAATATAAAGATGGAGGAAGAGATATGGGTGAAAGGGAATAAGGCTAGTGTTAAAAGGGAAATGTAGGACTTGGAGAACAAAGAAGGGTGGAGGAAGGGAAGAGAGCCGGGTGACTGGTGGGGGGAGGGGTTGGGAGGTGATGAGAGAGATGTGCCACATTAGCATTGGGGGGGGGGGGGGGGGGGGGGGGGGGGGGGGGGGGGAGGTGGTGTGCAGGGATGGGAGCTATTACATGAAATTGAAGAATTCAATATCAACATTGTTGAGTTGTAAGCCACCCAAGTGGAACATGAGGTGCTGTTCCTCCAGTTTACATGCAGCTTTGAGGTGGAAGGTTGCAACCTTCACGTGGTCCGCCCTGTTTCGACTAATGCAATCAACTCGACGTGCACAAACGGAAGGTCAAATAGAACAAGTTGTCCGACAACTTTAGGCTGTGCACGCCACACGAAAGAAGAAGAACATGCAGCTTTGCTCTGGTAATGGAGGAGGCTAAAGGGCTCGTCCCACTTGGCAATTTTTTCAGTGACTGCCGGCATAATTGACTGACGAATCAGGGTCGGCAAAAGATTTTGAACATTTCAAAATTCAGCGGCGACAAAAAAAATGTGGCGACACTTGAGGAAAAAATGTGCGTCAATACGTCATCACGCCGCGACTTTCTCGGTGACCTGATACGTCAGTCAATGATGCCAGCAGTCGCCGAAAAAAATCGGCAAGTGGGACAGGCCCTTTAAGACAGAAGGGTCGGTATAGGAATGGGCAGTGAAGTAAAATGGTTAGCAAATGGAAGGCAGCAAATTTACCCCAGAAACAGCAAAAAAGATAATAATCAGAGAAATGTATTATGGGGTGTCAACTGTGCACTCACACCCGTTTTTTTGAAATAGGAGTTTTGATGTCCAACTAAGAAGCATTGGAAATAGATAAAAGGCTCTGATGTTTTCAGTTAATGATCGCAAATTTTGCACTGTTCCCAAAGATAGTATGGCAACTATTTGAACTGCCTGAGATCTCTTCCCTCCATCAAAAAGGGTAGGGTAATAGCAAGCAATGACTTAATGTCTTCACCTTACCTTGACAGTAGCCTATTTGAGGATTATATTCAGCATATGCAGAGAGGATACGGAAAAGCTTTGCTTGTCCTTCTTTAGCTTCTGGACTCCTACCCATCAGGGAACAGTGAGTGGGGAAAGATCTCTCTGTGCAAAATAAAATCACGTCAAATTCTGCTTCAGACATTTTTTTTTTACATACTAAGAAATGCATAGGTTTATAAACAATTGGCCCATAATTTCCTGGCAGGGATGAAACTTGTCACACTTACCTACCCGCTAGATCCACACTAATCTCTGGCAGAGCTTCCAGCAGCAATGTCCTCACTGAAGCCACCACCAGCCAGGATGATGGATTCCTCAGCTGTGCGGGGCCTTATGGGCGTGAATGTTATCTCTTGAGTGATACTAGAGGTGGGGGTGGGTGGAAAAGAAACTTGCCCACGGCAAAGAATATTTTGACAGCAGCCAAGAATTAGCAGACCTAGTCAGCTGTCAAAATTATTAAGAGAAATGCCTCCGACTTCAGAAACTTTGAAAGATTACTTAAAATTAATCACAGTAGTAAATCTGTTCATAAAAAGACAATTCAGAAAACAAAATGTAAAAATTACCTTTACATCTTCTCCTCACAACTGTTCCTCTCCAGTAAAGTGGTTGAAACTGAGAGCTCTAACCTGGTGGGTAGTGGTCTCATCACATAATCTAGGGTAATGCAGGGTTGGCTGTCCTTTCTTGATGAGAACAGAGGTCGTACAGATCAGCAAATCTCCATCAGCTTGGGAGTTGGAACTTCCCTAGTGTTTGTTTGGGAGCTCCAAGCTTCCCAATGCTAACATATTGAATGCTGGCAGACACAGAGACATGGAAAAGCTGAGGGAATTGCCTCATAGAGAGAGATCTCCAAACTCATGAAAAAGTTGGGTATAAGAACATTTATGGAGGCATATCAAAAATAGTCCTCACTCTGATCTGGATACCAATAATTTCAATAGGGAGTTCAGGAGAAATGTCTTTGCCCAGACACAAATGAGAAAGTATAATTCATTCTCACAAGAAGTAGTTGCAGAGATTATAACTGGTGTGTTTATATGAGGGTGGTAAAGAAGTCCACAGATCACCACCATCTACTCACTACCATCTGCAAAAAGAAACTTCTACATTACTCAGTTTTAAACGAACGGCAACTATGTCCCTTTGCTTGCAACCCTCCCATTAGTGGAAGCTTCTCTAGCCTGTTAAGTCCCCTTAAGATCTTACTTTTCCATCAGATAACCTCTCGTTCTTTCTAAATACAAATAATTCACATCCAAATGGTTTCCTCTTTCTTGATAGGGAAATCCCTTGATCCCATCTATTAGCTCGGTAAATTTCCATTCATTAGACTGCTTCCAATTACTTTAGACTTTAGAGATATAGCGTGGAAACAGGCCATGCAGCCCACTAAGTCCACATTGACCAGCAATCACCCCGTACACTAACACTCTCTTCCACACTAGAAACAATTTACAATTTACAGCCATTTAACCTACAAACCAGTACGTCTGGATTGTGGGAGGAAATCAGAGCACCCGGAGAAAAAACACGCAATCACAGAGAGAGAGCTACAAACTCCGTACAGACTGCACCCGTAGTCAGGATCGAACCTGGTTCTCTGGCGCTGTAAGACAGCATCTCTACCACAGCACCACCCCTAATGCTACTCTATGCTTTGGGAAGGAGACTCAAACAGTGCACAGTACTCCAGGTGTGGCCTTACTAACACGCTGTACGATTGAAATAACTATGTCGAATTGTTAAATAACGAAAGAAAGATGTCACATAACTTTCTAACAGACGCTATCAGCTATACCCAAACCTCCACAATCCATTCATATTCGGGGCCCACCCATCACCATTGGCTCAGCTCCATTTTACCAAGCACTCAGCTGTGCAACTCACTATCCACGCATCCCTTGAGCTTTGTTACCCAATTAACAAGGCCATCACTTCCGCACAATTCATCATCTCACCTACGTCCAACACGATCTGTCTCAAGGTTTCAATCTTGACTTCTGGCTCTCGAGCAGGCGCAAGATTCCTGGTTCCACCTGCCATTCCACCCCTCACCTTGTCTGCACCGTCCAATGTGGATACGGCCATCTGCACTCCGTATTCATTCACACCAAGTGTGGATAGCTGGCTGCGGAGCTCCTGCACGTAATCCTGGGAGAAATGTTGGTAGTGTTAAGATAACCAGTTTATTCCATTAGTCATGGAATCAATTACATTTATAACACAGAAGGCCTAGTGGCCCATTGCAATTGACCCTAACGTGCGGTCCAGTTTAATCCAGCCACCCACACTTGCTTGACAAGATAAATGCTGGGGCAAAGTCGGATCTCCACCAACCACTGGGTGAAAGAAATTCTCAAAACCTCACTAATTCTTCCATCAATTACTTTAGGATGGTAAATATCTTTTTTTTAGTTCAGTTTTCACCATGTAGATGTCACAGTGCGGCACGGTGGCGCAGCTGCAGCGCCTGGGACCTGTACGCCGTTTATACGTTCTCCCCGTTTGCGCGTGGGTTTTTTCCGAGATCTTGGGTTTCCTTCCACACTCCAAAGACATACAGGTTTGTCGGTTAATTGGCTTGGTATAAATGTAAATTGTCCCTAGTGTGTGTAGGATAGTGTTAATGAGCTTAGATTGCTGGTTGGTGCGGACTTGGTGGGCCGAAGGGCTTGTTTCTGCGCTGTATCTCTAAACTAAACTAAACTGGCAAGACCAGCATTTATTGTCCATCCTTTGAGAACTCCTTCTGGCAAAGGTGCTCCCACAGTTGTGTTGGGAAGGGAGTTCCAGGATTTTGACCAAGTGACGAGGAACGACTGATGATATGTCACGGGTAAGTCAGGATGATGTGTGACTTAGAGGGGAGGCAACAAGTGGTGATGTTCCCATACACCTGTAGCCATTTCCTTCTTGTTGTTAGAGATCATGGATTTATAAGATGCTGCTGGAGTAGACTAGATGAGTAACTGTAGTGCATTTTGTAGAGGGTCCACACGGCAGCTACTGTGCAGTGGTGGAGGGAAAACATGTTTGCTGTGGTCGCTGGAGTACCAGTCAAATGGCCTGCTTTGTCATTAATGGTGTCAAGCTTCATCTCATCCTTGGCTTGTGTCTGGTTGATGTTGGAAAAGCGTTAGGTCACTCACCAGAAGATATCCAGCCTCTGGCCACAGTTTATTTGGGGTAGATTGGTAAATTGAGAATTTTCTGAATTGAGAAAAATTGAGTAAAGACATTTCTCAGCATATGAAAGTTTGATTAAAAATCTGGAAAGTAGCTTTCCTGAATCCGGCGGTACGTGCCTTCAAGCTTCTGTATCTTCTGCCCAACAGGAGAGGAGAGAGAATGATTTGGGTAAGAGTGGTGTGTCTGATTTTGTGAAGCAGCATGAAGTGGAGATCAAGTCAACAGTATGGAGGCTGGTTTATGTGATGGTCAGGGCTGCGTTCACAGCTCAGATTCTTTTTATGGTCTTGATAGAGCAGTTACCTTTCCAGGCTGTGTTAGCTTCTGTAGAAATTGGTAAGAATCATTAGGGACATGCTGAATTTCCTTTGTCTTCTGGGGAAGTGGAGCCGTTGGAGTACTTTCTTGTCCGTAGATTCAATGTGGTTGGTCCAAGTCAAATTTGGGAAGTGGGGGTGGAGAGTAGTGTTGGTGAGAGATGTGAAGAGAGTCAGGAAGAAGTGGCAACGCTGTTTGAAACCAGAACGAAGACATCATTCTCATCGTTAATTCCTTATAGAGGCAGAGTCATACGGCGTCGAAACGGCCCAACGTGTCCACAACGACCAACGTGTCCCATCAATGCTGGTCCTATCCTTGTAGCTGTTCTGAATGTTTGTTCTGAAACGTTGCAATAGTATGTGCCTCAACTACCTCTTCCAGCAGCTCATCCCATACACCACAACCTTTTGTGTAAAAATGTTTTCTCTCAGGTTCCTATTAAATCTTCCCCCCCTCACTTTAAACCTATGTCCTCTGGTTCTCGATTCCCCAACACCGGGCAAGAGATTCTGTGCATTGATCCGATCTATTCCTCTCACGATTTTGTACACCACTATGAGATCATCCCTCATCCTCCTGTGCTCCAAGGAATAGCGTCCTAACCTGCTCAACCTCTTTCTATAGCTCAGCCCCTTGAGTCCTGGCAACCTCCTCATAAATCTTCTCTATACCCTTTCCAGCTTGACAACATTTTTGCTATAACATGGTGCCCAAAACTGTACACAATCCAGCTGCTCCTCGACCTACGATGGGGTTACATTCCGAAAATCTTTCCTATCCAGGTACATTCGTAAATCGAAAATATCGTAAGCCGAAAAAACGCAATTTAATCACATGACCGGAAGTGAGCTGCGGATCGCTGCCATTGCCGAGCATTTGCACCATCATAAAGTCGCAGCATCGTAAATCGGGGAGCATCTGTACTATGAATGTGGCTTCACCAATGTCTTATCCTAACTTCTAGGACACATGCAAGACCAATGTACCAAATGCCTTTTTGACCAGCCTATCTACCTGTGATACCACTTTCAAGACTATGTACCTGCACTCACAGATCCCTCTGCTCTACAACATTCCTCAGAGCCCTACAGTTCATTGTGCAGGTCTTGCCCATGCTAGACTTCCCAAAAGGTAACACCTCACATTTCTCTGTATTAAATTCCATCAACCATTCCTCAGCCCACATGCCCAACCGATCAAGATCCTGCTGCAATTTTGATAACCATCTTCACTATTTGCAATACCACTCACTTTTGTGTCATCTGTAAACTTGCTAATCATGCCATGTGCGTTCTCACGTCCTCTTGTGCAAACTGTTGATAGAGACTAATTTTACGTTCATAACTCATGCATGACTTTCAATTATTCAGATTATTTTTTCTGGAGAAAAGGCTGCAGTCTCTGCTCTTTAAATAGTGTTGTGGTTTCTGAATGAATTGGCCTTGTTTATCACTGAACAACAACGACCGTGTTCTCAACCACAGCCCAGGACACAGCTCACTGGCTGACACAATAGATGCTGTATTATAGTAAATTGATGCCCCAATTTGATGAACTTACTGTCCACTTCATTTTCTCATTATTCTCCCTAAGATAGTATGACAATTGCTGTTCAAATTCAAAACCTTGCAGATCTGAAATGAAACAAGATCTTTGAAAATACTCAATAGGTTGAGAAGTGACTACGGAGGTAATATTTCACCTTTTTTCAGAATCTGCAATATTAAACTCTCTATCATTTCCTAGTTTTGATTAAAAAAAAGGTCACTGATATGAAAAGTTAATTATGTTTCTATCTCCACAAAAACACTGCCTGACCTGCGATATAGCACAGAAGCAGGCTCTTCCACCTCCCTGTCCATGCTAATCAAATTGCTTAACTAAGCTAGTTCCATTTGTCTGTGTCTGGCCCATATCCCTCCAAATCTTTCCTATCCAGGTACTAGTGTAAGTATCTTTCATATGTTGTAATTGTACCTGCCGCTACCACTTACTCTGGCAGCTCACTCCATATAACCACCTCCCTCGCTGTGAAAAGTTGCCCTTCAGGTCCCTCTCAAGTCTTTGCCCTCTCACTTTAATCCTATGTCTGTTAATTATAGACTCCCCTACTCTAGGGGAAAGACTATGACTATTCAACCTATCAATGCCCCTCGTGATTGTATATATCTCTATGTCACCCCCCCAGCCTCACATCCTACAGAAAAAAAAGTCCCAGCCTATCCCAGGTCTCGTTGCAACTCAAGCCCTCCACTCCGGTCACATTCTCATGAATGTTTCTGGTCACTGATCCCAATGCGCTACCCATTGATACTTCAGTTACTTGTCCTGCCTCATTTACTAATGGGAGATCTCTCTCTAGTTGGGTCATCAACGTATCCTTTGAGAAAATTTCCTTGGACACAATTAACCAATTCCAGTCCACCCAAGTATTTACTGCTACGGCAGTCCTAGGTAATATGAGAGTTGAAATCCCATATTTACAACTTTATTATTTCTACATCTTAATTCCAACCTCCACATACATACACTCACTGGATGATCCACTGGGAATATCCTGCCTAAGTCCTGCCACGATGTTTCTCCTCGATTAAAAATACAACTTCCCCTCGTCTCTTACATACTTCTTTATTATGCCTGTAGCATCTGTACCCCAGAACATTGAACTGCGGTCTTGTCCCTCTGGAAGGATTAATGCTGTAGTAGACATTTTATTTTGACTATAGCTTTGAGCTGTACAAATATTGCCTGTGTTCTGTATATTCTTTGAGAGGGCAGTAGCAGGTGTCTGAGTGTGCCACAGTACTCTCAGGCTTCTGTACCTTCTCCCACCTGGTGTTAAGTAAAAAGCTTTTAACTGAGACTTGTGTTCTTTGAATTATTTTGCAGTTTAAGTTTAGGGGACTTTCATACCTCCCTCAACCTTATTTCTATAATAATCCAGTCCTATGTGCCAATCCATGCCCTGAGCTCTTCTGCCTTACCCGTCAGGCCTCTTGTATTAAAATAAATGTAGATTAGTCTATCAGACTTCCTTATACCCTATCTAACCCCTGCCTGCCCCGTCTACTGAACTTGCCTTCCTTTGCTCACTTTAACATTTATATTTGCCTCGGCTTTAACACATGCAACACTACTGCTTTTGCTACCTCACCACCCCCATGTTGCCTGACTAACTAAAACCCTAACAAGTCGTGGTAGCAAATCACCTCACCAGGATATTGGTTCCCCTCCAGTTCAGATGCAACCCATCCACTTGTATGGATCCCACCTGCCTTGGAAGAGAACCCAATGATCCATTTACCTGAAGCCCTCCCTCCTGCACCAACTTCTTAGCCACACATTTAACTGTACTATCCTCCTATGTCCTGCCTCGCTAGCTCATGGCATGAGGAGCAATCCTGAGATACAATGTGATGTATTTTGACCACAAACTGGGAGAGATGCTTTCATTACAAGGTGGACCAATGACTAGAGAGCAGAATTAAAACTGTCAAATGGATCAGTGGAGAAATGACCAAGTTGCTGTGATTTGGAAAATACAGTTCCTGTGATGCCACTTTTAAGGAGCCATGTACCTGCACTCCTAGATCCCTCTGTTCTACAACATTCCCCAGGGCCCCACCATTTCACTGTGAAGGTCCTGCCTTTGTTTGTCTTCCTAAAATGCAATAACTCGCACTTATCTGTATTAAACTCAATTGACAATTCCTCAGCCGAATTGCCCAGGTGATCAAGATCCTGCGGTAATTTTTGATAACCATCTTCACTGTCTACAATACCACCCACTTTAATGTCATCTGCAAATGTACTAATAATGCCTTTTTTCATTCTCATCCCAATCGTTGATATAAACCACAAACAATCCCAGCACCAATCCCTGAGGCACACGACTAGTCACAGGCCTCCATGAAGCCAATTCTCTATCATGTCGGCTAGCTCTCCCTAGATCCCATGAGATCTAACCTCCCAGAGCAGCTTACCCATACCAGATGCTGTGATTTCACCTCTCTACTTTTGAAATTTCTGATGTAGCAAGTCATAAAAATAAAATAAAGGTGTTTGCTCGGTGAAGTTACTATAATTTGAATGTTATTATTGGCTTCTATCTGATTTGCATGACGAACGATTCTGTTTTCTCGAGATGAATTATGCAGCCACTAGTTATTGCTCACAGTCACAATACATTTTTTGTCTTTCAGAGGCATCAACCTCCTGACCAGTCATTATTCCTCAAACAATAACATGAAAAAAAAAATTGGTTATTATTGTTATTCTTTATGAGATTTTCACTTATGTGTTAGCAATATTGCATAGATTAAGTTTCAAAGTACTTCTTTGGTTGCATTGTGACATTGTGAATCATGAATATTGATTCAAGTCTATCTTCTTCTTTAACATAATTTCTGCCTTGGTGTCCTGGTAATATATTACTGGTATATTCTAAAAACTTTAAAATAAAGGTCAAAAATAGATTTTGCTTACCTGGTAGGTGTGAATGCTACTCTCTTTCACTCGCTCACTGCCCAAAAGGCATTTCCACAGTTGGCCACGTAGTGCAGTGGGAACTCCTGATTCTAGGAAGCTATGTACCTGTAATAAGTTTTGCAATGAAAAATATATGTAAATATATCCTCTGAATACCGTGCACTGGTACTCTGCTTAGCAATACCCACAGGGTGGCGACTCATTACAATGCTTATCTGAACACTTGCAGGTGTGCGTGTAACTGGTCCGGAGTACCACAAAGTGCTGGAGTAACTCAGTGGGTCAGGCAGCATCTCTGGAGAAAAAGATTGTGTGACGTTTTGGGCCGGGACACTTCTTCAGACCCTTTTGTAACTGCACCTAAACGTACCGGGAATTTGGCGCAAACCCCAGCTCTCCCCTCTTTTGTGCCAGGAATCTGGTGCAATCCACTGTCTTTCCCCTTTCAGGTCCAGTCAAGTTTATTGCCAGATGCACAAGTACTGTGAAGTACAGGTACAAAGAAAATCCTGCTTGCAGCAGCACCACAGACCACATAGACTCAGACAACAGGATCAGAATCAGGAGGAAAGAAATCATTTTGCAAAAGGTAAGCACATCCCTTTATTCCACAGACAATCAATTTTTTTTTCATAGGACCATGAAATTCTAGTTACCTTATTTGTGCAGGATCCATCAGTCTCATTCCAGCTTTTGAGCATCTCCTGCCATAAATCTATCTTGAAAGTACTGACACTTGGGTGACTGAGAATAATGATACCAAAGGCAAATATGTTAAAACAGAAAATAAGAACAGAATTCAATAGAGCCTTTCACAAACTCAGAATATCCCAAAGCAATTTACAAACAATTAGGCACTTTTAAAATGCAATTTAAGAAACTTTGCAAGCAGCCAACTCCCAAAGACAGCAATGTGATGAACAACCAGTTAATCTTGTGAGATCATGCGTGCAAAGATCTGGACTTTAGTATTGATATTGGGTTATTATTGTCACAAGTAGTGGGATACAGTGAAAACCTGTGTTTGTTTCCGTTCAAATCATACTCATCATGAGGGCAATCAAGTCATACTCAAGCACAACATGTCGGGTAAAGAGAAAAATACCAGAGTGCAGAATATAGTGCTACATCATAGTAGCATTACAGCTACAGAGAAAATGTAGATAACAAAAGTGCAAGGACCACAGTGAGCTAGGTTAGGAGATCATGACTAAATGCTCAGCATATGAGAGGTTCATTCAGAAGTCCCATAACATCATGGAAGAAGCTGGTGATGTAGGCTTTTGAGCTTTTGTATGTTCTTCCTGACGGGAGAGGGGAGAAGAGGGATGTTAGTGATCCTTGATTGTGTCGCTGCTTTCCCGAAGCAACATGAATGGGGATGGAGATGGAGTCAATGGGGTTGTGTGAAACATCCACAACCCTCTACAATTTCTTACAACCTTGGGTAGTGCTGTTGCCAAACCAAATCCCGACAGGATGCTTTCTATTATGCCCCTGCAGAAGTTGGTAAGCGTCGATGGGGACATGACCAGCTTCATTCGTCTTATGAGAAAGTAGAGGCATCGGTGTACTTTCTTTGGCGTAGATTCAATGCGGTTACTCCAGGTCAAATTGTTGGTGATATTTACACTGGGGAACTTCAAGCTCTTAAACATCTCATCCTGGACCATTGGGCCGGGACGCTCCCGGAAAGTTAGCCCAACTAGCCCGAAGGCTCGGCTGCTGGCATAACCAGGAGGGAGCTGGAGAGGTCAGACGTGAGCAGCAAGGACTAGTAGGAGGGTGAACCGGGGTAATGCCTCCAGCGCCTTCAGGTAGGCTGCAGAAGGCACCCCCGGGACACAAAGATGGCCGGGCGACAGGAGGAGAGCGACGTGAGTTCGCGGGAACTGCTCCAGTACATCGAGCAAGCAGGCCGACCGGACTTTGAATAATGCGCCAATAATGGCGGCGCCTGCATGTGTAATATATGCAAAAATGATTTCACTGTGATGTTGCTGATGTGACAAATAAAGCACTATTGACGTTTGATCTCCACATCACTAATGATGCCGATTTGGGCGTGTTCACCCCTTTTCATGAAGACAATAACTAGCCCCTTCATCTTGCTGACATTAAGGGAGTAATTACTATCTTGGCACCATGTTGTTAAGTTCTCTACCTCCTTTCTGTACTCTGTTTTGTCATTATTCACGATCATGCCCACTATGGTGGTATCATCTGCAAACGTATAAATGGAGATAGAGCAGAAGTTGCAAAGATCCTGACTTGAAACCACCTAACCATATTCTCCAGAGGTACTGCCTCACCCGTTGAGGTACTCTATTTGGATGTAAATATAGATGGGTTAGTTAGTGGGTTTGCAGATGACACGGAGATTACCAGATTTGCAAACTGCGAGCAACGCTGTCAAAGTATACAGAAGTATACAGATAGGCTACAGAAATGGGTGGTGAAATGACAGATGGAGTTTAATCCAAACAGGTGTGAAGTTGCACTTCGGGAGATTGAATGCAAGGGGAAAATATACAATTAATGGCAAAACCTGAACAGCATTGAGGGATTCTATTACTCACCCACACCACAGGGACAATTTCCATGGATAATTAACCCACGCAGTCACAGGGTGAATGTGCAATCTCCACATAATCAGCACTGGAAGTCAGTATCAAACCTAGGCCACTGGAACTGTGTGGCAACAACTCTTCTAACTATGCCACAGTCCCATTTGTACGCTTCTTCATGCTCTATAATGGCCGAGGTGGACTGAGGGCGTTTTCAAAATAATTTTGAAATGATGGGCAGTTAAAATGGAGAAGGCGTATTCAGTATAATAATGTTTAAAAGGCATTTGGACAAGTATTTCGATGGGAAAGTAGTGTTCAGGGTTAATGAAGGCAAATGGGAATGGAGTAGATAGGCATCAGGGTCAACATGGATAGTTGAGCAGAAGGGCCCATTTTTGTGCTATACATTATAAAAAACTCATCAGGAGCATGCAGGAGCTCAACATGATGGCAGAACTTTCAAGCTACCCAGCCTGATTCTTGCCTACACAACTAGTTGCAGATCCCGTGAGTACATTAACCTCATTGCTCCCCCCTCAAAACACAAACAGAACTGCAGCAAAATAAAGCATTCTAAGTTCAGAGGGACTACCTAAGAAGATTGTCAATGCTTTTGTTGAATATGTTCACTCTGGTGTCTGGACAGTGAAGCTTATTCAGTTAATTTGATCTGATGCATTGGTGGCTGTTTTTTTTTTTAAATTAGTTCACCTTTGAATATTATGCAGGTTTATTTTTGCCCTGTTGATAGTGGTATATTGATTGGGGTTGGTCTTGTTCATTGAAAGTGCCTTATTGAGTCAATTAGTCTCGTATTTAGTTTTGTCTCATCTCTAGCCTTTGTCCACCTATCTGCCAATCATTTGATAGGCCTTGTCCCGCCCCCACCATTATTCCAGCTTTCTCTCTCTCCCTCCTCCCCCCGACTACAATCAGTCTGAAGAAGGGTCACAATCAGAAATTCTTCCTGACCCACTGAGCACTTCATGTTTTATTCATTGATAGTATTTTTTTTTGTTGGTTTACTTCTGGTTTACTAATGTGTTTTATTCAGTGGTTTTGATTTGATATATCGATAGCATGATTTGTTGAATGGATTTTATATGGTTAATTAATGGTCTGTTTTATTGATGGTCTGGGTAGGTGAATGGTTTCGATCTGGGTTATTAATAGTCTGACTTGTTGAGTGGACGTTTCTGGTTTATTGATGAATTTATCTTTTGAGGTTTTGGACCAGTTTATCAATGGTCTGGTTTACTGAGCACATTTTCTCTAGTTTACTAACGGTGTAATTTTACTTTATTTGCCTTATTGACCGTCTGTTTTGTTGGGCGGGCTTGTTCTATTGACTAGTTCTTTGAGCAGGGTTGGTCTGGTTTATTGAGTATGCGGGTTCAGCAGGTCACTTGCCTGTACTCATGGCTGCGATGTTGTTGCTTCCACCTGTCACAATGTCTCCGGAACACGGCGAACCCGAACTCATCGAAGCCAAGCACACATTGCTTCTCGGACGGGCAGCAATTCATGTTCTGTTGACGACTGTGTTTGTAAAACTCCAGCCGCAGCAACGGGAAAGCTGCACTGAACCGCTTTCTCGGTCAATAATAAAAGACAAATTCGAATCTAGCGCCACCTCCGCTGATGTCCCGCTCCCCTCCGATTGGATAGGACGCGCGATTGTCAAACCGGACCCCGACCAATGGCTGCTCTCGCGTCTGTCGATTGGGCGGCGCTTGTACCAATCAGAGGTCACCCAGACCTTGAACTCTGCGTTTGAAAAGCATTTGGAAGTTTTCGCCCCTTTTATCCGAATTTTTAATATTGATGTTCTTCCAGTGATCTCTAATTTCTAGTCGTAGATCCCTCCAGAGGCCGACAATTAGGTGGGTCTTCCTGTTGATCAGAAAAGTCAACAAAGCCATGCACGCAATCTGAATTACAAACAGCATTAACTGTCAGTAGACATTGATTAAATACTATGTAAGGGGAAGAAATCTCGATAATAATCAATTCATGTAAAATAATATTTTCACTGTCGTGACATCACAGACGTAAAATAAAATCATCCTTAATTTTCTTTAATTATAGGTTTTGAAGTAAATATTTACAATATCTAAAAATAAAATATTTTATGGCTTAAACGTTCAACAGATTTGTGAATGGTTCATGAAATACATCTTGCCCAGCAATGGCGTATGATTTAGCTACAGTTGGAATGAATGAATGAATGAATGGGTTTATTGGCCAAGTATTCACATACAAGGAATTTGCCTTGGTGCTCCACCCGCAAGTGACAATATGACATACAGTGACAGTTAGGAATGACACATAAAACATTAACAATAAAACATTATTGATTAAACATGTGAATTAAATAAAATACCAGAGCAAATATAGGGCCGTTCATAATAGGGTTGTTCTTCCTGCTTGAAAATCTGGTAAATGTTAGCTGGGTACCTCCATTCACAGGCAGTGACTACCTGCAGTGTTAGTCACCAGTTGGTATTTCAACTATTTTTCAAGAGTTGTCCTTTGAGCGTATCAGTGAGCCATCACTTGGCATCTTGCAGAAATGTGAGAGTTGCTTCAAGAGTGCACAGAGTGGTGAGTGGTGAAGGTGCCCCCACTGTGCTATCAGGGAATTCTAGCAACAATGTTTTTTTTTAACTTTTTAAAATGATTTTTAAAAGAGATTTGGATGAATATGAGGATTTACCCAAACTATGAGCCAAATGCAGGCAAATGGAACAAGCCCAATATGCCGATTTGATTGGCATGAACATGTTGGGCCAAAGTCCTATTTCCATGACTCTATGACTATTTTCCTGCATCCATTCTCTAATATCCAGTCATATCAATTTGTGTTTTGAATGCTATCATTAATTGAATTTCAAAGATCCTCTAGGATACAGAATACCATAAATTCATTATCATCGAGTGAGGAAATTTCAACTTGTGTCCACCCCAAATGCTGTGGTAATATTGACTGAGAAAGCAGTGACATGGAGAAGAACTCTCAGTTTCCATATTCTGAGGTTGCAAAAGAGAGGCGTAGCTTAGCAACGTGTTGCAGAGCTAGCTAAATATTATGCATTCTGTTGGTAATTGCGGAAATGGATATTCTATTCATTGTACAAATCAATTCTGTAAAACATTTCTCTCCATTGATTTAGAGAAGATGTAATCCATCTTCAGATAATGACTAAATAGAAGTCACGGAAAAAGATTTAATTTAGTTCATAAAGAAATGGAAGACATTTTGCAGTAATTTACATAAATCCTTTTTGTATTTACTTACAAACCTGTATTTTTTTAAATATATAGGTGAGAATAATTGCAAATGGAGAAAAATACAAACACTTTTATTTAAACAACAATCTTTCACATTTCTTAGGGCAAGGTAAAACACCATGTGCTCAATGAATTAATCTGATCCAGACTTTACACACATGATCTCACAAGATTAATGACCACCAACAACTTGTATTCATATAGCACCTTTAATGTAGTAAAGCATTCCAACCTAGACCCAGTGTGAAGAAGGGTCGTGAGGCTAAATGTTTTTGGTCTATTTCCTCCATAAATGCTGCCTGACCCGCTGAGTTACTCCAGCACTTTGTGTTTTACTCAAGATTCCAACATCTGCAGTTTCTTGTACATCCACAGTATGATGTAAGAGAAGATAATCCAGACTCTATCAGATATGGATTTAAAAACATTTCTTTACTTCTCACAATATGAGGTAATTCAACACATTGCTTCTATGCAAGTTCTGAGCATTCCCTCAGTTCCATTCTCCTATTTATTTTTCACTAGCCTATTCTCTCCCATATGGCCATCAAGACCCATCCTGTCCTGATGTGGGAGGAAAGCAGAACACTAGGAGGAAATATTTGCAGTCATAGCGAGAATGTGCAAACCCCAATCGGGATGGAACCCAAATTCCTGGAGCTGTGTAGCAAACAGATGGACTTGCAGAGCTTGGGATTTAGTTACTGAAGGCATGTGAAAAAGATTAAAAGAGAAATTCAACTGTAGGAGTCTAGGCATCTCGGAGTGTTATAAAACTGGAAAGATTACAGAGATAGGCTGGTGCAAGACCATGGATGGATTTGAAAACGGATGTACATATTTTGAATTGTATTGTTCAACTGGAAGTAATGTAGATTAACAAGCACAGGAGCGATGAGTGAACAGAGCCTTGAGAAAGTTTGAACATGGGTGGCAGTATTCAAACGATCTCAAGCTTAATGAGGCCAGAATAAGAGACGCTAGCTAGAAGTATTATAGAATAATCAAGTCTAGATAGAAATGCACGAATCACCAGTTAGTGGTTGGTGATTCATGAATGAAGTAATTGATGAAGGTAATTGGTAGAGTTGTTGCCTTATAGCACTTACAGCGTCAGAGCCGGATTCAATCCTGACTACAGTTGCTTGTCTATACAGAGTCTATACGTTCTCCCTGTGACATGCTTGGGTTTTCTCCGATCTTCGGTTTCCTCACGCATTCCAAAGATGTACAGGTTTGTAGGTTAATTAATATTAGCTTGGTATAAATGTAAATAGTCCCTAGTGTGAGTAGGATAGTGTTAATGTGTGGGAATTGCTGGTTGGTGCGGACTCGGTGGGCCGAAGGTACTGTTTCCTCACTGTATCTCTAAACTAAAAAAGATGAATAGTGCCCACATCATTAGAGAAACTCCCGTTCATACATGAGCAGTCAAGGGTTCTTTATGTGCAGATAGTATGGTTTCTGATGTGAAAAATCTATATATTGTGATTTGTTAAATATATATTAATAGTGTACAAGATAATAGAATGATAAATTATCTTCCCTCTCTTCAGATAGTGAATTGATGCACATAGATAGTGTTCATTTTGCACTAAAAGATTATTATTTATCATGCAACAGTATCTTTGAGAAAGGCAGGTTAAGTTTTCAGATGCAGCATTTCTGCAGATAGACTGGAAATTTGGATCGTTGGCCTTGGAGCAGAGATTAAGCTGCAGTTTGATGCAAGCTCTTCGACCGACCAGCAATCACCCATACACTAGTTCTATCCTACACACTAGGGACAATTTCCAGAAGCCATTTAACCTACAAATCTGCACGTCTTTGGAATGTAGGGGGAAACCGGAATACCTGGAGTAAACCCACAAGGCCACAGGGAGAACACACAAACTCCATGTAGGCAGCATCTGTAGATCGGATCGAACCTGGGTTCCTGGCACTGTTCGGCAGCAACTCTACTGGCACTGTGCCTTCACAGTGGTGAAAGCAGATTTAATTATGGCTTTCTGTAGTTAATTGAATAAATAATTAAGGAAGGAAAATTTGCTGGGCAAAGGGAATGATCTAGGAAATGGGTCTTCCTTCTTGCACACAGAGGTACGTTGCCGACTCGATGGACCAAATTATCTCTTTCTGAGCTGCAATGAAACTATACAACAATATGTATACATATGTGTGTATACATATTTTGCTAATAAAATGTATTCAAAATTGTATTCAATTCAATTAAAAGCTGAGTGTGTAACTTTTGCGATTCACCAGATTGAGAATTTACCCTGTCAAACCTGTGTAATATGTTGTTAAAGAAGGAACTGCAGATGCTGGAAAATTGAGGGTACACAAAAGGCTGGAGAAACTCAGCGGGTGCACCCGCTGAGTTTCTCCAGCCTTTTGTGTACCCTGTGTAATAGGTTGATGTGCAATGGTTACTCCCCATTAAAAGGCAGGTGACTTCCACTCCACCATATGAAGTTTGGCCTCTGGAATTTCCGAACTCTCATGGACATAATGGCAGATTTGCATGCTGTTTCCCCATTGTAGATCAAAAAATCAGACACTTTGATGCTGGCGTTGCCGCACTATGTTGGACACAACAAGCAGGAGGTGGTCAATTTAAAGTACTTGAGTGGCTGTTCTTTCTTCTGGAGGTTCAAACTGGAAGAGGAGCACCGTTTTCAAGAAGTGAAATTCACCATGAAGAATGAGTTAGTTTGTCTTCCCCGTAACTCACCTATCAAATTAGCGAATGCTGTACAAGTCTTCAGCTCACACTAACTTGGTACCAATACACCTTGTTCATCGTGCATATGTCCCAATCCTTCAAACTTCAGATAAAGCCATGGAGACCTTCTGTTCTGACTTTAAAAAAAACTCGATCACATACCAAAAGACGACAAACTAGCCTACTTCACACCAGGGTGGGAAAGGACATAATCTTCTGTCAAGGCATGATCTGCAAAGAAAGAGAAATTTGGCTCCAACAGGGTTCTTCCTTTGACAATTACACTTGGAGGGCAACCTCATTATAACCAATATACTGTTTCAAACAAGGCTCTGTCATCGCCTTGACAATCTTCTCAGTCTTTTATGCCAGATGGTTGCATTTCACTTTCAACAAACATCCCGGGGAGGGAAGCTAATCTTCTGAATGAAAAGGAAGCTATTCAATGTACGTAAGTGACTGCACTGCAGAACCAAGGTTGTCTAAATTTCAATGCATCGGGCTGCATGCTTGCTTTGGTGCATGCTCAGATGGCATCATCAAAGGGGAGGAATGCCAAGGGGAGATTACATTATTTTACTCAATTTTTCAGCTTGTAAATATCCCAGTCAAAAGACAAACTGTTGTTCAAATTAATCTATGGCAGCAATTTTTCCTACAAACAGACCAATACTCAAGATCATCTCAGGCAAGTAACGGTAGAAATACTGTAATTAAATTCAGATCAGATTAATTTATTGTCCTATTCACCAGGGTGCAATTAAATTATTAGTTTGCATGATGCTCATAGTAAACAATAAACATATTAAGTACACTATAAATACAACAATGAATGCAAGAACAGCAGAATGATTCAATGATAGTAGTACAAAAAATGCCAAAATGCCAAAAATGCTGGAGAAACTCAGCGGGTGAGGCAACATCTATGGAGCGAAGGAAATGGGTGACGTTTCGGGTCGAGACCCTTCTTCAGACTGATGTGGGGGTTGGGGGGGGGCGGGAAGAAGAAAGGAAGAGGAGGAGACAGTGGGCTGTGGGAGAGCTGAGAAGGGGTGGGGAAAGCAGGGACTACCTAAAATTGGAGAAGTCAATGTTCATACCACTGGGGTGTAAATTAACCAAGCGAAATATGAGGTGCTGCTCCTCCAATTTATGGTGGGCCTCACTCTGGCCATGGTGGAGGCCCAGGACAGAAAGGTCGGATTCGGAATGGGAGGGGGAGTTGAAGTGCTGAGCCACCGGGAGATCAGGTTGGTTATTGCAAACCGAGCGGAGGTGTTGGGCGAAGTGATCACCAAGTTTACTCTTGGTCTCACCGATGTAGAGCAACTGACACCTAGAGCAGCGGATGCAATAGATGAGGTTGGAGGAGATGCAGGTGAACCTCTGGCGATTCCCTGTTTCCTCTACACTACCTTCCCCTCCACCTATCTTCATATCATCCACAAAATTGACCACAAAGCTGTCAATTCTGTCATCCAAATTATTAATATACAATGTGAGAAGTAGCAGACCCAACACCGACCCCTGTGGAACACCACTAGTCTCTGGCAGCCAACCAAAAAAAGCCCCCTTTATTCCACTCTTTGCCTTCTGCCATTCAACCAATTTTCTATCCATGTTGGTGTCTCCCCTTTAATGCCTTACTGGATGTTTAGTTATATTTTTATATTAATGAACTCCAGTTATGTTATTCCACACAAGAGAAAACATTCTCTTCCTATCCATTCTGTCAATGCCTTTCTTTAAAGCTCATGTTTTTCCCTCACATTTCTGGTCTCATACTTGTACATTTTAACCATGCTTCTATATCCTTTGTATAATATTGGCACAAAAACTGCACATTCTAGTTATTCTAAACCATGGTTAGTCTAGTGTAGTCTAACCATGGCTAGAATGACTTCCCTAATTTTCTGTGAAAATAAACTCAATCGCTTGTTGGTTTCCACCTACCTGTGCTGCATCTTTTAATTTATAACATAGAAACATAGAAACATAGAAATTAGGTGCAGGAGTAGGCCATTCAGCCCTTCGAGCCTGCACCGCCATTCAATATGATCATGGCTGATCATCCAACTCAGTATCCCGTACCTGCCTTCTCTCCATACCCTCTGATCCCCTTAGCCACAAGGGCCACATCCAACTCACTCTTAAATATAGCCAATGAACTGGCCTCAACTACCCTCTGTGGCAGAGAGTTCCAGAGACTCACCACTCTCTGTGTGAAAAAAGTCTTTCTCATCTCGGTCTTAAAGGATTTCCCCCTTATCCTTAAGCTGTGACCCCTTGTCCTGGACTTCCCCAACATCGGGAACAATCTTCCTGCATCTAGCCTCTCCAACCCCTTAAGAATTTTGTAGGTTTCTATAAGATCCCCTCTCAATCTCCTAAATTCCAGAGAGTATAAACCGAGTCTATCCAGTCTTTCTTCATAAGACAGTCCTGACATCCCAGGAATCAGTCTGGTGAACCTTCTCTGCACTATGGCAATAATGTCCTTCCTCAGATTTGGAGACCAAAACTGTACGCAATACTCCAGGTGTGGTCTCACCAAGACCCTGTACAACTGAAGTAGAACCTCCCTGCTCCTGTACTCAAATCCTTTTGCTATGAAAGCTAACATACCATTCGCTTTTTTCACTGCCTGCTGCACCTGCATGCCTACTTTCAATGACTGGTGTACCATGACACCCAGGTCTCGCTGCATCTCCCCTTTTCCTAATCGGCCACCATTTAAATAATAGTTAAATTTAAATTAACAATCTAGTTCTCGTAAATTAATCATTAACGCTATTATTTTTTTCAAACACCCATGTTCTTCTCTTTACCTCGCATTATTCTGCATCTTTTGCCCCTCTTTTAAAACTCTCACGTTCTTTTGCATATCAGAAACCACCAACCAGACATGTCCAATCTCAGCATTGCAGAGTGCGTTCAAAACCATTGAGCTATTCACTGACACACCCCTCTCAGTCTACTCTTCTTTCTCGTGTTTAAATGCAACAGATTCAGTACGAGCAGACCAGGTGGAAAATCGCCGAGCTTAAAGTAGTTCAGGTTCTTGTGCCCTTTTTTGCAAAGATGGTAGCGGGTGATTAAATGTATTTTAATAGCTACAATTGCCAGTATTTTAAGTGTGGACAATTGGCTCCATACATTTACAAAGGGAACATATCTTAACTGAAAAGACCAACTGTTCTAGGATAAGGTCATTTACAAAGATATTCTGAAAGTTACTCAAAATCTGATATCCACAACATCTTCTTTTACCACAGTATTGTGCGGGATGGCTCTTTCAAAAAACACAAACAGCAAGTATTGTCTTAAAGGAACAAATCTGGCGATGAATGTGTTTGAAGTGGTAAGTAGCAAAATAGCAACTTTCTTATCTGTTCATGATCTATTTTGGGGTTAGAGACATGAGTAGGTTCGAGCAGGCTAGATCTATATTCATTTAAGATTAGAAGAATGAAGAGAGATCCTATTGAAACTTAAAGTGAAGAAAGCGAATGGCATGTTGGCCTGTATAACAAGAGGAATCGAATATAGGAGCAAAGAGGTCCTTCTGCAGTTGTACAGAGCCCTAGTGAGACCACACCTGGAGTATTGCGTACAGTTTTGGTCCCCTAATTTGAAGAAGGACATTCTTGCTATTGAGGGAGTGTAGCTTAGGTTTACAAGGTTAATTCCCGGGATGGCGGGACTGTCATATGCTGAGAGAATGGATTGGCTGGGCTTGTACACTCTGGAGTTTAGAAGGATGAGAGGGGACCTCATTGAAACATATAAGATTGTTAAGGGTTTGGACATGCTAGAGGCAGGAAACATGTTCCCAATGTTGGGGGAGTCCAGAACCAGGGGGCCACAGTTTAAGAATAAAGAGTAAGCCATTTAGAATGGAGAAGAGAAAACACTTTTTCTCACCGAGAGTAGTGAGTCTGTGGAATTCTCTGCCTCGGAGGGTAGTGGAGGCGGATTCTCTGGATGCTTTCAAGAGAAAGCTAGATAGGGCTCTTAAAAATAGCGGAGTCAGGGGATATGGGGAGTAGGCAGAAACGGGGTACTGATTGGGAATGATCATCCATGATCACATTGAATGGTGGTGCTGGTTCGAAGGGCTGAATGGCCTACTCCTGCACCTATTGTCTATTGTCTAAATTATTCTTATTTAATGATTCTTAGTCGACAAAAATGCTGGAGAAACTCAGCGGATGAGGCGGCATCTATGGAGCGAAGGGAATAGGCGATGTTTCGGGTCGAGACCCTTTTTCAGACTGATGTGGGGGGGCGGGAAGAAGAAAGGAAGAGGCGGAGACAGTGGGCTGTGGGAGAGCTGGGAAGGGGAGGTGAAAGAGGGAGAAAGCAGGGACTACCTGAAATTGGAGAAGTCAATGTTCATACTGCTGGGGTGTAAATAATACCCAAGCGAAATATGAGGTGCTGCTCCTCCAATTTACATTGGGCCTCACTCTGGTTGATTCTTAGTAATTAGTTATTGTAAGTGGTGGATGCCATGAGAATGGTCCTCTTGCCTGAGTTGTCTAAGCAGGGGTCATAGTTCGAGAATAAGGTAGAGACTATTTAGTATTTGAGATGTAGAAAGAAAATCTTAATGCAGAGGATGGTAAATTTCTTAATTTGTTTTCCAAAGGGCACTTGGAGTCTCAGTTATGGAGTTCATTAAATACGGAGAATGAATGATTTCTGAATACTGAAGGGAATCAAGGAAGTTGAGGAAAGCATAGGAAATGAAGTTGAGGTGGAAGATCAAAGATAACTACGCACACTCCTTATTCTTAAGCAAGCCCACAGTTCCAACAATTTGCTCAGCATCGATTTCAGTAGCTAATTTTCCTGAGTTCCTATACAGTACTGTTTAAAATGATCAATTACAACTATTTCCAGGATTACTTCCAGGACCTACAGTGAAAACTGGTGTAAACTGGCCATCCATGGGGTAGTGCTCCAGGATCAGAGAAACAGTACTGAGAGAGTGTCACACTGTAGGAGGGGTAGTACTGAGGGAGCGCTGCACAGTGGGAGGGGTAGTACTCAGGGAGCGCCGCACGTTTTAAAACAGTTTTTGTTTATTATACAAATACTTTTATTCAAAAAATAAAAATAAACATAGTATTAACACAATCAAAAACTGCCTATGTTGACAGTCTACAAACAATCCAATTAATATAACGTCAACTTTATCAACAAAACACTCGACCTCCCGCGGCGACCAGCATTCACGGAAGGCCTCCAAAGTCCCCATGGACACCGCGTGTTCCCTCTCCAGGGGCATGCGGGCACGGATGTAGGCCAGGAAAGGGGGCAGGCAGTCAACCCCTGTGCTGCCGTCGGCCACCAGCTGCTTGGACCCACAAATGGCCATCTAGGCCAGGCCAAGGAGCAGACAGACAGAGAGATCCCCCCCACCCTTCCGACCTTCCCTCCTCTGTACCGGATGCCCAAATATCAGGAGTGCTGGGCTAGAATGTAACCAAAACCTGATGAACAGCCCCTTCAGATAGTCGAACAGGGGCTGCAACCTCTCACACTGCATGTACAAGTGGAACACAGTCTCTTCCTCGCCGCAGAAGTGACAGGTGGCTGGTGCATCCGTGAACCGGCTCAAGTACCTGTTACAGGCCACAGCCATGTGCAACACTCTCCACCCCGGGTCCCCGATGTAAAGAGGGAGGACTCCCTTATAGAGAGACCTCCACTGAGGACCACTCCCATTTTTTTTTTTTTTTATTTCAAAATATACTTTATTCAAATGATAGATATATACAATACATTAACCTTGCGGAAAATCCATCCGACATTTTCGGAGGCTGTACAATAGATCAATACAGTTTAGACATTTCTTTTCCCCAAATTTCCACAAATCAGTCCCCCACTCGTGCCACAATGGCGTGGGATACCTTCCCTTCTATTGAGGGGCGTCTCCACCATACCGTTCCCCCCCATGTCCAGCAGCGGAAGGACCTTAGACTGTGGCCCTCCCCCACCGAGCTTTGGCGTTGGCCGCACCGAGCTTCAGTGCGCCCCTCAGCACGTACTCCTGCAGTCTGCAGTGGGCCAGTAGGCAACATTCCCTGACGGACATCTCGCTCTGCTGGGTGGTGAACAATACTCGGGCAGACCAAATGGCATCTTTTACCGAGTTGATGACCCTCCAGCAGCACGCGATGTCAGCCTCTGAAATGTGTCCCTGGGAACAGTCCGTAAATCACCGAGTCCTCTGTGACGGAGCTGTTCGGGATAAAGCGTACCAGGGACCCATGCATTTTTCTCCAGACTCTTTTAGCAAACCCACACTCTGTAAAGAGGTGAGCAACCGTTTCCTCTCCATAGCAGCCGTCCCGAGGGCAGCGTGCGCTGGCAGCGAGGTTCCAACGGTGCAGGAAGGATCTGACTGGGAGGGCTCCCCTCTCCGCCAGCCAAGCCAGGTCTTGGTGCTTGTTGGTGAGTTCTGGTGATGAGGCATTTTGCCAGACAAGCTGGGCAGTCTGCTCAGGGAACCACACCACCGGGTCCATAGAGTCCTTTCTGTGCTGACCACTGCCCGATGGACATGTGGTCAAAGGTGTTGGTCCGGAAGAACCCTTCCACCGACGACAGATGGGCCGGCAATGTCCAGCTGACTGGCACATTGCGTGGCACCTGCGACAGGCCCATCCTTCTCAACACCAGGGACAGGTAGAACCTCAGCAGGTAGTGACACTTGGTGCCCACGTGCCTTGGCTCTACACTTCGCCTGATGCAGCCACACACGAAGGTGGCCATCAGAATGAGGGCGGCGTTGGGCACGCTTTTATCCCCGTTGTCTGCTGACTTGTACATTGTGGCCCGTCGCACCCGGTCCATCCTCGACCCCCAGATGAACTGGAAGATGGCCCGGGTGATCCCTGTGGCGTATGAGGGAGGGACAGGCCACACTTGTGCCAAGTACAGCAGCCCCAAGAGCACCTCACACCTGATGACCAAATTCTTTCCCGTTATGGAGAGGGAGCGTTGCCTCCACAGCTCCAGCTTCCTCCCCACCCTGGCTATCCGCTCCAGCCAATTTTTGTTACATGCCTCAGCCCCCCCCCCCCCGAACCAGATCCCCAGCACCTTCAAGAAGTCAGGCTTGATGGTGAAGGGGACGGAAGATCTGTCAGGCCAGTTGCCAAAGAGCATGGCCTCGCTCTTCCTGCGGTTCACCCTGGCTCCCGTGGCCGACTCAAACTGGTCGCAGATACTAATCAGTCTGCGAACCGACCCGGGATCCGAGCAGAAGACAGCGACATCGTCCATGTACAGGGAGGTCTTTACTTGAATGCCCCCACTGCCTGGCAATGACACTGCCAGGGCATGTCCGGACGGAAGACAAGGGCGAGGAAGTGCAGAGTGTGCAGGAGCAGCATGTACAGTACGCGCTTCTCAGCGACACTGAACGGCATCTCAGAAAGGCGCCGCACTGTGGGAGGAGCGATGCTGAGGGAGCGCCGCACTGTGGGAGGGGCGGTGCTGAGGGAGCGCCGCACTGTGGGAGGGGCGATGCTGAGGGAGCGCCGCACTGTGGGAGGGGCGGTGCTGAGGGAGCGCCGCACTGTGGGAGGGGCGGTGCTGAGGGAGCGCCGCACTGTGGGAGGGGCGATGCTGAGGGAGCGCCGCACTGTAGGAGGGGCGGTGCTGAGGGTGCGCCGCACTGTGGGAGGGGCGATGCTGAGGGAGCGCCGCACTGAAGGCGGGGGGAGCGCCGCGGCTGCCTTACCCTCACACCGCCGGCTCCACAACTCCCGACACGACGAGAGGCCGGGACGGCAGCCCGTTGCCATGGCAACCAGCGCCCATGCGCCCGCCGCTCGGTCACGGCCCACCGGCAAATCAGAGGGCGGCATCCCCCCTCCTCGCGCTCTGATTGGTGGGCGGCGTCCCGCCCAGCAGAATCTGGTCTGTGAATGGTGCGCCTCTGAAAGGGTGGGGGCTGCGATTGGCGGCTGAGCCGCTCGGTGATTGGTTGGCGGTCAGGGCGGGCCGCGATTGGCCTCGGGGCGTGGCGCGCGCAGAACCAGGTCAGCGGTTACGTCAGCAGTGGAAAGTAGGTGAGGGGAACCCGGCGCGGTGGCGGGCGGGCGGGCGGTCGGCAGCGAGACAGCGCCAGTGACTGGGGCAGCGACAGCGACCGCGACCGGCCGGCAGCGACAGAGCAAGGTGCAGCGGCGGGCAGGAGGGAGGGAGGAAGGAACGCAGCGAGCCCTCACCACGACAAGCGCCGAGAGGCGGGTTGGGTCAGCGGCAGCGCGGCCGATCGCCCTTCGCCTGTGGGTACAGCCCGCGGCGACCGGCACCCGCGCGGCTCCGACCACCGGGCTGTCAGCCCCCTCCACCGGGCTGTCAACCCCCTCCACCGGGCTGTCAGCCCCCTCCACCGGGCTGTCAGCCCCTCCACCAGGCTGTCAACCCTCTCCACCAGGCTGTCAACCCCCTCTCCACCGGGCTGTCAGCCCCCTCCACCGGGCTGTCAACCCCCACTCTCCACCGGGCTGTCAACCCTCTCCACCGGGCTGTCACCCCCCTCCACCGGGCTGTCAACCCCCTCCACCGGGCTGTCAGCCCCCTCCACCGGGCTGTCAACCCCCTCCACCGGGCTGTCAACCCCCTCCACCGGGCTGTCAACCCCCTCCACCGGGCTGTCAACCCCCTCCACC
The DNA here is from genome assembly GCA_035221665.1 of Okamejei kenojei. Taxonomy (NCBI): domain Eukaryota; kingdom Metazoa; phylum Chordata; class Chondrichthyes; order Rajiformes; family Rajidae; genus Okamejei; species Okamejei kenojei. The sequence continues at coordinate 14,677,468 of CM069148.1, read as the reverse complement.
GGGCTGTCAACCCCCTCCACTGAGCTGTCAACCCCCTCCACTGAGCTGTCACCCCCCACTCTCCACCGGGCTGTCACCTCGACCGCCGGACTCTGCATCTCTCCCTCCACCCCTCTCCCACCAAACGTTGGTACTGTCATCGTCATCCTACCCGACCCCCAGCACTATCGGGCTGTCATCTTTCTACCACCCCCCTACCCCTGGGCTATCCCCCCCCCCACCCCCACCCCCCCCCTCCGCCGCCTCCCACAATGTTGGTACTGCCATCCCTACCCTCATCCCACCCCTCGAGCTGTCATCCTTTACCCAACCCACCCCCCTGGCAGTCCTCCCCACCCTTCCGTTCCCTTCCCGTAACGCAGTCATCCCCATCCCTTCGGCATCTTCCGAAAAGGCTAGTTGTTGAAAACCTCGCCCCCCCCCACCCCCGCCACTCTTCGCCGCTGCAAGGAGCTGGTTGATGACTTTGCCCCCTTCCCATTCCCTCAGTGCACCATGCCTGACTCCTCTTATTACAACACAGATGGGCATGCTCTAGTGGTGATCCAAATCACAGATATTGTGTTTTTTCTCACTCTCTCCCCTCTCTCCCTCTCTCCCTCCCCCCTCCCCCCCTCCCCCCTCCCCCCTCCCCCCCCTCTCTCTCCCTCCCCCCTCCCCCCCTCTTCCCTTCTCCCCCTCTCCCCCTCCCCCCTCTCTCTCCCCTTCACCCCTCTCCCTCCCCACTTCCCTCCCTCCCCCTTCTCTCCCTCCCCCTCTCTCCTTCCCTCCTCACTCCCTCCCCCCCCCTCTCCCCCTCCCTTCTCTCTCCCTCCCCCCCCCCCCCCTCTCTCCTCTCCCCTTCCCCCCTCTCCCTCCCCTTTAATCCTTGACATGTTTATATCTTTGATTGTTATCTCACCACCATTGGTGGTTAAGCTTTTAGTTGTTGAAGCTCTAAGCTTACTTATGTAAGCTTTTCTACTGTCTTGAGATGTCATTTAAAATCGTGACCTTTAAGCAAAGTTTTGTCTACCTGTACTCATATCGCTTTGTGTTTTCAATATCAACTAGTTGATAGTTACTTCTATGAAACTAGCATTTAATGTTAGATGTTAAGGAAGCATGTAAACACACATTGCTATTGTTGCAGATCTGAATCTTGGTTGGGCAGATGTGATTTTGTGAAATGTATGATGTTTGACAGGTCTGAATTTAAAACAACATACTGCTGGATGGTATTTTTGAAATATTGTGCCTTTGACCTTTTGAGTGTCAACCCTCTGTAGCTTGCTTAGGCAGCAGGTATATTTCACTTAAAAGTCATTTATGTCTAATTGATTATGAATGGTAATTTTGTAAAACGTCGGAGTTTATTAATAGTTGGCATCACAGTAATGCAGCTAATAGAGTAACTGTATCTCAGTACCAGAGACCTGATTCAAATCAGATTTTTGTGCGTTGCATGTGTGAGTTTGCATGTTCTCTCTATGATCATGTGGGTTTCCCCAGAGTGCGAATTGGTAGGTTAATTGGCCTCTTTAAATAAGCCCCTATCAATGAATGGTAATAACCGGGGGGGGGGGTTCCATGTTTATTGCCCAGCTTTTGCACTTGTATTCTCAGTGGTTATTACTCTAGAAGAAGAGGTTCTTCATGTTAAAATTCCCTATTTACACCTGCTCACTAATTATACCAGAGGCTATTCTGCCATATCATCTCCTCCCTACCGCTGAATCCATCTGCACTTCACTCTGCCTGGGGAAAGCATCATAATCCAAGACCTTTCCTAGGCCGCAGTCATTCCTCTTTCTCCCCATTGATGTTGGGCAGAAGATACGGAGGCTTGAAAGTGCACCAGCAGACTCAGGAATAGCTTTTTCTCCTCTGTTATCAGACCTCTGAATGGCCCTTCTGCAACACAGGGTACAATCCGATTCTCCAACCTGCCTCATTGCTGACATTGGACTTTGCCGCTGGAACTGTTGTGGTCTAATGCTGAGAATTATATTCTACATTTTGTGTCTTCCCCTTCGCTCTACTTATTGTACTTGAATTGTTGACTGTATTTATGCACAGTATTATCTAACTTGATTGATTAGCATGCAAAACAAAGTTTTTAACTGTAACTGGGTACATGTGACAATAATAAACCTACATTTATACCAACTAGAGCAATCCCATTCCCCTCCCATTATTTCTCTGTAACCTGCAAATATCGTCTCGTATTCCCTTCAATTGCCTTTTTATTCTTTTGCCACCTTGCTGTAGTTTAGTTTGTTTAGAGATACAGTATGGAAACAGGCTCTTCGGCCCACTAAGTCCACACTGACCAATGATCACCCATACATTAGTTCTATCCCACACTAGGGATAATTTATAGAAGTTGATTAATCTTTGGAATGTGGGAGGAAACTGGAGCATCCGGAGAAAACCCACTCAATCACAGGGGGAACGTATAAACTCCGTACACGCAGCACTTGCAGTCAGGATCGAACCAGGGTCTCTTGCACTATAAGGCTGCAACTCTACCGCTGTGCCACTGTGCTGCCCCTGTACTGTACGGCGTGATAAGGTTACCTCTCAGCCTCCTATGCTCCACGAAGCCCCTGCTTATCTAATATCACCATGTAATTCAAGATCTCCAGTCCTGGTGACATCCTTGTGAATATGGTTTCATCTCAAAACTGGGCTGTACACTAGGGGTAACTTAGAGTGACCAATTAATTCACCAACCCACATATCTTTGCAATTGTGTGAGCAAATTTGGAAACCCCCACGTGATTACATGGATGGCACAGGAGAACATGCCTGAATATTGTTTGCTTAAGTTGTGAGGCAGAAACTCTATTGGCTATATTCAGTGATCTCCCATCCAAGTACTGACCAGGCTTGATTGTGCTTAGCTTCTGAGATCATGCCTAACCAGGCTGGAATGGCTGTAGCACTGCGTCATGACTCATGAAGAATACTACCTGAAGATAGACACACAAAGCTGGAGTAACTCAGAGGGACAGGCAGCATCTCTGGAGAGAGGGAATGGGTGATGTTTCAGGTCGAGACTGAAGAAGGGTCTCGAACCGAAATGTCACCCATTCCTTCTCCCCAGGGATGCTGCCTGTCCCTCTGAGTTACTCCAGCTTTTTGTGTCTATCTTTGGTTAAAACCAGCATCTGCAGTTCCTTCTTACTCATGAAGAATACTGTTGATTTATCCCATACTTAAACATCCCCACTGCCTTCTCTATTATGTGATGTTACTGTTGTCAGTCACAATGGAAGGTCAAGATAGGGAATCTTACGTCAGAATATAAATTGCAGTAAGTCCCTGTTTTATCATTTATTTATTTCCATTTGGATCTACATGTTTAATGTTGTTACTGCATCACTGGGTTGTTGTGGGTTGAGTCGGCACATTTTTTCCCACCTGATGGGTGCTATGAATAGTTGTACTGGATAAGGGAGCCCCAATATTAGAGCAGAGACTAGACTTTTAGAAAAAAACTTATTGGCTAGGAAAATAACTGAATCTGGGCTTTCTGGGATTGTGGAAGGCACAGTAGAGATGCAGATCTTTCCTTTTTCCTGCCTCCATCTTTTTGTCAAAATTAAAATGCATTGCAGTTTCCTCCATTAACTAAAGATAGACACAAAATGCTGGAGTAACTCGGTGGGACAGACAGCATCTCGAGAGAGAAGGAATGGGTTTTCGGGTCAAGAAGTTCTTCTCCATTAACTAACTTGATAATATGTGATGACAATATAACCATGGGAAAAGTCTTAACTGCAAAATATGGTATTAGAAAGCTCTCTTTTACATTTGTTGTCTTGGCAACAATGTTCCGTTTTGCCATTCATGTTTATTCCTTGCTGAGCTATTGATTGTTCAAGCGTTTGGTTTTATCAAATGAAGGTAGACACAAAATGCTGGAGTAACTCAGCGGGACAGGCAGCATCTCGGGAGAGGAGGAATGGGTGAAGTTTCGGGTCGAGACCCTTCTTCAGACTGATCTTATGATCATATATTCAGACTGGTTTTATGAAATGCCCATCTCTGGAAAAGCAAATTGTACTACGAAGTGGAGGACAGTTAGTTCTCAGCAGTTGGAGAGATGGAATAAAAAGTCAAGCTTAATATATATATTTTTCAAATCTGGAAGTTCTCCCAACTTAGATTGTCACTTGAAAAGTGCTGTGTGATGTTAAGAATCTCACTTTCGGGTTTGAAGATTGAGATTTCAAGCAACACTCCAAAGGCTTATGAACATTTATCCAGATTGTCAGTTCCAGTGCAGTACCAAGAGAATACTGCACTATAGGTTGCTATCTTACGGATGAGAGTTGGAAATGGAGGCTCCATCTCCTATAAAGAAGACTTTCATGTTGTCCATGTTAAAGCATTGTTAAAGCTGTTTGTGGATGCTTGTTAGGCAGAATTGACTACTGCACTTCCTACTGTACATCATAAGGTGACTAACTTCAAAGACATGTAAGTGGCTGCAAAGGACTTTTGAGATGTTCTGATATCACTAATGAAAGTGAAGAGTTCTACATGTAGGGAAGTGGTAGTAACTGTTTTATCATGTTCTTGGTGCCCTGTATCGTGCAGGCAGAGATTTTGTCCAACTTGAGGTGCTCCATGACTCCTATTTAAGATGATGCTGCTGAGTGTTTTAAATATTTAATTTACTGTACCAATCTATGGATTCTAATATGGATCTATGGATCTAATAGATTCTGCTATTTACTCAGTTTTACTTTTAGATGAGTTGAAGTTTACAGAAGGTAGAACAGAGGATACCAGGCAGGCACCCATTGGAATAGTTAATTCTGATGGAAACAAAGTCAGCTATGAGAGTCCTGGCTGCAGTGGTGCAAAGGTGGAGTTGAGTTATGCGCATGGGTGGATAAAAGGCAGTCCCGATGAAAGTGCAGGCAAGAGGTCCGAAACAGTTCTATCTCCAAAAGACAGTAAGATGCGAAAAGTTAGGGATGGAATCTCTTTTGGGGAAGAAACTTTGTGACATACAATATTTTACCAAACGATTGTCACACTGTTGTTTGTGTGAGCTAACAATGAGCTAATTTGCTTTTGAATTTGTAAGTAAAATATACTTAATCATTGCTTTGGCCAGTTTTGAACAGTTGTTTAAGAAGGAACTGCAGATGCTGGAAATATCGAAGGTAGACAAAAATGCTGGAGAAACTCAGCGGGTGAGGCAGCATCTATGGAGCGAAGGAAAGAGGCGGAGACTGAGGCCAGGCGCCAACTCTCAGACACCTCTTCCTACTTATCCTTGAACCATGACCCCACAGACATGTAGGGAAGTGGTACTAGGCCATTATCTCAAACATTATCACTGACTTCATCAACTCCGGCTCCCTGCACTCCCAAGCCTCCAACCTCATCGTTCCCCAGCCCCGCACATCCCGATTTTACCTTCTCCCCACCATCCACAAATCTGACTGTCCTGGCAAACCCATTGTTTCTGCTTGTTCGTGTCCCACCGAACTTATTTCCACATACCTCGACTCCATCCTATCCCCCCTGGTTAAATCCCTCCATCCCTATGTCCAAGATACCTCACACGCTCTTCATCTCCTCCATAACCTGTTTTCCAGGCCCCCATTCCCTCATCTTCAACATGGATGTCCAGTCACTCTACACCTCCACCAGGAGGGTCTTAAAGCCCTTCGTTTCTTCCTCGACCGCAGAACCAACCAATCCCAGTCTAACGATACTCTCCTCCACCTAGCGGAGCTCGTCCTTACCCTCAACAACTTTTCGTTTGACTCCTCCCATTTCCTCCAAATCCGAGGCAGAGCTATGGGCACGTCCATGGGCCCCAGCTATGCCTGCCTCTTTGTAGGGTACGTCGAACAATCCTTGTCCGAGGCGTACTGTGGCCCTATCCCCGAACTCTACCTCCGCTACATCGACGACTGCATTGGTGCTACCTCTTGAACCCATGCAGAACTCACTGACTTCATCCATTTCACCACTAACTTCCATCCAGCACTCAAATTCACCTGGACCATTTCCGACATCTCCCTACCGTTTCTAGACCTCACCATCTCCATCGCAGGTAACAGACTACTGACTGACATAGACTATAAACCCACTGACTCCCATGGCGATCTGGACTACACTTCTTCCTATCCTGCTTCCTCTAAGGACTATACCCTACTCCCAATTCCTCTGTCTACACTGCATCTGCACCCAGGATGAGATGTTCCAAACTAGGGCATCGGAGATGTCCTCATTCTTTAGGGAACGGGGTTCCCCTCTTCTACTATAGATGAGGCTCGCACTAGGGTCTCTTCTATACCCCGTGACTCTGCTCCCACTCCCTATTCCCCCCCACTCGTAACAAGCTCAGAGTCCCAATTGTCCTCACCTTCCACCCTATCAGCGATCACATACAACAGATAATCCTACAAAGGGATCCCACCACTGGGCACATCTTCCCATCACCTCCCCTTTCGGCTTTCCGCAGAGACCACTCAGTAACTCCCTGGTCAATTCGTCCCTTCCCACCCAAACCCTCCCCTGGTACTTTCCCTTGCTACTGCAGGAGATGCTACATTTGTCGCTTTACCTCCCCCCTTCACTCCATCCAAGGAGCTAAACAGTCTTTCCAGGTGCGGCAGAGGTTCACCTGCACCTCCTCCAACCTCATCTATTGCATCCGCTGCTCTAGGTGTCAGCTGCTCTACATTGGTGAGACCTAGCTTAGGCTTGGCAATCGCTTCACTCAACACCTCCACTCAGTTCGCAAAAAACAACCAGATCTCCCGGTGGCTCAGCACTTCAACTCCCCCCATTCTGAATCTGACCTTTCCGTCCTTGGCCTCCTCCATGGCCAGAGTGAATCCCACTGTAAATTGGAGGAGCAGCACCTCATATTTCACTTGGTTAGTTTACACCCCAGCGGTAGGAACATTGGCTTCTCCAATATCAGGTAGTCCTTGCTTTCTCCTTCTTTCCCCTTCCCTTCCCAGTTCTCCCACAGCCTACTGTCTCCGCCTCTTCCTTTCTTCATCCCACCCCCCATCCCCTCATCAGTCTGAAGAAGGGTCTCGACCCGAAATGTCACCTATTCCTTCGCTCCATTGATGCTGCCTCACCCACTGAGCTTCTCCAGCATTTTTGTCTACCGTTGGCCATTATTGAAGTTAGTGAAATATGCTGTATAATAGAAGCAGTAAAGTGGTAAGCTTTTTTTGTGGAAAAAGTTTACCACTTTACCTTGTCTTACCAAAATGCGACACCACACATTTATTTGTGTTAAATTCCATGTGATTTTTAGCTGTTTTATGAAATCGGCATACAGGGTCCTTCAGGTCCAGGGGCAATTGAACAATTTACAATGTGATTCCTTATCTCATGAGTGATCGATTTAAATAAAACAAGAGTCAAGAGTGTTTTATTGTCATACATCCCATACGGGACAATGACATTCTTACTTGCTGCAGCACAACAGAATATGTGAATATGTAAACATTGTATAAAACAGGGGAAAAAAGAAAAAGTTCAATAAATAACAAATATAGTGCAAATAACAAATAATATTATAGTCTTTTGCAGTTCAGAGCTCATAGCTTATTCATTGTGTTTAATAGCCTGATGGCTGTGAGGAAGAAGCTGAACACAGACGCTTTCTGTTAAAAGCTATTGCCTTATCAAGAGTTAACTCAGCAGTGGCTATGTGGTGATACCACTTCCTTCCTGGGAAGCTGATTCATCTGACCTACTTTATGGTTTGACCCTGATTTGTGTTTTTGGCAAAGACTCTCGTCCAACCACGCAATTATCTAAGGCTGTATCTGACTGTGGAGAGATGTAAAAACAAGATTTGCTACGCGAATTCTCATTGGCACATTTCAAATCGACAGAAGAGTTTTTGTTGCTTTGCAGACTGATTGCTTTGCTGACCTGGAAGGGGAGTGACATTTAACATAAACTGCAGTGTTTCCAAGCAGTACACATGGCAAATGCTTAGATTTCACAAGGGAAGTTAATGAGGAAGTGGCTTAGATGGCACGTGTTCAAATGGTCCCAAATGTATCTTGGCAACAGGTTTGGCTGTGGCAACTGGCTATTTTTTTTTTCTTTCCTTGATTCTTCCTAAATGTATTGTGAAATAAGCAGTGTCTATTTTAGATGCAAGCAGCTTAAGTTGGAGCTTTTAATAGATACGGCTACAGCTGTACTTAAAGCTATCGAAGCTGTCTCCGCAAAATCTTCTAAGTTCACAGGAAGGATAAGTGAACTGATGACAGTATCTTCTCTCAGGCCAACATCTCCATGTTGAGGCCCTTGATATACTCGTTTGGCTACATTGGGCAAACCAAGTAATTTGCATGCCCGACACCACCTTCAAACCGATTTCTTCTCTTAACTTTGCAAGTCATGGGATTCCAGGTGGACAGAGGAAATGATTCAAGGATGTGCTCAAGCTGCCTTGAGGAAATGCAAAATCCTCACTGATAAATGACAAAAATTGCTGGAGCAACTCAGTAGGTCAGACAACATGTGTAGGAAGGAACTGCAAAAGCTTGTTTCACTGAAACTAGGCACAAAAAGCTGGAGTAAGCAGCATCTCTAGAGAAAAGGAATGTTTTGGATTGAGACCCTTCAGACGACGTCCCTAGAAATCATGGATTGGTGGCATTTCGGGTCAGGGCCCTTCTTCAGACTAGGATTGTCTCCTATGGTTGCTTGGTGCTGTAAGAAGGTTTTGTCCTTCAATCACATATAGATTAGTCTTGAGGTTTATTGTCACTAGACCAGTAATCCAGTGGTGTAGGCAAATAGACCTGATGTAAGGCAAGGCAAGGCAGATTTATTTATATAGCACCATTCGTACAAGCAGCAATTCATAGTGCTTTACAAAAGAAACAAAAAAAATAACATAGTAAAAAGACAGCAGAACAACCATACAACACAGGACAACAAAATAGCCAATAATCAAAAATGACAAAACAAGCAATAAGACAAATGCATGAATAGTAAAACAGTCACTAAAACAATAAAACAATTTTAAAAGCACATAAAAGGGATAAGATTAGAAGGTTAAAATTACCTGCATGTTGGGTTATGGAAAAGCTACAGTAAACAGTGTTTTTAGGCCTGATTTAAATGAGCTTACAGTCTGTACACACCTCAGGTGTTCAGGGAGCCTGTTCCACAGGTGTGGAGCATAAAAACTGAACGATGCTTCAGCCTTTTTAGTTCTGACCCTGGGAACACAGAAACCTGTCCCTGAAGACCTGAGGAGTCTAGGTGCCTCATATACAACAAGAAGGTCAGAGATGTATTTTGGACCCAGACCATTCAGTGCCTTGTAGGCCAGTAACAGAATTTTAAAATCTATCATTTTACACACAGGGAGCCAGTGCAAAGATTTAAGGACAGGTGTAATGTGGTCCATTTTCTTGGTGTTCGTCAAGACTCTAGCAGCGGCATTCTGGATAAGCTGCAGTTGTTTAATTGATTTTTTACTGAGACCTGTAAAGATACCATTACAATAATCTAACCTACTGAAGATATATGCATGAACACGTTTTTCAGTGTCTTCTTTGGACAGAAATCCCTTGATTCTTGCAATTTTTTCAGATGGTAATAGGCAGATTTGGTAATGGTCTTTATATGGCTGTTAAAATTCAAATCCAAGTCCATAACTACACCAAGGTTTCTGGCTTTGCCTGTGGTTTTCAGTGCGATTGAGTCAAGTTGAGCACTCATCTCTAGCCTTGTATTTTTGGGACCAAAGACAATAATTTCTGTCTTATTTGCATTGAGCTGGAGGAAGTTCTGGTTCATCCACTCATTGATTTGTTTAACACACTGACTCAGTGAGTGTAGGGGACTATGGTCATGTGGTGACACTGCGATATAAAGTTGTGTGTCATCGGCATAAGTATGGTAGGATATGTTAAAATACTGTATGATCTGAGCTAGGGGGAGCATGTAAATATTGAACAAAATGGGTCCAAGAATGGAGCCCTGAGGAACCCCGCATGTGAGTTTTGTACGTTCTGATTCATAATTACCAAGGGAAACAAAATAATCCCGATCTTTCAAGTAGAATTTGAACCAGTCCAGCACAGAACCAGAGAGTCCTACCCACATCTCCAGTCTGTCAAACAGTATGTTATGGTTTACCGTATCAAAAGCAGCACTGAGATCTAGAAGTACCAAAACTGAAGCTTTTGATGCATCACTGTTTAGATGTATGTTGTTTAGGACCTTAGTAAGTGCAGTCTCAGTGCTGTGATGTGGCCGAAATCCTGACTGGAAAACAGTAAAAATATTGTTTTGGATCATAAAGCAGTAAATTTGTTGGTAAACTACCCTTTCAATAATCTTTGCCAGAAATGCTAAATTAGATATGGGCCTGTAGCTGCTCGTAGCTGAGGCATCCAGATTCGGCTTCTTCAATAGGGGCTTGATCACTGCAATTTTTAAGGCTTTGGGAAAATGCCCCAATTGAAGGGAAGTGTTTACTATGTTCAGCACTTCTGGTGCAACACTGTTAAAAATATTTTTAAATAAGCTTGTGGGCAGCAGATCAAGATAGCAGGTAGTGGACTTTAGCTGTTGAACAGTTTCAGTCAGAGATGCACAATCTAAAAGTTCAAAATGTTGTAGATTCATTAGTGAATCTGGAGGCATAAGTGACAAAGCCATGTTCCCTGAGGTGGAGCTACACATTGTCTTATCTTCAGAATTTTATCAGTGAAGAAATCTGCAAAGTCATTGCACGACTTGCTGGACAGGAGCTCAGGAGGGACTGATGACGAGGGGTTAGTCAGTCTGTCGACAACGGCAAATAAGGTGCGGGAATTATTATTTTTGTTGATAACCTCTGAGAAAAAGGACTGCCTTGCCCCTTTCAATTCCTGATTATAGATACGGAGACTGTCTTTGTAGATGTCGTAGTGGACCTGTAGTTTGGTTTTTCGCCACCTACGTTCGGCCTGTCTACACTTTGTTCTTTGGGATCTCACTGCTGTGGCATTTCTCCATGGTGACTTTTTACTTCCAGATAAAACCTTGGTCTTTAGTGGTGCAATAGCATACATAAGAGTCATAACATTGGAGCTGAAACCATCCACAAGATCATCGAAAGAGGCCAAGGGCAGAGTTGGTGATGGTGTAAAGGCCTGAGTGAACAATGCGCCGGTGTTTTCATTGATACACCTATTGATCACCTCTGGTGTAGTCTCAATCCAAGCATGGTAGTTTGGGAATACGAGTTCTGTTGTAAAAAAATCAGTGAAGCACTATCAGATCGATGTTGATAGTGGAAGAGCTATTTCACGGGTGCTCTTTTGGAAAGAAACCTGGCTTCCTTAATAAAAAATAGAAAAGGTTGGAAATCCTCAACCGGTCAGGCTGCATCTGTAGAGAGATAATTAATGTTTTGGGGCAATTATTTTTTTAAATCCATACAGTGTAAAGTTAGAAAACTGGCATGTTTTATATTGAAGAGGAGGGGCAGTGAAAACAAAGGGAATGTTGTCTTGCAGCAGCTTGCGGTGCAACTGCAGCAAATGCAACCCTTGTCCCGTATCTAGGAGCCCAAATGCACCTTCAAAGTGAAGCAACAATTCACTTGCACTTCCAATGCAATTTATTGCACTCACTGCTCACCATGTGAACATTGTCAAAACAGTTAAAATCATTTGCTTCCTTTACAGAGAATCTGGATTAGAAGATAGGAACAAAGTTGAGTATACCTGGGAAAAGGAAATGTGGCAGTATTCATTTAATCTTTTAATGTTTAAAAACAAAGTGCCGACAGAACTCAGAGCATCAGGCAGCATCTATGAAGGGATTGGACGGATGGCGTTTCAGCACGGAGAAGGGAAGGATCCAGACCCAAAACGTCATCTGTCCATTCCCACCATAAATGCTGCCTGACCTGCTGTGTTCCCTCAGCACTTCATGTTTTGCTTAAGATTCCAGCATCTGTAGTTCCAGCATCTGTAGTAATGCAGATGTCACCGTTTAATGTATTGCCTGTATCACTTGCCTTGATTAAATACAAATAAACTGAAGAAGTAAACAACACTTGCTGTTAGAAATCAAACACCTTTGCTAGACCTTGCTGAGTACAAATTTGCAGCCACGTTTCAACAGTAAAATATTTTTCATGAAATGGCTTCATTGGCTGCAGAATACTTTGAGAGATGCTGAGCTTGTGAAAGATGCTATAGGAAAGCAAGTGTGTCATTCCACCCTCTAAGGCGGGCAGAGAAGGAAGGGAAGAAACGATGATAATAGCTTCATGCTGATTAATTGGAATGTTTTTTCTGTAAACTAGCTGAACACTAGAATTATGGAGCAACAGGAAACTGCAGGTGCTGGAATCTTGAGCAAAATACAAGATACTGGAGGAACTTATTAGGTCTGTGGAGGCAAAGGAAGGACAATTTTGTGGGTCGGGCTCCTCTTTCATTCTTCAGTCATCCTGAAGCAATCTCTGTTCACTTCCTCCACTAGATTCATACTATTTAACCAGTACCGAGCTAACCATTTAGCCCATTGTTCCATAGTTTGTCTGGGTTGTTGTTTGTTTGTGCTTTTGTTTTACATCTTCTTTGCAGCATTGTCGGAAATGCACATTTCACACCTTAAGTTCTTTGCTTCCAGCTACTGCAGTTAGGTATTCAGCAGGTTGGGTAGCTTCTCTGTATGCTGCCTGACACACCGAGTTACTCCGGAACTTTGTGCCCTTTTGTGTAAATCAGCATGTGCAGTCCCTTGTTTCTGCAGTCAGGTATTGCCTGGAGATGGCTTTGAACCTAACTGCTTTGGACTATGAGTTTGTGCTGAACTGATTTTCATCATTCATCTTTGCAGGAGATGGAACAGATGGAACCAGCTTGGTTGTTGTAAGTGAGGTTGGGTATCAGGAGTGTGTTTGTGTGCAGTCTATTGGTGGAGGTTGGGGTAGCAATCAATACATAAATGTGATCAGATGAATTAAACATTAATTATACTTGGAAATGTTTCAGATTATCCAATGGCAGACCAAAATATGGACATATCCTCAACAATAAATGATTTTATCTCGACCGATCCAACAGGATTGATATCATGCTCCTTGGGCACAGGAGGGATGGACTTCAACAGGAAAAGGAAAGGAAGTTCCACAGATTATCAGTAAGTTTAAAGAGTGCTTTGTCTTTTTGGTTGCCATATGAGGAGGGTTGAGAGGGCTATGGGCAAAATGCAGACAAATGGGACCAGCCAATATGTCAACTTGATCAGCATGCTGTACAACCCTATAGCCCTATTTCCCTGGGTACGCAAAATGCTGGAGAAACTCAACGGCTGCGGCAGCATCTATGGAGCGAAGGAGATAGGTAACGTTTCGGGCCGAAACCCTTCTTCAGTCTGAGAGCGAAGGAGATAGGTAACGTTTCAGGCCGAAACCCTACCTATCTCCTTCGCTCCATAGATGCTGGTGCACCCGCTGAGTTTCTCCAGCATTTTGTGTACCCTCGACTTTCCAGCATCTGCAGTTCCTTCTTTAACACAGCTCTATTTCCCTGTCCAGAAGAGTTTGGGATGAGCTTCTCTCTTGATCCATTTTCTTTCTCAATATTGTTGTCCAGTAAACATGACCCTGCTTTTTTAGCCACCTTTGTTAATCACTTCATGAAGGATAGGCAGACGCGTACGGATGGGGCAGAATCTCTGCCAATGTTATCAAGATCTTGTGGGTTTGCTTTATGTCCATATGTCAGACTGAATGTCTTCTAAAAGTCGTAGTTGTAACCACTTCTTTAGCTTCCTCTGGCAACTCTTTACAGATACAGACAACCCTCTGAATGAAGAGATTGCCCTTGAGGTCCTTCTTAAATCTCTGCCCTCTCACCTTAAGCCAATGCCCTCTAGTCTTGGAATCCTCTACGCTGGGAAAAAGACTGATACTGAGAGACCGAGGAGGGACATGCATAAACCCTGTCCTTAAATCCAAGAGTATTCCAGTCTCTTAGATGAATATAATACATCATAAAGGCTCTTGGAAGAAAGCAGGAGCTTTACCTGGAAACCAATATGAACATAGTGAACAAGATAGTATTTATTTTTAATCTCAGTGGAGCTAGCTTTGCATCAATCAATTACATTAATAACCGCACTTCAGAACATGCCTCTTTGTGTGAAATGCTTTGTGGTCATGAAAGGTGCTTTGGAAATAAAATTATTCTTTTCAATTTTTGGGGGGTTTTGCCTTTATTTGCATTGTGAAGAATAGTTTTAGGTCTACTCCACAGTGATGCATTCACTTAGGGAACAGCTAAATTAGTGTGAGGTCAGCATGCATTTAACCTGCCATTTAAGCTGAATATGAAAAAACATAGAACAGAGAAATAGTTGTAATTCAATTGTAACCAGCTAGAGTACATTGTCAACATTGCTGTTTTTTATCTACGTTACTTTTTATTATATAAGCTAGGTTTGAAATGTTCAATATTAACCCATTGGCAACAATATTTTGCAGATTCCACGCAGGAAGCAGTCCTGCTGCAATATTTCAGTTTCTCTGTAAATCTGCTCTCGTCCTAAATGCTGGTCAGACATCCTTTCCCATTTTTAATATTGTGAATAATAAACGGAAATGATCAAAGTACATAGACCATACAACATTACAGTAGAGATAAATGGCCTTTAACCCACAGAGTCCATGCTGAAGGTGAAGCCATGTTAAACTAATCTTCTCTGCCTGCATTTGATCCGTATCCCTCCATTCTCTGCACATGCCTATCTTAAACATCGTTAAACGTCGCTATCATATCTGCCTCCGCCATCAACCCTGACAGCGGGTGCAGGTAGGGTTGCCAACTGTCCCGTATTAGCCGGGACATCCCGTATATTGGTCTAAATTGGTTTGGACTGCCCATGTCCCGCATTTGACTACTGCTACTCGGGTCGAGGCGACATGTATTGGAGCCTACCAGGGAGAAGGCAATTCTGGATTTAGTGTTATATAATGAACCTGATTTGAGAAAGGAACTTGAGGTTAAGGAGCTATTAGGAGGTAGTGACCATAATATATTCAGGTTTAATCTACAATTGGAGAGGGAGAAGGGTAAATTGGAGGTGTCAGTGTTACAGTCGAATAAAGGGGACCATGGAGCCACGACGGAAAAGCTGGCCAAAGTTGACTGGAAAGATACCATAGCAGGGATGACAGTGGAACAACAATGGCAGGGATTTCTGGGAATAATACAGAAGGTGCAAGATCAGTTCATTCCAAAGAGGAAGAAAGATTCCAAGGGGAGTAAGGGGCGACCATGGCTGACAAGGGGCATCAGGGACAGTATAAAAATAAAAGAGAGGTACAACGTAGCAAAGATGAGCGGGAAGCAAGAGGATTGGGTAATGTTTAAAGAGCAACAGAAAATAACTAAAAAGGCAATACGGGGAGAAAAGATGAGGTACGAAGGTAAGCTAGCCAAGAATATAAAGGACGATAGTAAAAGCTTCTTTAGGTATGTGAAAAATAAAAAAAATCGTTAAGACCAAAGTTGAACCCTTGAAAAGGGTGAATTTATTATGGGGAACAAGGAAATGGCAGATGAGGTGAACAGGTACTTTGGATCCGTCTTCACTAAAGAGGACACAAACAATCTTCCTGATGTACTAGTGGCCAGAGGATCTGGGGTGACAGAGAAACTGAAGGAAATCCACATTAGGCAGGAAATGGTGTTGGATAGACTGATGGGACTGAAGGTTGATAAATCCCCAGGACCTGATGGTCTGCATCCCAGGGTACTTAAGGAAGTGGCTCTAGAAATCGTGGATGCATTGGTGATAATTTTCCAATGTTCTGTAGACTCGGGATCAGTTCCTGTGGATTGGAGGGTAGCTAATGTTATCCCACTTTTTATGAAAGGCAGGAGAGAGAAAACAGGGAATTATAGACCAGTGAGCCTGACATCGGTGGTGGGGAAGATGCTGGAGTCAATCATAAAAGATGAAATAGCAGCACATTTGCATAACAGTAACAGAATCGGTCCGAGTCAGCATGAATTTACGAAGGGGAAATCATGCTTGACTAATCTTCTGGAATATTTTGAGGCTATAACTAGGAAAATGGACAAGGGAGAGCCAGTGGATGTAGTGTACTTGGACTTTCAGAAAGCATTTGATAAGGTCCCACATAGGAGATTAGTGGGCAAAATTAGGGCACATGCTATTGGGGGTAGAGTGCTGACATGGATAGAAAATTGGTTGGCAGACAGGAAACAAACAGTAGGGATTAACGGGTCCCTTTCAGAATGGCAGGCAGTGACTAGTGGGGTACCGCAAGGCTCAGTGCTGGGACCGCAGCTATTTACAATATACATCAATGAAGGGATTCAAAATAACATTACCAAATTTGCAGATGACACAAAGCTGGGTGGCAGTGTGAACTGTGAGGAGGATGCTATGAGAATACAGGGTGACTTGGACAGGTTGGGTGAGTGGGCAGATGCATGGCAGATGCAGTTTAATGCAGATAAATGTGAGGTTATCCACTTTGGTAGCAAAAACAGAAAGGCAGATCATTATCTAAATGTTGGGAAAATGGGAAGTACAACGGGATCTGGGTGTCCTTGTTCATCAGTCAATGAAAGTAAGCATGTAGCTACAGCAGGCAGTGAAGAAAGCGAATGGCATGTTGGCCTTCATAACACGAGGAGTCGCGTATAGGAGCAAAGAGGTTCTTCTGCAGTTGTATAGGGCCCTAGTGAGACCACACCTGGAGTATTGAATGCAGTTTTGGTCCCGTAATTTGAGGAAGGATATTATTGCTATTGAGGGAGTGCAGCGTTTGTTTACAAGGTTAATTCCAGGATGGCGGGACTGTCATATGCTGAGAGAATGGAGCGGCTGGGCTTGTATACTGGAGTTTAGAAGGATGAGAGGACATCTTATTAAAACATATAAGATTAAGGGTTTGGACACACTAGAGGCAGGAAACATGTTCCTGATGTTGGGGGAGTCCAGAACCAGGGGCCACTGTTTAAGAATAAGGGGCAAGCCATTTAGAATGGAGATGAGGAAACACATTTTCACACAGAGAGTTGTGAGTCTGTGAAATTCTCTGCCTCAGAGGGTGGTGGTGGTCGGATCTCTGGCTAATTTAAAGAGAGAGCTAGATAGGGCTCTTAAAGAGAGCGGAGTCAGGATACGGAGAGAAGGTAGGAACTGGGTACTGATTGGGGATGATCAACCATGATCACATTGAATGGCGGTGCTGGCTCGAAGGGCCGAATGGCCTACTCCACCTATTGTCTATTGACTGTCGGGTCGGAGCGCTGCGTTCAGCCCTGCCTCACCCATCCCGACGTATTGCAGCCCATGGAGTGCAGCAGCACCTCGCCTCGCCTCATTGGTTGGCAGCCCGGCCAGCTGTCCGACGTTCAGACCTTCGCTTACCGCCGACACCACCACCCCACCTTCTCATGGCCGATCATCGGTTCATGAGTTGGATGGGGTGCTGGACTTTGGTCGCGCGTAAAGTCCGGCGCCTGGGCCAAAACTCCTCAGCTGCCCCGCTAGCTGGGCTTTGTGTGAAGTCTAGCATCCAGGCCAACTCATCATTCACCCAGCCACAGCCAAGTTGGTCAACGAATTGCCGTCGGGAATTTGTCCCGTATTTTGACCTTTTGTCCCTTATTTAGGAGTGAGAAAGTTGGCAAACCTAGTTGCAGTCTCACCGCACATCTCTTTTTAAACTTTGCCCCCCTCACCTTAAACCTGTGCCATCTAGTCATTGACATTTACCTCCTGAGGGAAAGGTTCTGACTGTCTACCCTATCTATGCCTACCTAAAAGTAAAGGTGCAATTACTTTAAAACCCCGGATACTGATATCTTTCCTAAACAAAAAACAAATGCTGGAGGCATTTAACATCTGTGGGGAGAGAAAAGGTTTCACATTAAGGATCTTTGTTTCAGAACAGCAATGTTTTGGAACATCTCCATTCTGTCTGCAACGGCAACCCTGAGTTTCCCCTTTAGTCTTCCATTGTGAACTCCTTGTTTTTGGCCTGTGTTTCTTTAAATATGTCCAGTCTTAAGCTTGAGGAGCAGCTTCTCAACATCCATCAGGGAATGTAGCAACCCTTAAAATGTTATACTGAATTTAACAATATCTAGGAACTTCATCTTTTTTTTTTCCTCAGCAGATTTGTAAAGTAATTGTTACCACAACCGCTTTGGTTTACACTCAATTTTTTCTATCCCTTAACACCATTGTTTTCTCAGTTTGACATCATAAAGAAATGTCCTTGAACTGAAACATTGACTATTTCACTCCTACAAATACCTACTGAGTACTTCCAGCTTTGTCTGTTTTGTTTCAGATTTCCAGTATCTGCAGGTTTTTTTAGTTCCGTTGTTTCTCTACTTATATATGCATAGTAGGATTCTTAGTGTTTAGCCCCTAGGGATAACATGGATGGGTTATCGATGGTCAGCATGGACTCATCGGGCCGAAGGGCCTGTGTCCATGCTGAATCTCTGAACGAAACTAAACTGCTGGAATCTTGAACAAAGTGCTGGCACATCTCAGCAGTTCAAGCAACATATGTGGAGAGAAAAGAAAGTGTAGGAGTAACTCAGTGGGCCAGCACTTTGTGCCTTTTTTTTTGTAACCCAGTATCTGCAGTTCCATGTTTCTACATTCTATATTCTGTGGAGACAATCCACAGAAGCTGCCTGACCCACTGAGATTCTCCAGCACTTTGTGTTTTGGACAATATAGCAGTAATGCTCTCTGTGAAACAACTGGATTTTTGCCAATGTGGAAACATTGGGGGTAGCCCATTTAACTTCTCCTATCTGTTCTTCTAGTCAGTGAGACGAGGTCTAACTTTCACCTCATCTCCTCTTCTGCACTATTCCCACATTCCTTGATGCCCTGAACATCTAAAAGTATTTTGAGGGACCCTCTGAATCACCATTATCTTTTAAGAATAGAAATCTCTCACCTCTCCAATATGGCAGTGGTTGACTCTTAAATTATTTTCTGAAGTAGATCAGGAAATAACTTGGTAGAACTAATTAAATGTAAGCCTTGAGCGAAGCACTGCCAGGAATAAGTCAAAAGAACATATTTCTAATTATCCATCTTGCTATCATTGTAATGAAGAGTTTAAACGAGAACTCACCTGTTCGAAGTTTGATCGTTATTTT
This sequence comes from Okamejei kenojei, assembly GCA_035221665.1. NCBI lineage: Eukaryota > Metazoa > Chordata > Chondrichthyes > Rajiformes > Rajidae > Okamejei > Okamejei kenojei. The sequence goes on along the minus strand of CM069148.1, from coordinate 14,658,287 downwards.
ACGAGGAGTTACGATGAGGGATTACGTGAAGAAGAGCCCGCCTCACGCTGGTAACGGCATACTTCAAAGCAACGGCATGAAAAACACAGAACACCAAAGCCGGAGTAACATAGTAAGGCCCATAAAAAAACTTAGAACCACCATTTGATCATTTATTTTACGAGGGTGGGAGTGGAGGGCACGTAATCCCTCATCGTAACTCCTCGTAAAATAACGATCAAACTTCGAACAGGTGAGTTCTCGTTTAATCTTACTATTTTACTTCGGAGTCACGTGAGTGACTACGTGAAGAGTTTTAAAGCTTTCTGTGTTTTTTATGTCGTAGAATTAATCCGTACGACAGTCCGGCTAAGTAAACACATACATGAGAAAGCAGACAAAAGTTAGATCTTTTTCACAATTTAAATTTTTTAATGGTTGAAAGACCATATAATACCCTCCTTATATTTGAGGGAAAAAATGATTACAAGTGACAAAAGATATCAGTGACTACACAACTGATTATAGCAATTAATAGCAAACAAAGCAGGTGATTATAGTGCTCCCAACACCGCGTGTCCAAAACTTGTCATAGTGTGAACAGGTTTGTTGTAGAACTTTGAAAAAGTTTCTTCTTTACTCCACCCTGCGATTTTTAAAATATGCTCGAGAGGTACGTCCCGCACCTTCGCCGCGGACGTAGCTGCCGCCCTGGTGGAGTGAGATTTGAAGACATCAGTGTCTACTCCCGCTAAAACCAACACCTGTTTCAACCATTTTGAGATAGTTTGAACTGAAGCTTTTGTGTGTGGCTTTTTGTGCGTAAGCAGCAATGTCTTTTCGTTTCCTCGAAAAGTGTCCGTAACTTTAATATATTGGTTCAAATGTCTAACCACACACAAAGCAGGCTCAATATGAAAAGCTTGAAAGGTTACCTTTGTTCCAGATCTCCCTGGTCTACTTTGTTTGATCAGATCGTAAACATAGAAATACAACGTTATCTGTAGTCACATGCATACAGTCTAAACGCAACATTTGTAAAGTTTGCACTCTTTGGGCTGAGACCAGTGCCATTAACATGACCAATTTCAATGTTAACCTATCCAATGTCAACCCTTCAATTGGCGTCCATTCTCTAAGTAGAGCAAGTACTATGCTCACATCCCAAATCTCTGTATATCTAGGTTTTGGCGGATTCATGTGAAAATTCCTTTCATGAATCGTGATATTAATGGATGCGACCCAATTAACTTCTCACCAATCATAAGTCCTAAATAGGACGACAAGGCACTGCGTGCAGTGTTAATGGCACTGTAACTTAAATGTTGCCCAAAGTGCAAATTGGCAAGGAATTCCAAAACATGAGTAACATTCACAGATTCATCAGAAATATTTGACTGTGTGCAAAATTCTTCCCATTTCTTAATATGTGTCATATATTGTTTCTGTGTGCTATGTCGCCATGATGCACCAATAACTGTCAAAGTTTGGTCCGACAATCCCAGTTCCTGTAGTGGTCTGGTCAAACCCTGCAGATTAACAAATTCATATATGCATATAATGGGTAACCTTCATTTGTTACTGGATTAGTCAAGATATCACTACAGTTAGGAATCTGCATATATGGTTCTTTAATCATATTTAGCATAACTGGGAACCAAGGTTGAGTTGGCCAATTAGGCACTACCAACAATCCGGAAGCTGAATCTTGCTCTATTTTCTTCAAGCATCTCTGGATCAGAGCAAATGGTGGAAAAGCATAAAAGAACATTTTTCCCCAGTGTAATGAAAATGCATCTACTGCAACTGCGTCCGGATCGTGTTCCCAAGACACATAATGAGGCAATTGATGATTAAGCCTGGATGCAAACAAATCAATTTCTGGCAACCCAAATCGTCTAACAATATTCTCAAATATTGCTGGCTTAAGCATCCATTCCGTATTATCTTTAAAAAATCCTGGACCTTCCATCTGCTACCACATTGTCTTTACCTGGAATATAGCTTGCTGAAATCCATATCTGCCGACCAATACACCATTGCCATATCTCATTGACCAGACAATCACATGATACTGATCTAACTCCCCCCATGTGATTAATGTAAACCACAGCCGTTTTATTGTCTAATTGTATTAATACATGCAGACATTGTTTAGCAGAACAATATGCTTTAAGCCCATAAAAGGCCCCCAATAACTCCAAATAGTTAATACCATACTTTTGGAGAAACACTTGCTCTTCAGTTTTCCATCTACCTCCACAACTGGAAGATAAATCTGTGGCCCCCCATCCGAGAGCACTAGCATCTGTTTTGCAAAACCATTTCAGGCTGTTTAATCATAATCTTCTTAGCAGCTTGTGGGATATTTTCAACCCACCATTGCAATTCCAATACTGCTTTCTTTGTTAATTGCATAGGTCTGTCAAAGTGACCTGCCTTATCTTTAAGAGCCCTTACTTTGTCCCTTTGAAGATTTTGATAATGTAATGGCCCAAATTCCACTGCCGGAAAAGCTGCCACTAGTGTACCAATGACTTTTGCCACTTCTCGGATGGAGGGATAAGGTTTGTGAATGAGGTAATTACACATTTGCAAAATATCATTTGTCTTCTTTGCTGGCAACGTAACTAACATAGTCACTGAGTTAATTACAAACCCCAGAAAATCAATTGATTGAACTGGCTGCAGCTGGGATTTAATTGGATGAATTAAGAATCCAAGCTCTTTAAACAAAGTTTTAGTAACTGAAATTGAGTGCTCAGCTGACTCTTGACTATCATTAATAATCAGAATATCATCCAGATAAGCCATTACAATGTGTTTCTGTGCTCTTAATTGAGCTAAAACTGGTTTCAACAGTTTTGTAAAGAGTCTAGGAGCTGAACTTAATCCATTTGGTAAAGCTTTGAACTGCCATAATTGCCCCTGCCAAATAAAACTTTAAGTATCTCCGAAAAAGATGATGAATTGGTACAGAATAATAGGCGTCTTTCAAATCAATCTTAGCCATATAAGAACCTGCTGAAATCAAATATTTTGCAGTTTTAAATGTCTCCATCTTAAAACGTTTGTATTCTACAAACTTATTTAGATCTGTAAGGTCTAGAATAATTCTACAACCACCATCTTTCTTATCTCTGCGAAATATATTAGAGACAAATTGATGCTTATGTTCATAAGTTTTTTCAATTACCCCTTTTTCGGATAATTTGCCAATTTCCACATCAATCTCCATTCTTTCTTCTGGAGAAAACACATAAGCATAAGCAGGTTTATTCTGTACAGGAGGATTGACCCCTTCTTTAAAAATAATAATAGCTCCTGAAACTGCTTGTAATATAAATCGATCAGAAGTAATATTAAGCCAGGCATTATAAAATTTTTGCAATCTCCCTCCAACTGGAGATTCATCCACAGTTTCTTTAAGGATAGAAGTCTTTAATACCTCTCCATAGGAGCGTGATGGTCTCCTCTTTCCCCAATGCAGGGAAGCAGTGGCCTGTGTAGCACGATAATACCTTCGTGACAAATTTCTGCCTCTATAACGAAAATCAAAAACTCCTTCGGGCCGAAAACCCTTTTCTTTGTCCAAAGACAAAAGGCTTAATAGTGCTAAAATATTTAGCTTCTTCATCCAACTGCTTCAGTTGTTTCGGCAGATTTTCTCCAAACAAATATCCAGGAGCTTGAACTCCACTTTCTTGACACAGGCTTGCATATCTAGGGTGAAATATGGGCCGAATCGCCATTTTCCTCATGCAATTGATCTCATAAAACGAATTGCACATTAAACCCAAAGTATCTTTTTGAATCTTGTCCATTTCCACATTCTCCATTTGCCTGCCAAATGCCGTGATGGCAGCCGAAAATAATTTTAGCACCTTTTGAAATTTCATTTCTTGGGCTCTCATACTTGGAGTCATAGATGCCCATACCATCGGATTCACCGTAGGCACTTCCAATGAGGCACAATTGCCTGGTGCTTTATATAATTCTGATAATTCATTCATCACAGTATTATGAAGCTGGTGAGATACCATATAATTTATATTGGCAGCTAGGCTTTCTTCCATAGCCTCACCACTTCCTTCGGGTATAGCAAAACTTTGTGCTATCTTAGGCAGATCAAGCTTTTTCTTTTTACTTTGTGGCGTGCTTTCAAAAATCATTTCAAATTCAGCAGGGTCTGCCTTCTGCAGCCCTAATTCCATCGGGATATTATCCCATGAGACTTCTTCCAGCCCAAATCGTGGGTCTGGAGTATCATATTCCCAACTTGGCCCACAGCCATATTCATCATATTGAAACCCCTCAGGGATTTTCTGGGATTCATGAGGGTACTGTGACCCTTGTCTCATAATAGTTTGGAGAACTTTCTCCATATGCTCCATTTTTAGCCACATATTTTTATTATCTGGGGGTCTTTCAAAATCAGAATCATCAGAAACCACGGGCCTCACAGTTTTCTTTTTGCATTTCTTAGGAGCATATTCCTCCGTGGTTATAATTTCCGGAGAATCTGGAAATTCTATATCGGGTAAATCAGTGGCCAACGGTATCGGAAACCGGGTCCACTCTAGCTTCGCTTCCCGTATATTTACTTTCACCCCGGGAGGCTCTTTTCACCCGCGAAGCCTTCCTTCCCGATTTCTCCATTTTGTTAAAATTTATCTTGTGCTCAATCAGCACGTTAACGTATAAATTTTTACTTTTAGTTTCGCTGTTGGAACCATCCAGCGTAACCTAAAACCCGCGCCGATGTAACTTCACTTACCTGCGGGCCGTTCCGACCGCTGCGAGGAGCTGCTCCTTACCGCAGCTCCTTCTTTCGCCGTCAGCGTCGACGTCATGCCGTTACCAGCGTGAGGCGGGCTCTTCTTCACGTAGTCACTCACGTGACTCCGATCATTGTAATGAAGAGTTTCAGGACCTGTTCTGCAAACCTAGCGCTGAAGGCTGAGAATTCACCAGAGTTTTCAATTAGCAATAAGCATGGGAATCTAGGTCAAATCGCTGACTCACTCTTGGCAATATCAAATGGCCAATAAATCTTGCTCCTGTGTTGAATGTGTCAATTTCCTCCTCAGTCCTACTGACTTCCTCCAGCACTTTGTGTTCTGTTCAAGATTCTAGCATCTGCAGTCTTTTCCGTCTCTGGGCTGTTTTCATTTTGTTTAACACTTCCCTGTCCTTCTCCCCCAACTCCAAAATCGGAGCAGGTCAAGTTTTGGCCACTGTGCCTGCCCCTTCCTACCCAGTTCTTTGATAGATGTCTAGTGAGTTCCCACTTCTTCTGAGTTTTGCAAATTATTATTATTTTTTAAATTCCCATTTGAAATTTACTGTAAAACCTGCTTCCACATTTGGGATGTTTCAGAATTTCTGATTACACCATCTACCTGTGAAGATAAAAATGTCTTCATAACCTATCCCCTCCTCCCTTATACTCTTATTTTCCTTTGTCTTTGCCAAAATCACAAAGACTAAGTTGACTCTGTTTTTCAATGACAGGGTTTTCCTGCCCCGTGAAGTAACTACATCGTTGTTTAGTGAAAAGTGTAGTCATGTTGTTTTAAACTGGTTTCTCTGGACATGACATGACACTGCAATAAAGAATGTAGTCCATTTCTTTCTACCCAAGTCATTTTGGTGCTTTCACTCATTTGATATGATTGTTAAGAGTTCCATAGCACAAAATTGATAATTCTGAATCCTAAATAGTTTCTAAATCTATTTAATGAGGTAGTACAATATAAAACTATTTAATGAAGCAGAGTTCTGTATCTAAATTGGGATGAGATGCAGTTGGGTCTAAAACTTTGCTTATTTCCTCCTTCCTATCTCCCCTTGTCTTCAGTTTGCCCTGCATTGATCTTGCATTTAATTATAAAAAGGTTTTGATGCACTCGTAAATCAAGCTTAAAATGAGAGAGGGTCAATTATTTCCCGAATTGTAATTGCGAATTATGGACAGTGTTGACAAATCAGGGTTTTGTATGTAAGAGACAGTAGAACGCTTTTATTTTTCAGCATACTGTAGATTGAGGCTGTGCCAAGTGTAAAAGACCAATCCAGCTCGGTCTTACTTTCCAGCTCTCAAGCTGAGTCTGACCATATAGGTTGAGGAATACCAAGCGTCAAGGGTGTTTGTCATATGTACCACCTATGGAATCATGAAATTTGTACTTGCTGCAGCTTATCTGAGTCATAAATGTAATAACACATAGATAATACAAAATGACACATAATAAAAAATACAATAGATTTGGGCCGCACAGTGGCACAGCAGGTAGAGCTGCTACCTCACAGCACCAGAGACCCGGACTCCATCCTGACCTCGGGTGCTGTCTGTGTGGAGTTTGCACGTTCTCTCAGTGGTTGTGTGGGTTTCGTCCGGGCGCTCCAGTTTCTTCCCACATCCTGAAGTTGTATGGGTTTGTAGGTTAATTGGCTGCTGTAAATTGCTCCGGGAGTGGACGCAAAAGTGTAATAATATAGAACTAATGTGGGCGATCGATGGTCGATGTAGACTTGGAACGTCGAGCGCTGTTTCCATGCTGTATTGTTCAATTAATCAAACAAGTAAAAATTGAAATACAAGTTCTAATCTGGGTATATTTGCAATGCTATACTGGGTTTCCATCTCCAGTGTCTTCTGCGCTGAATTCTGAACTCTAGTACAGTGCTTCTAATGCTTCTACCAGGCACCTTAAATTTATTCCTCTGCTTATTTATCCCAACTTCTGACAGTAGAGGCATGGATGCTATAGTTATTCTGTGCATAGGATAGCAACAAAGATAGCAACAAAAAATATTGGAGGAAGTGAAGAGGAGAATTGTTTACATCTACATAGGAGATGGTGTGATCTGCAATTGACTTCCATTTAGTCTCAGGATGTGCTGGATACTGTATAAACATTTGTTCTCTCCAACAACAGAATGTGTATGCATATTCATACAAAAAACAAGATTAATTTGTTAATCCAACTTGCAGACCTTTTGAGACAGGAACATATTCCGAGAAATTTTCTTATGAAAATGATGCAATAAAATTAAGTTTCTATTCGGGGAAAGAAAACTTGTATTTCTATAGCACCTTTTAAAGTATTCCAAATCCTTCAGTGAAGTAATTTTCAAATGTAGTCAAGGTTGCAACACAGCAGATTTACCCGCAGGCAAATTCCACAAACAAGAACCCAATCACTAGGTAAAGTTTTTTTCATGTGGTTTGAAGGGTAAATACAGTGGCTTGCAAAAGTTTTCATACCCCTTGAACTTTTCTACATTTTGTCATGTTAAAAACTTCAATTTTGGTCTCATCAGAACAGAGCACCTTCCTCCACATGTTTGCTGTGTCCCCCACATGGCTTGTGGCAAACTGCAAACGAGACTTCTTATGGCTTTGTTTCAACAATGTGGAGTGCACAACTAATAGTTGTCCTGTGGACAGATTCTCCCACCTGAGCTGTGGATCTCTGCAGCTCCTCCAGAGTTACCATGGGCCTCTTGGCTGCTTCTCTGATCAATGCTCTCCTTGTCCGGCCTGTCGGTTTAGGTGGACGGCCATGTCTTGGTAGGTTTGCAGTTGTGCCATACTCTTTCCATTTTTGGATGATGGATTGAACAGTGCTCCGTGAGATGTTCAAAGCTTGGGATATATTTTTATAACCTAACCCTGCTTTAAACTTCTCCACAACTTTACCCCTGACCTGTCTGGTGTGTTCCTTGGGCTTCATGATGCTGTTTGTTCACTAATGATCTCTAACAAACCTCCGAGGCCTTCGCAGAACAGCTGTATTTATACTGAGATTAGATTACACACAAGTGGACTCTATTTACTAATTAGGTGACTTCTGAAGGCAATTGGTTGCACTGGATTTTATTTAGGGGTATCAGAGTAAAGGGGGCTGAATACTTTTGCACGCCACACTTTTCAGTTTTTTTTAATTTTTTAAATTTGGAAACCATGTATCATTTTCCTTCCACTTCACAATTATGCACCACTTTGTGGTGGTCTATCACGTAAAATCCCAATAACCTACATTTACGTTTGTGGTTGTAACGTGACAAAATGTGGAAAAGTTCAAGGGGTATGAAAACATTTGCAAGCCACTGTATGCATTAGAACTTGAGTGTTTTTCAAATTAATACCTCAGGACAGACAGCCCTTTTAGTTAATCTCTCTCATGAAGTGTCCTCTCCAACTGGGCAATATCACTCAGCACGAGAATATCAGCATAGATTACGTGCTCGCCTTTGGAGTGGAACTAGAGCCCACAGCATTCTATAGCATGAAGGATAACATTAATCGAAGTTGGTCAAGATCTATTGTCTTGAAAAGAATGATGCTGGATGAAACAGTTTAGTTGCGTAAATAGTGTTTGTGAGTCTACAATTGTGATAGAGCATAAAAATCTACGATCTAACTATGTCTGTGACTGAATCGTCTTTGTCAACTTTTTTTCCCCCTCCCTCCCCTCTCCCTCGCAGGCTTGATGGCTTCTCATTTGAGTAAGTATTAAATCTCTTGAGTTGGCTTCCTGAAATGTGTTTGGGGTTTGGAAATGTTTGAGGGAGGTTCAAATGTGACATCCAGAATAAAAGTCCCATTACACTGGTGAAACTAGTTTTTTGTCCCCAGGCTTTATCGAGGAATTGATTCTGAACACAAACAAACACTTCAAAGGATAATAATATTTGATGTTCCAGGGAGTAGTCAAGAACCATCAGTTTGGAAACTTTTGTAGTATTCTGACAATATGGGTGTTATTGCTATGACAGGCATTTATTGCCCATCCCTTGTTAACATTGGAAACATTGTACAAAATCTTGAGAGGATTAGATTGGGTCAGGCATGTGCCGTCAGGATAGGCAAGGAAGGCAATGCCTACCCTGACTAAAATTATAAAATGGTAATTATTAAATATAAATAGTAAAGGCACGGGAGAAGTATGCCTACCTAAGAGATCGATCTCTTAGGTAGGCATAATTCTCCTGTGCCTTTCATCCTCAGTACATGTAATACGCAAAAGTATGTGCAGCTCATGTGCCTTCATTGACAAGGGGAGCTGAAGGCAGCTGAAATTCTACCTTTGCACCGTGGACTGTGTGCATGTGCTGCGCACCAGCCTACTACGCATGCGCAGCGCATGTAAGAGAAACAATGGAGTTCATGTACAAATAATGTGGTAAGTAAATTTCTTTGAGCTATATGGTTTTAAATACCGTATTTCCCGGCAATGGAGACGCAATTTTTTACCCAAAAATAAGGCATGAAAATTTACCTGTGCCTTGGAGGCCAAAGGTTAGGTTGTTGGCAAGAAAGATAGACTTGGCTATCCCTCATTGCTGGCAGCTGATGGGAAGCGGCTGTAAAAGGACAGCGCCGCTGGGGGGGGTGAAGAGCTCCTTTCATGGTGTGTGGGGAGTCCTGTGTCAGCGCGAGTGACACAGGACTCGCGCTGACAATTGGTCCCTTGATTGCGCTGACAAGGGAGTAAGCTCCACCGCCCGTTGTCCTGTTATCCATCGCCCGCTGACCCACTCCTCTCTATGATCTTTGCTCTTGAGCTGGTCCCCTCACTGTCCGATCTACATTGAAAGACACCGACCAGACAGTGAATGCCACGCAGTGTCACCCAGCGCAGCTAGTGAGGCCATGTCCTGTTTCCGGCGGCTGTCAGAATTTAAGGATTTGTGGGAAGCGGCTGACATGAACGAGGCCGGCGAGCGGCAGGAGAGAGGTGTTCAGACAGAGAGCACTGCCAGAGGTGAGCGGGCTGGGAGAAGGCTGAGTTCCCAGCAGCCGCTCGCAGCCACCCGAGCTACTTCTCTCCCCGGCCACAATGTGGTGGCTCCGCGCCCGGAGCGTCGTGGCAGCGGTGAGTGAGTTGCTGGCATGATCCCCGACCCCCTCCTTCTCAGGATCTCTCCCCCCAATTGATCCCTTGAACTAGTATTGTCATCCAATAAGATCATAACTGATTGAATTTGTCCCGGCGTGCTCCCGTTTTTCCCACCATCTCTCCAACTGCCGTCACCCCCCACCCATTCAGTAATTCAGAATGGAGGAGATTTGGAAGCCCCGGGCAAATTGAATTGTTACTTTCTTTCTTTTTTTTAATTTTGAGCATGTGAAATTCTATGTCCCGCCAGCCTTTTTTCAAAATTTAGCAGCTCAAAAGGGGATGCATCTTCGACACAGGTGCGTCTTCATTGCGGGGAAATACGGTACTTTATGGCTTCAAATATGGCTTTTGAAGACAAATTACTTTATAAAAGTCGACTGACAGCTTATGGAGAAGAGAACAATCTGCGCATGCGCGGTTTAAGATTTTTAAAAAGCCAACTGACTGCCTACCCTGAGCAATTATTCACGGCACGTGCCTGGATTGGATAGATGCACAGAGTCTCTTGCCCAGGATAGTGGAATCGAGGACCAAAGTTCAAGGTGAAGGGCAAAATATTTAATAGTAATCCGAGGGGTAATGTTTTCACACAATGGGTGGTGGGTGTATGGAACAAGCTGCCAGAGGAGGTCATTGAGGCTGGGACTATCCCATCGTTTAAGAAAGTTAGACAGGCACATGGATAAGACGTGTTTGGAATGATATGGACCAAGCGCAGACAGGTGGGACTAGTGTAGCTGGTGTGGGCAAGTTGGGTCGAAGGGCTTGACTCTATGCAAAAAATTAGTTATCAGTTTAAATGTGGTTGTGGAAATGGCATCACCAAGTTTTTAAAAATCTCACAAGGCATTAATTTAGTTGACGTTTAGTTGAAGCGTGCTGACCCATTTTACCTTCTCCCACCCTTCCACTTACAATCTATTGCAATAAATGCCTTTACACTGGTTCTTCCCATATCTCCTGCCTCGAGCTTGCATTCATTAGTCTTTCGCTGGTTACTCATTGCTTCTCCACTTGTGCATCCATAATGGATTAAACATCTGTCCATCTAAATTGGAAAAGCTTGCTTGAGTGCAACACCTTTTTACAACTTGTGATGTTCCAATTATTCTTTAGCAGTTTTGAGGCGTTGTCAGCATTCCAGAAAATTTGGCCAAGCGACGAAAGGGTGATAATCGGATTGGTCAGTGTGAGTCCTTAACCTGGAATATTGTAACTCTTAAGATAGACACAAAGTGCTGGAGTAACTCAGTGTGCCAGGCAGCCTCTCTGGAGAAAACAAATAGATGATGTTTCGGGTTGGGACCCTTCAGATTGATCAGTACAATCAAAGGGGGGGAATGGGGGACTGGGAGCAAGGAAAAAACGTTGTCCTTTAGTATCATAGGATTATGTGCATGCTTGTGAGTGGCAAGTTGGGAATCTGTTCCATGTCTTATCATAGTGTCATAGCTCTAATAGTGCAGAGTGCACTGGAGTGTCTGATTGATGTCTTGTTTTCGCCTCTCGGATGTGGGCCTCAAATCCATAGCCTTTTGACTCATAGGCAGCTAATTGTCCTCTGGGACATATAGTGGAGGATTGTGATTTTAGAGTTCAAGGTTAGGTGGCTCCTGAAGTTAGAACCCTCAACAGGAGATGGGACAGATTTTATTAGATGTCTAAATTGTTGCAGAATTTATTATTTGCCGTCTCAAACAAAGAAAAGCCTAGAAGTTGTTTTTATGTTTGTTTTCAGGGACAGTATGGACACAGACAAAGAAGACCAGCATAGCAGGTAAAATCAAATACCTTATATTTTAGTTTATAACATTTATTTTCTGGTCTGATATGAACACAGAATAGTACAGCACAGGAAACGGCCTTGCGACCCGCGATACCTGTGTCGACCTCGATGCCAATCTAAATGATCCCACTTGCTTACACACAGACTGTATCCCTCTATTCCATGCCTGTTCATGTATCTGTCTAAATGTCTCTTTGGAGATGAAGATAGATTTTCTCCAGGTGCTCTGGTTTCCTCCCCTATCCCAACGATGTGCAGGTTTGTAGGTTAATTGGCTTCTGTAAATTGCTCCTAGTGTGTAGAACACGAACCTGGGAAAATATAGTACAGCACACTCCGAGGTGAATATGTTGTAGAAGATATATAGAAATGGAATCGGTGACCACCAACCTTCCAAACCCACAGGGCACCCTTTTTCCTTTTCGTGTAGACATCCTGGAGTTCAAAAAGTGTTAATTTCATAGACAATAATAAACTAGTTGATAGGTGATGGGCCAAAGGGCCTGTTTTCACACTGTATGTCTAAACATCACTAGCTTGTCAAATAAACAAGCCGGTTTTTAGAGCTTTATTTCAATTGCCTTTAAGTGCTGTAAATATAAATACTTAAGTTGAATTAGAGCTATCTTTGTGCAATATAAATTTTATTTTGCAGTTTAAAGAATCCAATGTCATGACTTTTGCATCCGTTTGGCTTTTGATAGTATTGCACTCAACAAATGAAATGTTTTTTTCAACATTTGTTTCCTTCCTTATCTAGGATGGAATGCACAGACCAACACGGGAGAGGAAAATATGCCAGGTAGACCCTCCACTAGTGCCTATATCCCTAAAGCCTGTGATCTTAACTGTAATTCCTTGAGCTGCAAAGATTCCTTGAGCTGCAAAGATTGAGAGGATGGTAATATTGAATTCCACAGACTCACAACTCTCTGTGTGAAGTGTTTCCTCATCTCGGTTCTAAATGGCTTACCCCTTATTCTTAAACTGTGGCCCATGTGATCCCCTGATCCCGTTATACTTCCCCCTTTTCCCAACTTGACACTATTTAGATAATAATCTGCCTTCCTGTTTTTGCTACCAAAGTGGATAACCTCACATTTATCCACATTAAACTGCATCTGCTATGCATCATCCACTCACCCGACCTGTCTGAGTCACCCTGCATTCTCATAGCATCCTCATAGCATCCTCCTTACAGTTCACACTGTCACCCAGCTTTGTGTCATCTGCAAATTCGCTAATGTTATTTTGAATCCCTTCCTCTAAATCATTGATGTATATTGTAAATAGCTGCGGTCCCAGCACCGAGCCTTGCGGTACCCCACTAGTCACTGCCTGCCATTCTAAAAGGGACCCGTTAATCCCTACTCTGTGTTTCCTGTCTGCCAACCAATATTCTATCCATGTCAGCACTCTGCCCCCAATACCATGTGCCCATGTACCAATACCTAATTTTGCCCACTGATCTCCTATGTGGGACCTTATCAAATGCTTTCTGAAAGTCCAGGTACACTACATCCACTGGCTCTCCCTTGTCCATTTTCCCAGTTACATCCTCGAAAAATTCAGAAGATTAGTCAAGCATGATTTTCCCTTCGTAATCCAAGCTGACTCGGACTGATCCTGTTACTGCTATACAAATGTGCCACTATTTCATCTTTTATGATTGACTCCAGCATCTTCCCCTCTACCGATGTCAGGCTAACTGGACTATAATTCCCTGTTTTCTCTCTCCCGCCTTTCTTAAAAAGTGGGATAACATTTTCTACCCTCCAATCCACTGAATCTATAGAACATTGGAAAATGATCACCAATGCATCCACGATTTCTAGAGCCACTTCCTTAAGTACCCTGGGATGCAGACTATCAGGCCCTGGGGATTTATCAGCCTTCAGTCCCATCAGTCTACCCAACACCATTTCCTGCCTAATGTGGGTTTATTTCATTTCCTCCATCACCGCAGATCCTCTGGCCACTAGTACATCAGGAAGTATGTTTGTGTCCTCCTTAATGAAGACAGATCCAAAGTACCTGTTCAACTCATCTGCCATTTCCTTGTTCCCCATAATAAATTCAACTTTTTCAGTCTTCAAAGGTCCAACTTTGGTCTTAACTATTTTTTTCCTCTTCACATACCTAAAGGAGCTTTTACTATCCTCCTTTATATTATTGGCTAGCTTACCTTCGTACCTCATCTTTTCTCCCTGTATTGCCTGTTTAGTTATCTTCTGTTGATCTTTAAACATCACCCAATCCTCTTGCTTCCCGCTCATCTTTGCTACGATGTACTTTTATTTTCATACTGTCCCTGATGCCCCTTGTCAGCCACGGTCACCCTTTACTCCCCTTGGAATCTTTCTTCCTCTTTGGAATGAACTGATCCTGCACCTTCTGTATTATTCCCAGAAATACCTGCCATTGTTGTTGACCTGTCATCCCTGCTGGGGTATCTTTCCAGTCAACTTTGGCCAGCTCCTCCCTCATGACTCCGTAGTCCCCTTTGTTCAACTGTAACACTGACACCTCTGACGTACCATTCTACCTCTCAAATTGTAGATTAAAACTTACCATATTATGGTTACTACCTCCTAAAGGACCTATTCAACCTATTTTCCAGCTCTGCCTATAGTTTTTTACCAAGGTTTAGATTTTTTTTGTCACATGTACCAAGGTACAGTAAAAAGCTTTGTTTTGCATACTATCCAATCAAATCAGATAAGTCAATACCTAAATACACTCAAGCCAAACTCAAATATAATAGATAGAGCAAAGGGGTAGATACACAGTTATACGCAGAATATAGTTCTCAGCATTGTAGTGCACTAGTTCCAGAGACAAAGTCCAATAACCGCTATGGGGTAGGGATGGATTGGAAAGTATCCTAGCTTAAGGAAGGACCATCCAGAAGCCTGATACCAAATCTCTGTCCGCTACTTCTTGACCCCTCTCCTAAGAAAAAGAGATTCTTCAAATCACCAATATAGACCACTCATAATGGCACTTAATGCCCTGAAGAATTTTACAGGATAATGTCCTTTAGCACGCGATTGCATTTCATCAAGTAGGCAGCCATCACCACCTTTGCTGGAGAGGTGATGATTGTACTTTGGCCAGCAATGTCCACACTGAGGAAATTAACTGTTAGGTAACGAATAACAAGAAACCAATGTATCTCATTCAACAATGTGACCTTTCATTGAGCTAAATCCTTGAGCAATGTTGCATCCTGTTAATCGATTATTAATCTTTCCTCAGGGAGGCCCACAGCCAGATTGAAAAGCGGCGGCGGGATAAGATGAACAGCTTCATTGATGAGTTAGCATCGATGGTTCCAACATGCAATGCCATATCCAGGAAACTGGATAAGCTTACTGTGCTTCGGATGGCCGTGCAGCACATGAAGACACTCCGAGGTGAGTATGTTGTAGGAGATATATAGAAATGGAATCGGTGACCACCAACCTTCCAAACCACAGGGCACCTTGTTCCTGTTTGTGTATATATTCTGAAGTTCAAAAAGTGTTAATTTCATGGACAATAATAAATCAAGATCTACATTATTTGTGCATCCTGGTCCTCATAGAATCAAAAAATATTAGTAAAATTGGTTGATTATTGATTGATCGATCATCTGTTCATACCCGAGGTCAGGATTGAACCTGGGTCGCTGGTAGAATGGCTGCCTCACAATGCCAGAGACCCAGAACAACCTGTACTTGTTGCATTTATTGTGAAGTAAAATATTTTGTGTATAAATTTAATTGTTAACAATGGGATATTATATTGCATATTTATTGAGTCTCGACTGCAATTTGTGATTTCTGTATTATAGGACCTACCAATGCTTACACAGAAGCTAACTACAAACCTGCCTTTCTGTCAGATGATGAGCTGAAACATCTCATCCTCAGGGTGTGTATATTTTTTAAATAGTACTGTGATTTTTTTTTTGTTGATAAACTCCCAAGATGCAGCAGCTTTCTGACTGTGACACTGCTTGAAAATTCTTCTTTTAAAACTCCAGGGAGCAGGTTATTAGTTGTGGTTTATTAATTACCACATGTTACCACATCGCCGATGAAACACTTTGTTTTGTGTGCAATCGAAACTAATTGTACAATGCACGAGTACATCAGCAAAAGAGAAAGCGGAGTGCAGAATATAGTATTTAAGAAGGAACTGCAGCTGCTGGAAAATCAAAGGTAGACAAAAATGCTGGAGAAACTCAGCAGGTGCCCAAAACTTTGCTTATTTCCTTCCGTGCAGAATATAGTGTTGCATTAACAGAGAATGTCCAGGAAAAAAGTTCAAGGGCCTCAGCGAGTTAGATTGGAAGATTGGGAATTCTTCCTTGGCAGATGAGGGATCCGTTCAAGAATGTGATCATAGCGTAAAATATAATGTCCTTGAATCTGGTATTACATGCTTTCAAGCTTGAGCCCTCTGCCTGATGGGAGAAGGGAAAGGAGAGAATGACAGAGGTGTGGGTGGTCCTTAGTTATCATCCTCTTGAACGGACCTTGTAAACTAGGGAAGGTAGACATAAAATTCTGGAGTAACTCAGCGGGACAGGCAGCATCTCTGGAGAGAAGGAATGGGTGACGTTCAGGTCGAGACCCTTTTTAAACCAGTGTCCGCAGTTCCTTCCTATACACAGTCTGAGGAAATGTCTTTGTGGTTTTCTTTCCGAGGCGTTGTCACCAGACTGAACTAGGGATGTATTCCCAATCTCTCAATCCACATCATTGTGCCCCTTGCACTTTTAATCTGCACTTTCTCCGTAGCTATAACATTATATTCCACACTTTGCTTCCTTTCTCTTTTTGCACTTGTAGATGGTTTGATCGTAATCATGTATGGATGATTCACCTAGATAGCATGAGAAACACTTTTTCATTGTATCTCGGTATGTGTAGCAATAACATGCCAATACCAGAATGGTGGAGCGGTATAAAAGGGCCTGTCCCACTTTCACGACCTAATTCATGACCTTTTTTACTCGTGGACATTTTTAATCATGTTGAAAAAACGCCCCGACCTACTTGATGCCTCTGACTAGCATCATGACCTGCTACGACCTACCTACGACCTCCTATGACCTCGTGACGACCATGCTGCGAATATGAGTCAAGGTCGTGAATTAGGTCGTGAAAGTGGGACAGGCCCTTAACTCGTGGAATTAGCAGCATTGTCTGGATGGACCAAGGCTACCTTTGATGCTGGAAACTCATGATCTTTGTTTTCGGCTGAATTAACACCTCCAACATAGCTATTCCAACCTTTGTTGAATATCTAACTAGATTAATTAAAGGGGCTTTGGTGTTAATTGCTGGTCTGCTTTGAAGTAACTGGCTTTGGGTATTGGTGGGACAATTGGTTTGTTGGTCTGGAAGGTGATTACTCACCCATCTATTTGCTTTACCTGCAGGCAGCTGATGGATTTCTTTTTGTTGTGGGGTGCGACAGAGGAAAGATACTTTTTGTGTCTGAGTCAGTCTTCAAAATCCTCAATTACAGTCAGGTAAAGGATCTTGTCGAATCATGGAACAGTACAGCATGGAAATGGGTCTCTCCTCTCACCTTGTTCATTCCAACTAAGTCCTATTTGCCTGCATTTAGCCCAGGGCTTTCTAAACCCATCCCAATATCTATCCAAATATCTTTTGAAATTCGCAACTGTATCTGCTTCTATAGCCTCCTCTGGCAACTCATGCCAGATGCAGACTACCCTCTGAGTGAAAAAAGTTGCCCCTGAGGTCCCTCTTAAATCTTTCCCCTGTCAACTTAAGACTATGCACTCTAGTTTTAGAATCCTCTACCTTCACTTTATCCATGCCACTCACAATCTTGTTTGCCTCAATCAGATCATCCTTCAGCCTCTTGTGCTCCGAAGAATCCCCCGCCCCCTATTCAACCACTCCCAATAACTCAATGGGTCTCATCTTTTAATGTTAGCTGTATGCTGCAGGTGGCAGCAAAGGCGCTAACAGCCTCGAATCAGAAGGTTCAGTCCCTAGACGTGAGCAATAAAGCTGGTCTGATAATCCTGTGCAATGCTGAAGGTGTGCAGTCTGGTACCAAGCATGTACTATCTGTAACTTAATTTAGTTCCCATTAACGGTAATTTAGTTCCCATTAATCAATTCTACAAGTTCTCATAATGCAACTTCGAAGACACTCAGCAGACACTCCAACATCTTGGCCATCATTTACCCTTCAGTAAGCATTGCTATAAGGGGCATTTTCGAGACGGCACAACGGTGGAGTTGCTGCCTTGCAGCACCAGAGGCCCGGGTTCAATCCTGACTACAGGTGCTGTTTTTACGGGGTTTGTACGTTCTCCCTGGGATCACGTGGATTTTCTCTGGGTGCTCCGGTTTCCATCCACACTCCAAAGACATGCAAGGTTGTAGTTTAATTGATTTCTGTAAATTGTAAATTGTCCCTAGTGTGTAGGATAGTGTTAGTGTAAGCAATGGTCGGTGCAGACTCGGTGGGCCGAAGAGCCTGTTTTCCCATGGTATCTCTAAAGTCTAAAGACTATTAAGGCATTGTTTGTATGAGCACCCCGGGTATAAAAATTATTCAGCATATTGGATTGAACCTAAAGACTGTTAACCAATTCTGAAGCACTTTGGGCGTTCTTGGAGATGAAAGTTACATTCTAGACCACAAATTTCTTCATGTGATCATTTTTGCTCCTATTATTTTGCAGACTGATCTGATTGGTCAGAGCTTGTTTGATTACCTTCATCCAAAGGACATCGCCAAAGTGAAAGAGCAGCTCTCCTCGTTTGACAGTGCGCCAAGGGAACGGCTAATAGATGCCAAAAGTAAGACCCTCCTCTTCTTCCAGAGAATTGGTGAACAGTAAGATAGATGACAAAGTTGATGAAAGCAGTCTTCGCAAGTTGCACTTTATTTGGTCTCGGCTATTGCGACCCTTAATATAAACAAAAATGCACGCAGTTTCATTAACGGCACATTTATTCATTCAATCTCGTTCTTATCAGAAATATTTTGTTATACCCATCCCTTCTCCATCTTCTCTGTTTTCTATTTTCCCTGGTTGTGTTAGAAGGGTCCTGGACCTGAACCGTTCACTGCTTCTCTTCTCACACGTACTGCCTGACTGTCTGCACGTGATCCATATTCTTCCTGTACATCCATGTGCCTATCCAAAAACCTCTCAAATATCGTATCTGTCTCCACCATCACCCATGATAACACTTTCCAGACATCCATGTGTGCAGGCACGGAAATCGCTATCAAACATGGGGGGGGGGGCACAATTTCTTGACGGCCGCGCGCATGCACGCAAACGCGAGGCTTCGGCCGTGGGCCCTGTGGACGGTAACATCGGAAGCTGACCTGGTTGGTGACCGACTCCAAACTCCAGCAACAGCAGCTTTATCCGCCCTGAATCGTGGGGCTTGAATCGGCCCGTTCACGGGGTGTTTCATAGGCCAGCGAGGGCTTCAACATCGGGAGCCTCGAATGCCTCGATGCAGCTGTTTGATTTTAAGCAGCGGCAGGCGCTATAAGGCCTTAGAAAGCGTCTGATAAAGTCTGGATCACAAAACATGAGGGGGATTGTCCCCCACCTCTCAAATCATAGGAGGATGTGTCCCCTCGTGCCCCCCCCCCCCCCCGCCCCAGGATTTCCGCCCACGCTTTTGTGAAATATATGTTTAAAAATAAAAAATAAAACTTGCTCTACACTTGATCTTCTTTAAACTCTGCCCCTCATACCTTAAAGCTATGCCCGCTAGTCTTTGACATTTCCACCTGGGGAAAAGGTTCTGGCTGTCTTTCCTATTGTCTGCCTCTTACAAATTTATATACTTAAAATGTCTTTGGACATTGAGAGTTTGAAGCATTTTATTTCTTTCCAGATTACCACCGCCTGCAGCTCTTTTGATTTTCCCTCAATATCTTGCTCACTTTTGATTTTATTTGCATGTAAAGTGCATTGTCTTCATTAAGTTATCAGGCACCGGTGGATTATTGTGTCATTTTTTCCATCCTAAATAGATAAAGTTGCATTTATTTTGCATTTGTTTTGTTTTTCCTGCCGTGTTTGTCATGATCAGCTGGCTTGCCGGTGAAGACTGACATAACTCCCGGACCCACCCGACTGTGTTCAGGAGCAAGGCGCTCCTTCTTCTGCCGGATGAAGTGCAACAAACCATCAGTCAAGGTGGAGGACAAGGACTTCTCTTCAAACTGCTCCAAGAAGAAAGGTAACATACCGCGCATTGTTTGTAGATTCAGCTCAAGCCCAACTTGTTCTTGCTGACCAAGAAAATAAAGGGATTAATGTAAGATTAGGGTGAATGGATAGGTGATGGTCAGCAAAGACTTGTTAAACTGAAGGGCCTGTCTCTTTGCTTATGTCTCTAGCTAGAGATTTAGGGAAAGAATTCTAGGGCACATGCTCAGTTCTGGTGCAAATTAGGGGTAACCTTATTGAAGTATACAACATCATGTGGGGCATGGATAAAGTGAATGCTCACAGCCTTTTTCCCCAGTGCAGAAGAGTCTAAAACTAGAGGGCATAGGCTTGAAGTGATAGGCTTAAGGAGAGAGGGAAACGATTTAAGACAGACCTCAGGCAACATTTTCACTCGGTAAGTAGCCTGTATCTGAAATGAGCTGCCAGAAGAAGCAGCAGAAGCGATGCAGTTATAATTTTCAAAAGACATTTGGGCAGATATATGGATAGGAAAGGTTCAGAGGATTATGGGCCAAATGTAGGCAAATGGAATGAGCCCCGAATGTCAACTTGCTCGTAATGGACGTGGGGCCGAAGGGCCTGTTACCATGCCTCTGTGAATCTACACTTCACACGCCAGCTCATTCCGGTGTTCTGAAAACACTACTCCGGCTGAACCATCCGCCCTTGTGCCTTGCAGCCGATCGCAAAAGCTTCTGCACCATCCACAGCAGTGGCTACTTGAAGAGTTGGCCCTCCACAAAGATGGGATTGGATGAAGACAACGAGGCTGACAACGAGGGCTGCAACCTGAGCTGCCTTGTGGCCATTGGCCGTCTACACCCTCACATCGCCCCGCAGCCAGTCAGCGGTGATATCAGAGTCAAATCAACAGAGTACGTTTCCCGGCACGCAATAGATGGGAAGTTCGTCTTTGTGGATCAAAGGTGAGAGAATGTAATGACTCGAGTTGATTAATTTTATTATTTGAAATTCCACGTTTTTTTAATACAAGGAAAAAGAAGGCGTTGTTGCCATTAAATGTCTTTAAAAAAAAAGTATATATTTTCCATACCATTGTGTTGAAATTGTATTTGTTTGTATTTGTAAATCAGTATTAATATAAAATCAGGCAAACTTTGTTGACAATGGACACATAATGCCGGAGTAACTCAGCGGGTCAGGCAGCATCTCTGGAGAAACGGAATAGGTGATGTTTCGGGTCAAGGCCTTTCTTCAGTCTCCAGTCTGAAGAAGGGTCTCGACCCAAAATGTCACCAATTCCTTTTCTCCAGGGATGCTGTCTGACCCGCTGAGTTACTGCAGCATTTTGTGTCTATCTTCGGTATAAATCAGCATGTGCAGTTCCTTCCAACAAACTTTGTTGATATTAGCGTTGATCATAAGATAATGTTTATTAATGTCAAGGTGTAACATGGCAGTGTAACTTTTGACAGAAAACCATCAAGGTAACAGAGGGAATAATTAACAACAGTTGCAGCAGTCAGATGATGAAGGTCACCTGTCTCCCCTCAACCATGGAACTCAACTATTACTCTCTTCGGAACAGTGTGGTTCTCAAAATGTCACACATATTTTGAATGATCTGTTAGCGGAAGTAGTTGCGGCAGGTACATTACCATATACAGTGGCTTGCAAAAGTTTTCATACCCCTTGAACTTTTCCCCATTTTGTCACGTTACAACCACAAACGTAAATGTATTTTATTGGGATTTTATGTGATAGACCAACACAAAGTGGTGCATAATTGTGAAGTGGAAGGAAAATGATACATGGTTTCCAAATTTTATTACAAATAAAAAAACTGAAAAGTGTGGCGTGCAAAAGTATTCAGCCCCCCTGAGTCAATACTTTGTAGAACCACCTTTTCCTGCAATTACAGCTGCAAGTCTTTTGGGGTATGTCTCCACCAGCTTTGCACATCTAGGGACTGAAATTTTTCCCCATTCTTCTTTGCAAAATAGCTCAAGCTCAGTCAGATTGGAGGGTCAGCGTCTGTGAACAGTAATTTTCAAGTCATGCCAGAGATTATCAATTGGATTTAGGTCAGGACTTTGACTGGGCCATTCTAACACATGAGTATGCTTTGATCTAAACCATTCCATTGTAGCTCTGGCTGTATGTTTAAGGTCGTTGTCCTGCTGGAAGGTGAACCTCCGCCCCAGTCTCAAGTCTTTTGTAGACTCCAACAGGTTTTCTTCCAATATTGCCCTGTATTTGGCTCCATCCATCTTCCCATCAACTCTGACCAACTTCCCTGTCCCTGCTGAAGAAAAGCATCCCCACAGCATGATGCTGCCACCACCATGTTTCACAGTGGGGATGGTGTGTTCAGGGTGATGTGCAGTGTTAGTTTTCCACCACACATAGCGTTTTGCATTTAGGCCAAAAACTTCCATTTTGGTCTCATCAGATCAGAGCACCTTCCTCCACATGTTTGCTGTGTCCCAAACATGGCTTGTGGCAAACTGCAAATGGGACTTCTTATGGCTTTGTTTCAACAATGGCGTTCTTCTTGCCACTCTTGCATAAAGGCCCGATTTGTGGAGTGCACGACTAATAGTTGTCCTGTGGACAGATTCTCCCACCTGAGCTGTGGATCTCTGCAGCTCCTCCAGAGTTATCATGGGCCTCTTGGCTGCTTCTCTGATCAATGCTCTCCTTGCCCGGCCTGTCAGTTTAGGTGGACGGCCATGTCTTGGTAGGTTTGCAGTTGTGCCATACTCTTTCCATTTTTGGATGATGGATTGAACAGTGCTCCGTGAGATGTTCAAAGCTTGGGATATCTTTTTATAACCTAACCCTGCTTTAAACTTCTCCACAACTGTACCCCTGACCTGTCTGGTGTGTTCCTTGGGATTCATGATGCTGTTTATTCACTAATGTTCTCTGAGGCCTTCACAGAACAGCTGTATTGATACTGAGATTATATTACACACACGTGGACTCTATTTACTAATTAGGTGACTTCTGAAGGCAATTGGTTGCACTGGATTTTATTTAGGGGTATCAGAGTAAAGGGGGCTGAATACTTTTGCACGCCTCATTTTTCAGTTTTTTATTTGTAAAATAAATTGAAAACCATGTATCATTTTCCTTCCACTTCACAATTATGCACCACTTTGTGTTGGACTTTCACATAAAATCCCAATAAAATACATTTACGTTTGTGGTTGTAACGTGACAAAATGTGGAAAAGTTCAAGGGGTATGAAAACTTTTGCAAGCCACTGTATAACCATATAACCATATAACAATTACAGCACGGAAACAGGCCCTCTCGGCCCTTCCAGTCCGTGCCGACCATTTGTTTTCCCCTAGTCTCATCTACCTGCACTCAGACCATACCCCTCCATTCCCTTCACGTCCATATACCTATCCACTTTACTTTTAAATGTTAAAATCGATCCTGCCTCCACCACTTCTGCTGGAAGCTGATTCCACACAGCCACCACCCTCTGAGTAAAGAAGTTCCCCCTCACGTTACCCCTAAACTTCTGTCCCTTAATTCTCTTGTCATGCCCTCTTGTTTGAATCTTCCCTACCCTCAATGGGAAAAACTTATCCACGTCAACTCTGTCTATCCCTTTCATCATTTTAAAGACCTCAATCAAGTCCCCCCTTAACCTTCTGCACTCCAAAGAATAAAGACTTAACTTGTTCAACCTTTCTCTGTAAGATAATTGCTGGAAACCTGGCAACATTCTAGTAAATCTCCTCTGTACTCTCTCTATTTTGTTGACATCCTTCCTATAATTAGGCGACCAAAATTGTACGCCATACTCCAGAATTGGTCTTACCAATGCCTTGTACAATTTTAACATTACTTCCCTACTCCTATATTCAATGCTCTGATTTATAAAGGCCAGCACACCAAAGGCTTTCTTTACCACCCTATCTACATGCGATTCCACCTTCAGGGAACTATGCACAGTTATTCCTAGATCCCTCTGTTCCACAGCATTCCTCAATTCCCTACCATTTACCATGTACGTCCTATTTTGATTTGTCCTGCCAAGATGTAGCACTTCACACTTAACAGCATTAAACTCCATCTGCCATCTTTCAGCCTACTTTTCCAAATGGCCCAAATCTCTGTGTAGACTTTGAAAATCTACTTCATTATCCACAACACCACCTATCTTAGTATCATCTGCATACTTACTTATCCAATTTTCCACCCCATCATCCAGATCATTGATGTACATGACAAACAACAGTGGACCCAACACAGATCCCATTAATAACATTTAATTGGCATTTGTACAAATATACCGATCGGAAAGGTTTAACTATGGGAAGAACACGGACAAATGGGACTAACTAGGATTGGGGATCTTGGTTAGCATGGACGAGCTGGATCAAAGGGCCTGTTTCCATGTTGTACGACTCTATGACTGGGCTTGAAATCCATTGGGGTTATAATTGAGTAAATTGGGAGCAACCATTCTTGATGGGCAGCCCAGTAGTATAACTAGTAGAGCTGCTGCCTCATTGTTCTAGTCACCACGGGGTTAATATGTGCTTACCATACTATACGATAAAACTTAATTCACCCCCAGAGGGAAATTGGTCAGAGGGCACTCCCGCCGTTTGATGGTTGATAAAGATTTGATGAGTTGAAAGACGTGTTCCCATGTTAAGGATGAACATGGATGAAATTAACATTCCCAATCTTTCTCCCAAGGTAGAGGATTCTAAAACTAGAGGGCATAAGCTCAAGGAGGGAGAGAGAGAGAGAGGAGATATTTAAGAACGAACTCGGGGTAACCTTTTCACTCGGGATGGTCAGTATCTGAAATGAACTGCCAGAGGAGGCTAGAAAAGCAGATACAATTATGATTTTTTTAAAATAGATATTTGGACAGATATATGGATAGGAAGGGTTTGGAGGGCTATGGGCCAAATGCAGGAAATGGCGCTAGCCCAAAATGCCAACTTGGTTATCGTTGCCAAGGCAAGCCAAAGGGCCAGTTTCTGCTGTGCTGCTCTATGCCTCAGCAGAGATTCATAGACCATGAAGGTTCAAGTCGATTGGAAAATGACCATGAAGGGAGAGGAGAATGGGTTTACACACGGTTGTTGTGATCTGGAGTGGATGGCTTGAAAGGACGGTGGAAGTGGACTCAGCAGAAACCTTCAAGGAATGAAATGGATTTATTTAAATGAAAATGTTGAGAACTGTGGGGAAAACCTGTGGGATCATTGGGATGTTAAAAGAGGCCTGGAAGCCACTTTGGTTCCTTGTTCTGTGTGTTTTGAGCGTTTTGCCTTTGCAAGGCTGCAATGTCATTCATGCAGTTGAAGTGTAACGTTTCATTGTCTCCAGGGCAACGGTGATTCTGGGATATCTGCCACAGGAGCTGCTGGGAACCTCGTGTTACGAGTACTTCCACCAAGATGATATAGTGCATCTTGCAGAGTGCCATCGACAAGGTAAAACAAAGGCAGACACATTCCAGCACAAAATATTACCGATGTTGGAAATCTGAAATGAAAGCAGAAACATTCTGTAAATGCTTTAGCGGCCCAGCAGTATCTGTGGAGAGGGAAACACAGTAAAAACCTTTTTCAGGTTTAGAGATACAGCTTGGAAATAGGCCTTGCCGTCCACCGAGACCACGCCACCCATCAATCACCCGTTTGACACTAGTTCTATGTTATCCCACTCTCATCCACTCCCGACACAAAAGGGGCAATTTACAGAAGCAAATTAACCTACAAACCTGCATGTCTTTGGAATGTGGGAGGAAAGGGAGCGCCCAGAGAAACCCACATGATCACAGGGAGAACGGGCAAATTCCAGACAGACAGCAGCAAACTGACTCCAGTCAAAACCAGAACACCCAAAGGAAACTCATCCAGTCTGAGGGAGAATCACCATACTTCTTCTAAGAAAGTCCTATCAGCCTTTTTCTCTGGGTTTTATGCAAAAATAAATCCACTGCCGAATGAAGGGGAGTTTGGAGAACAAACATTTTTTTATCTACAGTATGTTATGGCACATTAAAAAAAAATCAGTGGAAGTCAAAATCTGTGGTACATTACTGTAATCTCAAGCACATTGCCTATTTTTTAAAATTATTTGGCTGGACAATTTTGTATATTTTTTCTTAAATTGTTCCTTACAATGTACTTGTTTTTTAAAAATCAATTTATAGGACACCTGTGTTAATGAGCCATGCATTGTATTTTGTGAGGTGCATTCGCGTGAAGATGCCTTTCTCAGTTTGTACTCAGGAAATATCCACCAGCAGCAATGATATATTTAAATTGGGTTGTAGGTATTGGTCCCTGGCATTGAAACCCCTGTGCTTTTCTTCAGTCTAATGCGATGTGATCTTAATCATCAGCCAGAATGTTCACAGGGCCTCAGCTAACGTCTCGTTCAAAAGGCAGTGCAGCCCTCCCTCGGTACTGTTCCAATCAGGATTTTTGCAAACACCTGGACTGTGATTCAACCCTCGGCCTTCTGAAAGTGCTTGAAAATCCCCAAAGCTGTAGATACTGAAAAGATGAATTAATAACAGAGTGAACCAGAGTTATGATTTGGAAGGACCCTTCATCCATGGACGCTGCCTGAGTTGCTGAATGTTTCCAGGATTTTCTGTTATTTTAGAGAGTTGGGATTCCTCCCAGATGCCAGAGACACGGGATTGGATGTCGAATTGGTACCGTAAATTGCCCTTCACGTGTCGATGAGTGGGAGAATCTAAGGGGAGTTGACGGGAATGTGGGGAGAATAAAGAAGGCTAGTACAAACGGGTGGTTGATGGTCAGAGTGGGACTTTGTGGGCTGAAGAGCTGGTTCCCATGCTTGTCTAATGCTCAACTTTATCACGAGTCCAAAACATTATGTGGATCTGAGCTTTCTCTTTATAGCATTGGAAATGAAAGGAATTTTGTCTGTTTAATGTGTTAGAAGAGAGCAGATGGACTATTAGACCTGCAGAAAATGTTATCGATCAACAACATCACCAAAACAATTTCAGTCCTTGCTTTAAATATCTTCGAGAACCTAGCTCCAGTCTTAAGATGTGTTTATGAAGTTGGAGTATGCGTTGTTATTCCACGCACGTGTCTGAGTGCATTCTGTTTGTTTACAGTATTACAGAGCAGAGACAAGTTCACCACCAGCTGCTATAAGTTCAGGATAAAGGAAGGTTCCTTCATCACACTGCGCAGTCACTGGTTCAGTTTCCTGAATCCATGGACCAAGGAAGTCGAATATATTGTTTCCACAAACACAGTTGTCTTGTAAGTTGAGAGACTAGAGAGAGGGAAAGGAGAGAAGGGAAAAGTAGATTTCTTAATCTGTCAATGTTGATATTGCTCTCCTCACCCATCCTCAACTTTCTGTGAACACGGATTCTTGATAACCTCCAGTCCTACTATGCACAGACGACTATTCCCAGGAAAACTCCTAAGATTGCTGGCCAACTAATTGTGTTTCAGTTGGTGACATATCCTGTACCTATATTCAGGGTCTTCCCTCGCTGTTAATTCTCGGCACTCCTCCAATTCTGGTGTCTTGATCATCCCCAGTTTCCTGCATTTTAGCATTGACGTCCATCCTTTTTGTTGGCCAACAATTTGTTCACCAACAATATCTATGCGACGTGGATCAGGAGATCCTTGGTGGGGAAGAGTTTTGGGAAGCTCAGGATTCTTCCCCCCCCCCCCCCCCCCACCCAGGCATTCCCATCTTCCTGGCTCTGATTAATTTTCTGGATGACATGGATCCTAAAGCACTGTAACTCCCCCAGGAATTTCCAGGGACCCAGTTCTGCTCTCATCATATAAATGGTCTAGGTGCCATTGCATGTACAACCTACAGGAAGTTTGTGTTAACGCGAGGTGGTAGGAACGTTCAGAGGGAAGCACTCCACCCCATAATACCTACCCCATTTTGAAGAAAGCAAAAGCTTACTGGATATCACAACTTTAGGTCCACAGCCCCTTTAGCTTCCTCATCCCCACCACCCTGTCCCACCACCTTATCAGGGGGAATGTCCAAGTTCTCAATAATTCAGAGTTTATGTTTTATCCTCATTTGCAAAGAAGGCACAAGAACATCGGAGCGAAACCTGCTCCACTCTCAGTTAGGTCATTTATGGACCTCTATGTCAACCGTATTTGTTGTCCAAAATCCTATTAATTCCATTCACCAAGATACCCTATGTTCTCTGGTTGATCTCTTTGCTTCTATTAAGTATCCTGTTTGACTGTCCAACTAGTTTAAAGCAATATAAAATCTCAGCTCACCAACCCCAAAAAGGAATTGACTAATTGTAGATCACTGTTGTCTGTTTTCAGTGCCAGCTCTCTGGACAGAGGGAACTCTGCCAATCTACCACTCGCCAACACTCCGCCCAACGTGGACAGTGTGCTGCAGTCTGGAGAAGGTACAGGATAGATTTTGATGAAGCAGTGCATGGATGTTTTGTCTCGGTTTCAAAAGGAATTATTCCGTTTATTTATTTTCCCCTGTACAGAGACACAATGAAATGCTTGTTCTGCATGCTATCCATTCAAATCATAGCATACACAAGTATAAGTGTAGGAAATCTCCAGAGATGCTGCCTGTCCCGCTGAGTTACTCCAATATTTTGTATATACACAAGTATAATACGTCCTATTCTGATGCAACACCCAGAGAGCTGCTGCATTACTCCTGCAATTGCTGAGTCTCTGAAAAATCTGATCTTAGCCCAAAGGGACATGCAATTTCTTATTTCCTCACTTTAAGTCGTAATGGAGAACTTCAACTTGCGCTCGGTCTACCAAGGCCTGTAGGATCTCCCGATTGCTATACATTTTAACTGTTCTTCCCATTCCAATACCAGCCTTTCTGTCCCACACCTCCGCCGTTGCCAGAGTGAGGACTGCTTGGGCAGCTGACTGTCCTGCTGTATGAACATTGAATTTTGTCTCTTTAATGTGTTAGAAGAGAGACGATAGACTGTTAGACCTGCAGAAAATGTGTATAGATCAACAACATTTAATTAATTAATTACGTAACCCTCTTCTCTCCCTTCTCCCATCCCTCCCCCATGCCCCACCTGGACTTGTACCTATTTCTCCCCTCCACATGGCCAATGTGAACATAGAACGGTACAGCATAGGAACAGGCCACAATGTCCATGCTGAACATGAATCCATGTTAAATAAATTCCTACTGCAAGTTATCCAAGGTGCCTGTTTAAGAGCCTCTTAAATGGGAGCAGATATGAGGACCATAACTAGGCCACTCGAGTAATGATGCACAGTACGATGACATGCTTCTCCCTCTTTCTTTTGTCCGCAGCCAGTTCAAAGCATGTTGTCACTGCTGTTCCGGGCATTCCCGGGGGAACCCGTGCTGGAGCAGGGAAGATCGGGCGGATGATTGCTGAAGAGGTTTTGGAGCAACAAAGGTAACTTTCTTATTAACCAGTTCCCTCTGAAAGACGTAGCATTAATCGATTCACATGGCCCTGCCTTGTCAAAGGATTATAGTCTAATTGGTCGTCCATTTGAATTGGTGACTGTCCAGGTTTTCCAAAACATACGCTCCATCAATCAGCTCCTCATATTCCGCTTGGGAAGTTTACAGCACAACGGTTTGAACATTGAATTCTCCAATTTCAAGTAATAATCCTCTCTTTCTCTTGTCCTCACCCAGGCACAGACACATTTCTCCCACTTGTCCCGTCACCCTCGCCCATGTGCTCATTTCCCATCGCGAAGTCCCGCATCTCCATACACCCATCTCCATCCTTCCAGCTTTATAATTCATTCCTTTTCTGACCTCCGTTTGTCTCCTTTTCACCTCTAGCCTATGTCCACCTAACACTTACCAGGCCTTGCCCCAACCCCATCTTTTTTTTTTCCAATCTTTCTTCCTGCCTCTCCATCATTCTGAAGGATGGTCCCGACCTGAAAGATTGTCTGCCCGACCCTCAGTTCCTCCAGCATTGTTTTTTCCTCCCTCCCTCATGTCGATCAATCAGTCAATCAATCAATTTTATTTATATAGCACATTTAAAATCTCATGTTGAAGAAAGTGCTGTACATAGAAGAATTTGGGTTGCAATACAGCCATACAAATAAAAAGAAAAGCACATCACACTATAGAATTTAGCATGAACGTCCCCCCACAGCGGAATCAACGTTTTCTACTGTGAGGGAAGGCAATAAAAGTTCAGTCCTCTTCCTCTATGTTCACCCGTGGTCGGGGCCTATTGAGGCCTCCACAGTCGCCACAGCAGAGGCCGATGTTTCAGGCCCTCTCGCCGGATGATGGAGCTCCGGCTTCGGAAGAACACTCTCAGCGGCTTGGAGTTCCGAATCGGCTGCTTTCTACCGGAGACTGCGGCATCCGAAGTCCACAGGCCGAGCTGGGGAGAGCTCCAACACTGGCGACCCCGGCGTGGTTGTTTCAGTATTTATTTGGTCCCTTTCACAGTCTTAAGGCATCCCAAAGTTAAAGCACTGTGGCCCAGATTCAATGGGAACACTCTCTCAGGACTGAAGAGTTGCTGGATTGTGGCAGTGTCTCGGGATGAGATGTGGAGCTGAGACTTAATCATTCCCCTTTGTTAGATATTTCAAAGAACAGAATTCTTGCAGGTGTTCAGGGTCAATATTTATACCCAAATATTACAAAAAACAAATTATTTGATTGCTATGTGATCACATTAAGCCAGAGAGGGTGCGGAAAAGATTCACAGAAATGTTGGTTGGACTTGGGCTTGAGTTATGAGGAAGAGACTGGTCAGACTGGGACTGTATTCCCTGCAGCAAAGGAGGTTGAGGGGTGACCGTATAAAGGGTTCTAAAATCGAGGTGCATAGATAGGGCGGATGGTCACAACATTTTTACCAAGGTAGGGGAGTCTAAAACTATAGGGTAAGGTGGGAACAATTTAAAGGAATGTGAGGAGCAAATTGTTCACACAGAGAGTGATGGGTATCTAAGCGCAGACCAACCTCCCTTCCATTAACTCCATTTGGATCTCAAGTTGCCTCGGCAAGGCCCATCAGGTAAAAAGTATAGAAGTATGAAAATGCACACCTCCAGATTCAGGGACAGTTTCTTCCCAGCTGCTATCAGGCAACTGAACCCACCAACAACTAGAGAGCGGTCCTGAGCTACTATCTACCTCATTGGAGAACGTATGACTACCTTTGATCGGACTTTACTGGACTCTACTTTGCACTAAACGTTATTCCCTTTATCATGTACTGTATCTGTACACTGTGGCTGGCTTGATTGTAATCATATAATGTCTTTCCGGTGACTAGTTAGCACAAAACAAAATCTTTTCACTATACCTCGGCATATGACTATAATCTAAACTCAAAACGCGAAGAATAAGCTGTCAGAGGAGGTGGTTGAGCCAGATACATGTAGATGACATTTGAACAGTACATGGATAGTAACGGTTTAAATGAATTCAGGCCAAACACTGGCAAATGAGAATAGCTCAGGTTGACACCTTAGTTGGCATTGACGAGTTGGGCAGAATGGCCTGTTTTCTTGTCCTTTGATTCTGCCGTGTTTCTGTCCATGGAATCCTGCTGTGTACAAATGGCTGCCACATTTGGACTGTGCCTGCCTACATCATTCATTGAAGAATGTGAAAGGGACCAAATAAAGGTTTGTAAATTTTTGAAAGACAATAGACAATAGGTGCAAGGGTAGGCCATTCGGCCCTTCGAGGCAGCAACCATTCAATGATCATGGCTGAAAATCCCCAATCAGTACTCCGTTTCTGCCTTCTCCCCATATCCCCACTCTGCTATTTTTAAGAGCCCTACCTAGCTCTCTCTTGAAAGCATCCAGAGAATCTGCCTCCTCCGCCCTCTGAGGCAGAGAATTCCACAGACTCACCACTCTCTGTGAGGAAAAAGTGTTTCTTCGTCTCCGTTCTAAATGGCTTACTCCTTATTCTTAAACTGTGGCCCCTGGTTCTGGACTCCCCCAACATCGGGAACATGTTTCCTGCCTCTAGCGTGTCCAAACCCTTAACAAGTGTGTACAAGCCCAGCTGCTCCATTCTCTCAGCATATAACAGTCCCGCCATCCTGGGAATTAACCTTGTAAACCTACGCTGCACTCCCTCAATAGCAAGAATGTCCTTCCTCAAATTAGGGGACCAAAACTGCACACAACACTCCAGGTATGATCTCACTGGGGCTCTGTACAACTGCAGAAGGACTTCTTTGCTCCTATATTCGATTCCTCTTGTTATAAAGGCCAACATGCCATTCGCTTTCTTCACTGCCTGCTGTACCTGCATGCTTACTTTCATGGACTGATGTACAATGACCCCCAGATCCCGTTGTACTTCCCCTTTTCCCAACATGACGCCATTTAGATAGTAATCTGCGCCATTTAGAAACATGACGCCATTTAGATAGTAATCTGCCTTCCTGTTTTTGCTACCAAAGTGAATAACCTCACATTTATCCGCATTAAACTTCATCTGCCATGCATCTGCCCACTCCCCCAACCTGTCCAATCTCATAGCATCCTCCTCACAGTTCACACTGCCACCCAGCTTTGTGTCATCTGCAAATTTGCTAATGTTACTTTGAATCCCTTCATCCAAATCATTGATGTATATTGTAAAGAATGAAGGAGTTTATGGAAGATCTTGGTACTTAAAATTGCAAGAAGTTTAGATCCAGTTAGGAAGGAGAAACTGGTTCAAGTGGTGTGAGTGTTGGTGAGTAGAGGGAAGATGAAACATTAGCACACATACTTTGAGACAAATTCCTCTTGCACAGTGGATTGCAATCTGGAATGTACAGCCTAAAGTGTTTTGGAAGTCGAGTTACCAAGGATTTTCAAAGGCAAATTGGATAAGTACACATAGGGGTTGAATCTGTAGGGTTGTGCTAGCGAGCAGGGGAGTGAGACAAACAAGAGTTCTTCAGAAAGATTGGTATGAGTTTATTATGGTTATGTATATCTGAGATACAGTGAAAAGCTTTGTTTGCCTGCTATCCAGTCAAATCATACATGTATAATCAAGTCATACACAGGTACAAAGGAAGTACAAAGAGAAACATACCAGAGTGCAGAATATAGCTTTAGAGCACTTAGTGTTGCAGTTACAGAGAAAATGTCCAACATCTGCAAGGAGGTAGGTTGGAAGATTGAAACTACACTTACAAGAGAGAAGGACTGGGATGTGATAGGTCCTTGATTATGTTGACTGCAGGTTTTATGGCTACCTCCTGTACACGTTGAGCTGCAGAGCGTGTTTCCATGCTGTATGGCTTGTAAGGCTGTTATTTTATTTATTTGTAAAGTTATTTTGCCATTTATTGAACTCTGTCTCCTTGTTCCTCATAGGATTAGAGGATCGTCCTCTTCGAGCTGCAGTTCCAGTCCCTTGAACGTCACCAGCACACCGCCTCCTGACGCAACTTCTCCAGTCGGCAAGAAGGTAGGTACTTGGCCATCACGTATTGCCCAAACCTGTTCCACCAATGCTCCCACTCCAGTGAATCAGTTGGCAGAACTGTGCTTGGAGTTTGCATCCTCTGCCCTTCCCCACTGGCAGACGAACCCAGTCCGCAGGTAGACACAAAATGCTGGAGTAACTCAGCGGGACAGGCAGCATCTCTGGAGAGGAATGGGTGATGTTTTGGGTCGAGAGCTTTCTTCTGACGCAGTCTGACCCAGTCTGCGTGCAGGCTCTCTGCACTGGGCCACACCATCCTAGACTTGGAAAGCACGGCCACGCTTCACTTGTGGCTACAGTCTTGTCTACGGTCAATCTCAGATTTAGATACATGTAGGAAGGAACTGCAGATGCTGGTTTACACCGAAGATACACAGAATAGTGGAGTAACTCAGCGGCTCAGGCAACATCTCTGGACTTACTGTATATGGACATTTAAAAACTTTTGGAATTGCTTTAAATTATTTAATTAATATTTATAATTAAAAATATTTAAATAGGGAACACCTCAACATTTTTAAACCCAAGCAGTTTGATCCGTCTTCTGCAGGGCCTAGTTTTAGTTTTAGAGATACAGAATGGAAACAGGCCCTTCAGCCCACCGAGTCCATACTTGTTCCATATTATCCAACTTTTTTCTCCACTCACCACACTAGGGACAATTTTACAGAGGCAAATTAACCTACAAACACGCACATCTTTGGTATGTGGGAAGAAACTGGAGCACCCAGAGGAAACGCACGTGGTCACAGGGAGAACGTGCAAACTCCACGCAGGCAGCACCTGAGGTCAGGTTCAAACCTGTGTCTCTGGCGCTGTGAGGCAGCAACTTTATCAGCTGCCCACTGTGCCGATATATCTGTTTTAAAGGAGAGTAATCTGCTGCACTGTTGCAGTGGAGACTTCCCTAATGTACTTGAGGTCTTCCAGTGGTGTCTAGCCCTGAGGCATAGTGGCAGATATTAGAACGTACTTATATATCAGGAGAAATGACATTTGTGTTTAGTCCATTTTTTGATAAAATTGCTCGTTAGATGGCAAATACTAATTACTTCAAATTGTTCATTGGAACAGAAGGTTTGAGTTTCCAACTATTTGGACTTCTGAAATCTTATTTATTCCTGCTGACTGTTTAATCCAATCCTACCCTAACATTAGCACATTGTTCTAGTTTTGTATTGATAATAGTTTATTATTAGTCTTTTTTTTTACCAAGATACAGTGAAAAAAACATTGTTTGCATACTATCCTGTCAAATCACACTAGCCAACCTTCCCTGAGAGCTGCTAAGTACTGGGGGATTCCCACCAGAACAGCCCAGAGAGTAATGAGTGCCAGTGACTTCTGCTGTTCATGCCTTTGTCATGAGGTGGAGCTGCTGCTTGTGTTAATGAGTGCTTGTGCCTACTGATTGGCCTGATTATCATGAATTACAAGACGTCCCTCAACCTCAATAATGATCAGTTCTTCAAGGTGATCCAGTGGACATGGGACACCTACTGTGTTAACATCAAAGATCCTAGATCTTTGCTTAACATCACCCTGCTCCCTGTTACATTGTCCTGTCACACTGATAAGATGATATTAGCACCACAGGGAGCCATTGCCTACAGCACCTGTGCTAACTATAAGGAGGACCTGAAATTACTCTCTCCCTCGTGCTCTTTCCCCAAAGCCCTACATCTATTTTCTCTTTATATTTATTCAGCAGAACCTTTCACTGTAGGCAACACCATGGAGGATTTGTCTGTGTATTTGAAAAGTTGTTAAGTAATTTGTCACTGTTCAGCAGTTGCACTTCCAATGACTTGCCCTCCTTGAAAAGAGTTGCTCATCATGTTCTTATTAAATCTTTCCCCTCTCACCTTAAACCGACGCCCTCTAATTTCCCCTTTTCTTAGAAAACATCTGTGTGCATTC
This sequence comes from Okamejei kenojei, assembly GCA_035221665.1. Classification (NCBI taxonomy): domain Eukaryota; kingdom Metazoa; phylum Chordata; class Chondrichthyes; order Rajiformes; family Rajidae; genus Okamejei; species Okamejei kenojei. The sequence continues at coordinate 14,622,997 of CM069148.1, read as the reverse complement.
ACCCTATCTATTCCCCCCCCCCCATGATTTTATGCACCTCTATAAATCACCCCTCAATCTCCTTATACTCAATAACCCAGAATAAGTTTGAATATCAAACCAAACACAGTGCTGGAGGTACTCAGCAGGTCAGGCAGCATCTGTGGATGGAATGGCCAGATGACGTTTTGCGTCAGGCCCCTTCTTCAAACTGATGGAGAAAGGTCGGTCTGAAGAAGAGCCCTGACCCAGGACATAGTGTGCTCATTCCCTCCACAGATGCTGCCTGACCTGCTGAGTTCCTCCAGCACCGTGTTTTGCTTAAGATTCCAGTGTTTGCAGTTTCTTTTTTTTTTGTTAAATATTTTTATTAGACGCAAGTACATATTAAAAGAGTATACTTGTCACATACATTCGTAATATTATTAATATTAACAATTATGTCTTATTTGTATTTCTATACATTTTTTTATTGCAGATAGGAAAAAATAGAGAAAAATAAAGTAAAAATAGAAAAAAAAAAAATGAGTGGAGTATTAAACAGGTTATCCATCATTGGAGATATATCCATGATTTGTTATATATGATTCTTCATCCATTCCTTTATTCAGGCTTCAGTCAGGCTCTCGTACCAAGCCATTTTGACCCTTTAAATATTCAATAAATGGAGACCATATCCCTCTGAAAAGATCCAACTTGTCCAGTAGGACAAGCCTTAATCTTTCCAGATGAAGTGTCTCCGACATTCCTGTAATCCACATTTTGATTGTGGGGGATGCAGTGCTTGCAGTTTCTTGTGAGTGCATAATTTAGACTATCTTTTAAACTCTCCTGCTTCAAAGAAACCAACTCAGCTTCTCCTGTCTTTCTACATATCACTGATTAATTGACAAGACCTTAAACAAGGCTGTATCTGATTTCTCCGTCATATCTAATTAGGTGTTTTATTCTCTCTCTAGATTATGAATGGCACATCGGACATGCCTACTACAGGAGGACTGCCAGGGCAAATGACAGACGTAGCAGGATATCTATACACTGACAACTCTCTACTCAGTAAGTGCTGCAGCTTTTGCCATTGCCAGGAAACTCTGTGCTCTTTTGCAAGCTCTCAGTACTTAAAGTGACAAATTACAGGAAAGAGGTGCCATCTGGCTGGTTGTTCCTGCATATGGTTCTTGTCAACTAGAATTACCCAGTCTAATTTACTCTCTTTGTATATGGACTTCCTGCTATAGTACAGTGAGGATGGATTGGTTTTAAGTGTCTAGTTTTCTCCTGGCCTTGACTTTCAACTGTTTACCAAACAGTAATCTTCAGGTCTAGTGGACCCCATGGCAATCAGAGCTACAAGGCCCTTCAGCCCAACTTGTCCATGCGGCCTGTGTCACTCTAATCTTTTCCAATCCATATCTGGCCAAATGTCTTCTAAAAGTCATAATTACATCTGCTTCTATAGCCTCCCCTGGCAGCTGATTCCAGAAACTAACCACCGTCTGAGTGATAAAGCTGCCCCTAATGTCCCTCTTCTCTCCCTTCTCATTTAAGCCTCTGCCCTCTAGTTTTAGAATCCTCTACCCAGGGAACCAAACTGGGAGCATTCACATTTTCCATCACCATGAACATCTCAATAAGGTCACCACTCATCCTCCTCTGCTCCAAAGAGAAATGTTCTATCCTATGCAAAAACTCGCAAACTCAGGTGCCATCCTGGTGAATCTTTTCTGCACCCTCTCCAAATTAATGTCATCCATCCTATAGCGGGGTAAACAGAACTGTGCACAGTCCTTGAGATTTGTGGACCCTTTTTAGTCACCATCAGACCTGAGGTAAGTGGTTCAAGTAATGAGAGAGGTTGATAAAGAAAACCCAGTCAGCCTCTGCTGCATCTCAATGTTTAATCTCCACTTCCATTAGAGTTGGAGCACTGTGTGTCATTCTACTCGCCCAGCTGTCGGAAGGATGCCATTAAGTTGGGACGGTGGCGCAGCGGTAGAGTTGCTGCCTTACGGGTGTTGTCTATACGGAGTTTGTACGTTCCCCCCGTGACCTGCATGGGTTTTCTCCGAGATCTTCGGTTTCCTCCCATATTCCATAGACGTACAGGTTTGTAGGTTAATTGACCTGGTAAATGTAAAAATTGTCCCTGGTGGGTGTAGGATAGTGTTAATGTGCGGGGATCGCTGGCCGGCACGGACCCGGTGGGCCGAAGGGCCTGTTTCCGCACTGTATCTCTAAACTAAACTAAACGATTCACCAGGGTGTTACCTGGGCTTGGATTACATGGAGATGCTGGATAGGCCAGGACTGTGTCCTGTGGAGCATAGGATGCTGAGGGGATGACGTTATATTAAGGTGGACAAGATCATGAGGGGCATGGATAAAGTGAACACTCAGCGTTTTTCCTTGGGTAGAGGAAGATAGAGAAGTGGATACAATTACCACTTTCAAGACATGGATAGGGTTTAGAGGGATTTGGGCCACATGCAGGCAAATGGGACAAGCCCTGAATGTCAACTTGGTCAGCGTGGCCGAGTTGGGCTGAAGGGCCTGTTTCTGTGTTCGACAGCTCAAAAGTGGTGACTGTCATTCACATTCCTACTCTGAAACTATTAAGGCTTGCACTTTATCGAAACCTTTTTATTTCCCGGCTCCCAGTTTGGCAATGAATCCACGTTCAGCACATTAACCTGGTTTTTAAATGTCCCAATTTATATTCCGCCATTTAAAAACAATGTTCTCCTCCCCTCTCCGACAAGAGTTCAGCGACATCCTCTCTTGCTGCTCTCCGAATATCCTCATTCCCTTTGTCCTGTTTTCACACCTTACACTTCCTTGTCTATGTATCCCTCCCCCCTGACATCAGTCTGAAGAAGGGTCTCGACCTGAAACTTCACCCATTCCTTCTCCAGAGATGCTGCCTGTCCCACTGAGTTACTCCAGCATTTTGTGTCTGCCTTCGGTTTAAACCAGCATCTGCAGTTCCTTCCTACACATCAAATATGTATTAGCAGGTCAGATGCTGACAGCCCAAAAGGCCACTTGAATGGTAGGAGTAGAGTTCTGTTGTGTGGGGCTTGACAGCTGCTCCAGGTGATTCATGATTTAGAGGAAGCAGTTGTAGCCCAAATAGCTGATAGTTAATAATGAAGGCTTTAATTGGCTTTTAATTTGAGGCACTCACCAGTGACCCAGCCGGTTGTCCGCACACAGCTGCAACATTGTCAACAAGATCTAGTGACAGATTTTTTTTTTTAAAGGAATATTCCCAAGTCTGTTTGCAGCTTTTGTGTGTCTGGCGGCAGTGTTTGCCAGTGAGACTTTTGCTGGATTATTGGTTGGTTTGTGATTGTCAGGTGCACCAACCTAATAAAAAGCTTTGTTTGCATGCTATCCAGTCAAATTATATTGAGTACAATCAAGCTATACAACAGGTAGAGCAGAGAAAAATACCATAGTGTAGAATATAGTTTTACAGCATTATAGTGTTACAGTTCCAGGATCTGCAATGACGTAGGTTTTAAGATCGGGACTATGTCCTAGTTTATGGGAAGACCATTCAATAGGGGTCAATTACAGCGGGGAAGCAGCTGTTCCTGTGTCTGCTGGCACGTGGTTTCAAGCTTTTGTATCTTTTCCCTAGTGTGAGAAGGGAGAAGAGGGAGTGATGGGGTTAAAAAGGTCCAATTGTAGGCTTCGTGTTTGACAAAGTCGAGATATTGAAGAAAAGGAATTTACTAGGGTCAGGAATGTGGAAATATGGATGTGCTGGAGCACCTGGGATTCTCCTTGGTGCAGATTTAATAGGTGTTAAAAGAAGAAGCTATTGCCACTGGGTGTACAGTCAATAACCAGAGAACACTGAGATAAATGACAAAGGAACCAGAAATGACTTGCAATTTGGAAAGTGCAGCATTGTAAAGTCAGCTGTACAGCATGACCTCAGATTAAATGGACGTACCTTTAGAAAGGAAATGAGGAATTTCTTTAGTCGGAGGGTGGTGAACCTGTGGAATGCATTGCCACAGACGGCTGTGGAGGCCAAGTCATTGAGTATTTTTAAGGCGGAGATTGATAGATTCTTGATTAGTACGGGTGTCAGCGGTTATGGGGAGAAGGCAGGAGAATGGGGTTGAGAGGGAAGGATAGATCAGCTATGATTGAATGGTGGAGTAGACTCGATCGGCCAAATGGCCTAATTCTGTTCCTATGACTTGTGAAACGGACACTTTGGCGTACCTTGACTATACTGAACAAGTTAGCATCCTGGGCTACTTGCATTTTTCCCATATCCCTCCAAACCCTTCTTATCCATATGTCCAAATGTCTTTTTAGTCCTAATTGCATCTGCTTCTGCAGTGTCCTCTAGCAGCCCACTCCAGATACGGATGACTCCGAGTGAAAAATGTTGCCACTGAAGGTTCCTCTTAAATCTCTTCCCTATCATCTTAAGCCTATGCCTTCTAGTTTTAGAATTTTCTACCCTTAGTGAAAGGATGTGAGTGTTCACTTTATCCATGCCCTTCATGATCTTATACACCTCAATAAGGTCACCCCTCGGCCTCCAACACTCCAAAGCAAAGATCCCAGCCTAATCACCCTCTCTCTACAACTCCAGCCCAGGTAACATTCTGGTGAATCTCTTCTGCACTCGTTCCAACTATGACACTCTGTATCTGGGCGACCAGAACTGCGCACAAACGTTGATTTATAGAATATTCCTTTAAGTGGACAACCCTCAAAACTGGAAAATAAAAATTCTATATAGCTCAAGCCACAACAGAGGTTTAGAGTAGTAATCAAATATGTTGTCATCCCCTCAAGCCTACCTACGCTTTAATAGATGTTTAGATAAAACAACGATTCTCAACATCTATGGCATTTCCATTGGTGAGATTTTTGGCTGCAAATTTATCAATGCTCTCTCACCTCTATCTTTCCTCAGGTGGCAGCTCTCACCTGGGTATCGGTGAGGAGGATCGCTCGGTGAGCAGTCCCAGTAACGACGAGGCAGCCATGGCGGTGATCATGAGTCTCCTGGAGGCCGATGCTGGGCTTGGTGGTCCGGTTGATTTCAGCGACTTACCTTGGCCCCTCTGATCATTCCCATGCCGACAGCCTGCGGAGCTCGACATAGACTGATTCGCAGAACGCTGAATGTGGATGGAGCTGCACTTGGCTGCTAAGTGTGTGTGTGTGTTGTGTTTGCCTACATGTTGCACAGAGCTGAAACTGTTGTATCTGAATCCCACAGGACGCATACCCTGCCTTCGCATCATCCTCGATAAAACTGGCACTGAAGTTGCTCAGTTATCAGCTACTGATATGTACGAAGGACATTTTAAGCTTTGCACAATTATATTTTTGTGGCTTTCTGGAATCTAATTCAGAGTGTTCTTCTGCAAAACTAAATGTTAAAGTAGGGGTTTATTTTTGCTTCATGTTCTATTTCAGACACATGTACAGATATTTATCATCTTAGCTGTGAAATGTTGCTTTAAAGCTGCAGAGTTTAGTCTGTTTGTACAGTATTTTTTAGAGGAATCATGTATAAAAGAGATCGTCATCTTTTGAACTTAAACTTTTTGTATATATTGTGCAAACAGAATTTGTACCGATACTTCTCTAACCTCTTGCCCCATCCCAGGTGAGTTTGCTTCAACAGGGATGTGCTGCTTTCTTTCTGTACATACAAAACATTTAACTTATTCTCCAATCTATCATCTTTGCTCGAACATTGGTCCGCTGTTAACAGATTTAACATTTTACCTGGAAATTTACCACTTCTTATAAGTTGTTTCAATGTTCTCTATTGCATATTTTTTAAGAAAAGCAGGATATATAATAAAGTAAACAGAAGCTATTATCAGCATGTTGTGTTTGAACAAAGAACGTGGGGATTAAACAGCCGAGACATTTGTGCCAGGTTGTTGCACACGGCAAGAACATGGGAAGAGGAAATTCAACATTACGCACCAGCCATTTTGGAGTATTGGGTGCAGTACTGGTCACTGTGTTACAGGAAGGATGGGGAGGCTTTGGAGAGGGTACAGAACTGGTTCACCAGGATGGAAACTGGTTCAGAAGGCATTGGTTGTAAGGAAAGGTTATCAGGAAGGGAGACACGATAGAAGTATATTAAATTAAAAGGGAGTCTGTCAGAACCTTTTTCCCAGGATGGAAATGCCAAAGACTAGAGGGCAGAGTTTGTCTGGGGGGAAAACGTTTAAAGATGTGTGGGACAAGTTTTCTTTGCACAGAAAGGTGGGTGCCTGGAATGCACTGCCAGGGGTGGTGGTGGAGGCAGATACGATAGTGGTGTTTGAAGTTTTTTAGATAGGCACATAGATATGCAGTGAATCATAACTCTACGCAGTACTTCAGACTGTAAAAGGAGCAATAAATCCACCACTCCCTTCACCCATCTTGCAATCTCACCCTGCTGTGATGCCCTGCAGGATAAACGTGTTCAATGCATTGGAAGTGGGTGATTGTTCAGCAAGTTCATTTATGGAGTTATGAATTGATTTATGGAATGGCAAGTTTCTGTTGCCTAAGTATTTAAAAAAACTTAGACTTCAACCTTTTACTGGAAGGATGAATGGATTTTCCTGCATTATAACAGTACTTCATTAGCTCTTTGGAACAGCCAAAGTGTTGACAGCTGCCATGAATGCAGATTGCTTTGACATAGTGACCCTCAGGCAACTTGATCCTTTGCTTGCCACAAATTTCCCGCAGGATATAGCAGTGTTAAGATTATTTTGACAAGCAGATGGAACTGACAATTGCTGACAGATAAGCGGATACTTTGGGACTGGCGTGATGGATTTGTGGTTGCGGTGGGACTCCGGGCACCTTCTCCGGGGTGGGATAGACACAAAGTGCTGGAGTAACTCAGCAGGTAGGCAGTATCTCTGGAGAAAAAGGATGGGTCAGGTCTCGACACTCAACGTTACCACTCCTTTTTTTCCCCAGAGATGCCGCCTGATCCGCTGAATTACTCCAGCACTCTGTTTATCTTCGATTTATACCAGCATCTGCAATTCCTTTCCACACATTCTGCTGGGTGGAAACTTTTTTTAGCAATGGCTGAATGGTTGAGCGAAATGCCTTGATTTAACCACACATTGCCCTTGGCCTGTAACACCGGGAATCCACATTTTTGACTTGCAAATGATGCGGCATACTGTCAGGTTGCATCAAGCTTGGTTTGGGAATAGCTCTGTCCAAGACTGCAAGAAATTGCAGAGAGTTGTGGATGTGGATGTACCCGAGTACATCACACAGACCCGACTTCCGACTCCATCTACACCTTACACTGCCTCAGAAAAACAGCCAAGATAAGACTTGTTCCACCCTGATCATTCCTCTTCCTCCCTGCTCCCGTCTGCCAGAAGGTAAGGAAGCACATGCCACCGACTCAGGAACTTCTTCCCCTCCATTATCAGGCTTCTGAATGATTCTTCCATAAGCTAGGGTGCTGTTCGATTCACCTCTGCCCTATTGAGGACATTGGACTTTGTCTAAGGAACTGTTTAACCACAATACTGAACACTATATTCTGCTCTCTACCCCATTGCTCTATCTATTGTACTTAAGTTTGATGTGATTGTATCTATGTATGGTATACACAATCTGTCTGGGGAGCAAAAAAGCTTTTCACTGTACCTCGATACATGCAACAATAATAAACCTAAACCCAAGTTATAAATGGTTCCCAACAAAGAACCTGTCATAACCTAAGGGGACCTGTTCTCCTTGTGTGAAAGCTTTTCCTCAATCCTTCAACCACTTAAATCCCTGTCCCCCACTTGCATATCTCCATGGAAACTAGGTTCTTCCTATGTGTCGTGTAGACCCACTCAATTCCATTTTCCCTTTCTGAAGAGGCCCTGGCTTTGCAGATTTCTCTGCTCAATGCAAATTAGCAGGTCCTGGCACTACACACCCATGTGACCAGTTAGTGGCCTAACTAATGTTTTAAATCGTTCTACAGTGACGAAACTCTGACTACAAACTATCCAGCAACCTTCAGGGATCTGAACAAATGCCAAGGTGCCTTTGATCCTATACCCGTGATCCATTGCCACAGACTGTGTGTGCCTTTGACTTGTTTGTCACCATCTGCGCTAGTACTCATTTGTGAGCATGAATATTGTTTCTGCTTCCATTCTAACATTTCATGTTATCTCTTCATGCCTTACCCATTCTTTTGTATTTCTCTTTATGTATTAAATATCTCAGGATTTCCTGTGATCTTAAGTTTCTTGTGTAGTTCAACCCACTTCAGACACTTATTAACACTCTGAGGGAATGCAACAGTGTCCAAGGCACACATCTGAAAGTTTGCAAAACTTTAGAATTTAGAGATACAGTGCAGAAACAGGTCCTTCGTCCCCCCCACCGAGTCCACGCTGACCAGCGATCACCCCGTACACTAGCACTATCCTACACACCAGGGATAATTTACAAATTTTACCAAAACCAATGAACCTACAAACTGTCCATGTTTAGAGTGTGGGAGGAAACCCACGTGGTCACAGGGAGAATGTACAAACTCTGTACAGACAGCACCCGTAGTTAGGATCGAACTGGGGTCTCTGGAGCTGTAAGGCCGCTACTCTACTGCTGTGTAGCCAGCCCTAAACTGACGTCCATCTGTACCCTATCCACACTAAAATACGAAGTCCCTCCTAAACAATTACTTTGCACAGCTACAATGGTGTTCAGAACCAATATTTAACCTTCTGGTCAATTGCGCTGGGACTGATATCTTGCCGCACAACAGAAGGGGAGGCAAAATGAAGAGATGCATTGATACATTCAGAATAGCCAGCTCGGAAAAAGTGATAAGAAAAAAACATCCAAAGAGACAGAAATGCTTGTGATGTTTATTTATATAATCATTCCTCAGCTGTTAGAAATACTTAGAACACTCCTGCAACATGTACATATAGTTCAGGAAATTAAAATAAACGTCATAATGATTCCACGGGACAGCACTTGCCTCCTCCATAGATGATTTACTCTATGTCCCACCACCCCGGCTAAATTTGCCGGAAGTACAAACGCTTCAAACTACCTGGGCAAATTTGGTGCACAGAACTTGGAGACCTCCCTTGTCCCGTGTTTCACCCTGTGCTGTGTCAACCATGCTGAATCTGCACAAACGTAATGCATTTCACGTTACAGGTGGCTTTTTGAAACAAAAAAAAATTGCAGATCAAAGCCATTCCCGGTACATAGCACCCAGGCTGCAATCGCCTTTTTTAAGTAACATTGTGCATTAAAAAATAAGAATGTGGAGGAAATAAAGACATTCCTCTCTCACCCTTCCTCCCAGATCCAAAAGCAATCGGCTGTTGCTTGTGAAACACAAGTGGTAACTTAATACGAGGAGCAGGTCACCTGGTTACGGCTATGGTTGGTTCAGATTAGTGTACAACGCTGACACTCTTTTCTCTTGCACAGATAAATGCATCATGACAACGTCAATCACCAGCAGCATGCTTGAGGGTTTCCCAAGGCCCTCCCCCCACCCTCCCCACTCACGCGGGCCGTCAGACCGCCGGGGGTGGGGGCTCCAGGTCAGGCTCGTTGTTGCTGTTGGGGTTGGGGAGGATGTCGAGCTCGTCCACCTGTGGCGTGGTGTGCATGACCACCAGCTGGTCCTGTGGGAAGTCGGCTGCTGCCGCCACCAGGTTGGTGATGGACTTGCTCTTCACACACTGGAAGTCCACGTGGCGGCTCTTCCCTTCCTCCTTCTCCCAGGACATCCTGATGAAGGGCCGCTGCACGTAGTTATAGATCACCTCGGGACGTCCCCCTGGCCTTTTCTTCACCTTTTCCTTGTACGTGGGGTAACCTAAACACAGAGGGCCACACGTGATGCTGCAGCCTTTCTCCTGGGGTAGAAACATCATAGACCTGAGCCCATAGTTTCTAGATCAGAGGAGCAAGAGTTTAAAGGAGATGTGCAGGGAAAGGATTATTATGTATTTTTTTACACGCACACACACACACACACACACACACACACGAGTGGTGGGTGCCTGGAACGTGCTGCTAGGGGTGGCGGTGGAAGCAGATACAGTGGTAGTGCTTAAGAGGCTTTTAGATTGGCTGTAGAGAATGAAGGTACGTGGACCACAAGCAGGAAGACTTCAGTTTAGCATGACATCAGGCTCAGTAGACATGGTGGGCCAAAGAGCCCATTTCTGTGCTGTATTCTGTGCCCTAACCCAGAATAGACACAACGATACATGGTATGCACAAGCTAGATGCACGTCTAATCATTCAGACACTTGTGGACAGCAAACTTTTATCCAGATTTTTGTTGTATTGTATGGATGTGATTGCTCTGGAGATGATGTGTAAGGTGTGCGGATGGGGTGATTGCACAGAGGCTTTTCCCACTGGGTGAGAGAATCAAGAACTAGAAGAGGAAAGGTTTAATAGAAACTTGAGGGGCACATTTTCCACACGGAAGGTAGTGGGTATATGGCACAAGCTGCCAGAGGAAGGAGTTGAGACAAGAACAACATTAGTACAGGTGTTAAAGGTTATGTAGAGAAGGGTGGCGAATGGGGTTGAGAGGGAAAGAGATCAGCCAAGATAGAATGGCAGAGCAGACTCGATGGGCACAATGGCCTAATTCTGCTCCTCTGAAGCATGAACATTTGAAAATGCATTTGGACAGGTACATGGATAGGAATCTTAGATATAGGCCAAAAGCGGGCAAGTGGGACTATCGCAGTTGGAGCATCTTTGTCAACATGGACAAGTTGGCTCTGCTGCAGGTTACAATATTTCACTTCATAACTTAGTTCACTCCCAGGTTTATGTAGAAGGTTTACCTACTCCAGTCAGCGAAAACCTCCACGTACCTTCAATTCCCAGTCTGATCTTCTTCAATCCTCTCTCCTTCAGGACAGTCTTGGCCACATCTCTGTTCTCAATATATTTGAAGAATCGGTATAACTTGGTACTGTAAATAACTAGACAAATAAGATTTACATTACTATGGCTGCATTTCAAGTTATGGTAATGTAACTATTGTAGGGTTTTTTCTCGTAATTTTATTATTTTAGTAGTAGTAATTGCCATATACACACGTATGGTGAGGTACAATGAAAATCGTGCTTGCAGCAGCATCAAAGGTACACAGACTTAAACAACATAGGGCGGCATGGTGCCGCAGTGGTACAGATGCTGTCTTACAGCTCCAGAGGCCCGAGTTCAATCCTGACTACGGGTGCTGTCTGTACGGAGTTTGAACGTTCCCCCAATGACCTGTGTGGGTTTTCTCCAGGTGCTCCGGTTTCCTCCCACACTCCAAACACGTACAGGTTTGCAGGTTAATTTGCTTTGGTAAAATTATAAATTGTCCCTAGTGTATGTAGGATAGTGTTAGTGTGCAGGGATCGCTGGTCGGCGCAGACTTGGTGGCCCAAAGGGCCTGTTTCCACGCTGTATCTCTAAACTAAACTCAATATACAAGTAAATAAATTATACATAAATGACACAGTATTCTGAAAGAAAGAACATTGCCAAAAAAAAAAAAAGTTTGTTACAAAAGACATAGAAAAGGAAAAACAAGTGTATGGTAGTGCAAATGGTATTCTCTTGCAAAGGTAGGATTAGGGATGTGTAGGATGGTTCAAGAGGCTGACGATTATAGGAAAGTAGCTGTTTCTGAACCTGGTGATATGGGACTTCAAGCCCCTCCCTCTACCTCTTGCCCGATAGCAGTGAGATGAGGACACCGCTCCACAGATGATGCCTAACCTGATGAGTGTTTCCTGCATTTGCTTTATTTGCACGCTTCCAGAATTGGTGCTTTTTTTAGCCACCTTTAGACTTGAGATAGTGTGGAAACAGACCCTTCGGCCCACTAAGCCCTCGCCCACCAGGGATCACCTGTACACTAACCTACACACACTTGGGACAATTTATATAACTTACTGAAGTCAATTAACCTACAGACCTGTACGTTTATGGAATGTGGGAGGAAGCCTGAGCACCTGGAGAAAACCCACGCGGTCACAGGGAGAATGTACAAACTCTGCACAGACAGCACCCGTAGTCAGGATTGAACCCAGGTCTCTAGCACTGTAAGGTAGCAACTCTACCGTTGCACCACCTTGCTGCCCCTGTGGCTTCAGATTCGGCAAGAGGAAAGGTCCAAGTAGCAAAACCAGGCAGTGGCTCAAATGGAGAGCGGGGAGAAAAATGTAGGAAATAAAATTTTCTGCTGAAGTCAAGACATGCAAGTGTGAGAGAGAGTGCGATCGAGAGAGAGAGAGAGAGAGAGAGAGAGAGTGTACACTTTCATACACGCATGTTACAACTGAATACACATGCTAGCTCGACACTCCAATGTGCTTTGCCAATCTCAGCACTATTTTGTTAAATAAACACTGGCTTTACAATGGGCAACACGTTCCAAACAAAACCCCATCTGGTCCACGGACAAACTAATATGGAAAATTAATCTTCTGTAATTATCTTTTCACTACTATGTTGCCCCTAGCATCCCTCAGAGTAGCTTCCCCCAGCTGCCGCCAAACATGCAAAGACCTGTGCAATTTAGTAAAAAGAATGTAACACCCGGATCCTCTCTAAATCATAAGAATCATCTCATCGTCGAATCAGATTAGTACAGGTAACCTTTGTCCTGCGATTTCCCCTGGTACAGCTTCCCAATTAATCTTAGTGCCCTGGTCTTTATCCAGAGCTTGGCAATTGCTTTCCTTCAGTTAATTATCCAACTCTCCTTGCAACTAAATTTGATTCCTCTACCTTTTCAGGCGGTTTCATTCCTCGCCTTTGCCGATTCTGTGTATCTATGTGATTGTCCCTCCTTTCCTTGGAGCGCAGGAGGCTGAGGGGTGATCTTACAGAGGTGCATTAAATCATGAGGGGAATATGTAGGGTGATTGCAGAGTCTTTTTCCCAGGGTAGGTATCAAAAACTAGATACCATTGGTTTATGGCGAGAGGGGAAAGATTTAATAGGAATCCGAAGGGCAACATTTTGACATGGAGGGTGGTGAGTAAATTAAACTAACTACCAAATTTAATTCAGAGAGGTACATTATCAATATTTAAACAACATTTGGACAGGTGTATTGATAGAAAGGGTTGAGAGGGATATAAGCCAAATGTGGACAAATAGAACTATTTGGAGCATCTTGGTCAGCATGGAAAGGTTGGGCGGAAGGGCTTGTTTATGGACTGAAAGACACTAGATCCTGTTACCACTGGCAATAGCATCCACTTCTTTATTAACAGCTTTTACATTTCAAGGGAATCAATAAAACGAGGCAGAAACCCTTTGAGAGGAGCAGCAGCCCCCTCTAACAGTTGTGTCACCAGCTTCACACAACCTACACATTGTTTTGCCTCGATTGTGACACTGAGTCAGCAGGAGGGATGATGTCAGTTCAACAAGCCCGGAAATGAAGGAAACAACATGGCACCAAGTAACTAGACGGACAGGTGAAAAAAGGTTCAATGAACCACGGGAAGTGAAGGGTGTTTAAGGAAGGAATGTGTCTCAACAGCTGAAGGAGCAGGCAACATTGTCGGCTTCAATCAGAATGGTTTTGAATGCCACACAGACGTAGCACGGAAACAGGCCCTTCAGCCCACCAAGTACATGCTGACTATCAACTACTAAGTGACACTATTCGTATTTTAATTGTGTTTAGTTTAGAGATATAACGCAAAAACAGACCCTTTTGAGTCTACAACAACCAACGATTACCCCGTACACTAGCACTATCCTACACACGAGGGACAATTTACAATCATGACTGAAGCCAATTAACCTACAAACCTGTACGCCTTTGGAGTGTGGGAGGAAACCGGACCACCTGCATAAAACGTACTCTGGCGCTGTAAGGCAGCAACTCTACCACTGCGCTAATGTGCTGCCCCTATTCTCACTACACTTTATCAACGCACCTAGATTAGAAAACACAAGGGGCAATTTGCAGGACAAATTAACCTACCAATGAATGCATGCATCCTTGGGATGGGAGAGAAAATGCCATATGGGAAACCACGCATACTCCACAGACAGCGCTGGAGGTCAGTATTGCACCTGGCTCTCTCTCAATGTGAAAAAAATGGCTCTACGAACAGAGCCAATGTGTTCCCAATGTCATAGCAACATTAAAAAAAATAGATGACTGATCATCTAAAATCAGTACCCCGTTCCTACTTTTTCCCCATATCCCTAGATTCCCTTGGCCCAAAGAGCTAAATCTAACTCTCTCTTGAAAACATCCAGTGAATTGGCCTTCACTGCCTTCTGTGGCAGAGAATTCAAGATTCACAACTCTCTGGGTGAAGAAGTTTTTCCTCATCTCAGTCCTAAATGGCCTACCCCATATTCTTAAACTGTGACCCCTAGTTCTGGACTCTCTCAACATCGGGAACATTTTTCCTGAACCTAGCCTATCCAATCCTTTAAAAAATTTATATGTTTCTATAAGATACCCTCTCATCCTAAATTCCAGTGAATACAAGCCCTGTCGACCCATTCTTTCATCATATGTCACTCCCGCCATCCCGGGAATTAACCTGGTGAACCTACAGCTGCACTCCAATAGCAATAATGTTCTTCCTCAAATTAGGAGACCAAAATTGCACACAATACTGCAGATGCGGTCTCACCAGGGCCCTGTACAACTGCAGTAGAAACTCCTTGCTCCTAAACTCAAACCCTCTCGCAATGAAGGCCAACATGTCATTAGCTTTCTTCACTGCATGCTGTACCTGCATGTTTACTTTTCAGTGACTGACATACAAGCACCCCCTCGTGGCACCCCCCTAATCTGACACCAATTTCCTAACCTGACACCATTCAGATAATAATCTGCCTTCCTGTTCTTGTTACCAAAGTGGATAACCTCACATTTATCCACATTATATCTGGGCCCTGCATCTGCCCACTCACCTGTCACCCTGCAGCCTCATAGCATCCTCCTCGCAGCTCACACTGCCACCCAGCTTTGTGTCCTCCGCAAACATGGAGATGTCACATTTAATTCGCTTGTCTAAATCTTGAATATATATTGTAAATAACTGGGGTCCCATCACTGAGTCTTGCGGCACCCCACTAATCACTGCCTGCCATTCTGAAAAGGATCCGTTAATTCCTACTCTTTGCTTCCCGTCTGCCAACCAGTTCTCTATCCTTGTCAATACCATACCCTCAATACCGTGTGCTCTAATTTTGCACACTAATCTCTTGTGTGGGACCTTGTCAATGGCTTTTTGAAAGTCCAGATACACCACATCCACTGGCTCTCCCTTATCCATTCTACTTGTTACATCCTCAAAAAATTCCAGACGATTAGTCAAGCATGATTTCCCCTTCATAAATTCATGCTGACTTTGACCGATCCTGTCACTACTTTCAAATGCGCTGCTATAACATATTTTATGATCGACTCCAGCATCATCCCCACCACTGATGTCAGGCTAACTGGTCTACATTTTCTCTCTCCCACCTATCTTAAAAAGTGGGATAACATTAGCTTTCCTCTAATCCACAGGAACTCAAGCATCTCCACTACCGATGTAAAGCTATAACTGGTCTATAATTCCCTGTTTTCTCTCTCCCTCCTTTGTTAAAAAGTGGGGTTACATTGGCTACCCTCCAGTCCACAGGAACTGATCCAGAATCAAGAGAACATTGGAAAATGATCACCAATGCAGCCACGATTTTTGGGGCCACCTCCTTAAGTAATCTGGGATGCAGACTATCAGGCCCTGGGGATTTATCTGCCTTCAGTTCCAACAGTTTACCTAACACCATTTCCTGACTAATGTGGATTCCCTTCAGTTTCTCCCTCCCACTAGATCCTCGGTCCCCTAGTATTTCTCTGATGGCTCATTAACATTTATCCAACACCCTCTTAAAAAAAAAGATGCCCCTCGGGTTCCTATTAAATCTTTCTCCTTTCACCTTAAACCTAGATTCAAGATTCAATTTAATTGCCACATGTACCAATTAAGGTACAGTGAAATTTATGTTATCATACAGCCATACTAAGTAAAAAGCAAAAATACACACAGCACATAAAATAAAGTTTAACATAAACATCCACCACAGTGGAATCCACATTCCTCGCTGTGATGGAAGGCAATAAAGTTCAGTCATCTTCCTCCTTTGTTCACCCGTGGTTGGAGGCCGTTGCCGGCAATCCGCTGTTCAAGCCCTCTCGTCGGATGATCGAAACTCCGGCGTCGGGACGGTTTGGAGCACTCAGCAGCATGGAGCTCCCGAGTCGGCCGCTTCTTACTGGAGACCGCTGCTTCACAGTGTTAAAGTCCACAGGCCCCGCGGTAGGAGCTCCAACACTGGCGATCCTCGGCAAAAGATCCCCGGCCCCTTTGATGGTAAGTCCGTGCCGCACCCGCAGCTTGAAGCTCTGGGCCGGTCTCCAGGAAAGGCCGTGCTACTCCACGTTGTAGGTTGCATGAGGGGAAGGAGATGCGACACGGAGAAAATTCGCATCTCCGTCGATGTGACTGGAAAAGGTTTCCCCCCGACCCCCCAACCCCCACATAAAACATTCCAAGAGGCATTAAAACAAACATTCAAGACATACTTAAAACAATAAAAACAGAGAAGGGACAAGGCAGACTGCTGGCGAGGCTGCCATTACGGACGCCACCTGGTGGTGTAACCTATGACCGCTACTTCTTGATTTTCCTACCATGGGGAAAAAAGTCTCTATGCATTCACTCCATCTATTCCCCTCATGGTTTTATAAACCTCAATCAGGTCACACCTCAGTACCCTGTACTCACTCCAAAAAATACAGTCCTAGCATGCCTAACCTCTCCGTACAGCCCAGGCCCTTGCGTCCTGGTAACATCCTTGTAAATATTCTCTGTACTCTTTCCTGCTTAATAGCATCAAATGCGAGTGGGTGTCTTGTGCAGTTTGGCAAAAAATGAAACGTTTGGTCAGATCTGTGTAATATTACTCGTCTTTTTGAAAATTTCAAAACTGTTATGCGAGCTGCTGCAATGACACAGCTTCTAACAGAAAGGTGATGGATGGTTATTTTTGAACATTCAACCCAAAAAATTCCCCCAAGCAAGGAGTCTATACCTCAGAGTCTAAACCACAGTTTGGTGATTATTGTATCTCAGCTCTTGGTCTTGTCATAAGCAACAGTTGCTCAGATTTGTAGGGCTTTGTTCTGACATCCCACTGCAAGAATCAACCAACCATCTCAAGTTGTACCGAGATATACTCAATGACTCAGAGCATGAAGACTAGCCTGATCAAGCGCTCAGAGTCAGAGGAGAGATGTTTCTGTCCACAGGCCTGGAACCATGAATCTGAAGTGCACAGAAATCAATCGTGGAGACCTGCTCTGAACAATGAGTAATAAAACCACCATTTCAAACGTCTTTGCCATGACATTTCAGAAGATTACCTCACTCGAGGTGCCAGTCTGAGTCAAAGATCATACTAAAAGTCTTCTTCCAAAGAGACTACAAGATCCAGGCTGACAACACCAGTCATGAGGGAGTGCAGTCTTTCAGATGAGACATTCAGCCCTGTGCGTTCTCTCCAGGATGTTACTTGGGTTTGAATTGTAGGGAGATGTTGCATAGCTTGGAACTTTTTTGCTTTGGAGAGTAAGGAGGTTGAGGTGTGACCTTATTGAGGTGCACAAGATTATGAGGGACAAGGATAAAGTGAACGTTGACAGTCATTTTCCCAGGGTGGAGGATTCTAAAACTAGAGGACATCAGCTTCAGATGAGAGGGGAGAGATATAAGAGGACAGAGATTTAAGAGGGACCTCAAGGACAACCTTCTCACTCAGCAGGATGTTCATAATTGGAATGAGCTGCCAGCAGAAGCTATATGAGGGGATCCTGACCTTTAAAGGGTATCCAGACACATATAGATAAGATGCCTTTAGAGGAAGGCGGTGGACCAAATGAAGGCAAATGGGACCAACCTAGTATGCCTACTTGGTCAGGGTGGATAAGGTGGACCGAAGGACCCGTTTCTATATTGTACAGCTCTATGACTCTCAGGTTATTGTGAAACATCTTGCAATTATTTTAAACAGCAGGAGAACTCTCCTAAGGCCTGGCTAATAATTAATCAACATTAAAATAGCTTAGCATGAAATTATTGCACAGCAATGAGTTGTTGTTAGTGTATAAACTGTGCTGCATTTTCTGCACGTTTCAAAACTGCTTCAGTGAGTGATAGGTTTAAACATGTCAAAGCATATCTTATAGCTTGACAGTAGAACAGGAGGTTATTGAGACCCTGAAACCCCTTAAATCACTCAATGTGCGACGGATATGTAACCACATTCAGATGTCTGATTGTCTTATGTAGCGACAACGGAACAATTAAATTTATACTTGCTGCAGCTTAACTGGCCCGTAGATGCAATAATACAAATAATCATAATATAATCACTAATGCAATAAATTAATATCCTTAATTCTAAGTAGCCATAATAGACACCGTCCAAAGAAGATCATTGTGGCTGATATTAGTGTTGTGTAGCAAACAGTCAGATGGAGACACAAGAAACAGCAGATGTTGGGTTCTTTTGGAAAACACAAAGTGCTGGAGTAACTCATTGGGTTAGGCAACATCTGTGGAATGAATGGATAGGTGTTATTGCAGGTCAGGACACTTCTTCTGGCTTCTTCTTCAGAAGGATCACAATCCGAAACATTATCTATCCATTCCTGCCACAGATGCTGCCTGATTTACTGAATTACTGAATTCAGCTTGTGTTTAGTTCAGTTAACAGTCAGGTTGGTCTCAAGTGACACACAGGTGAGACTGGATAAGGATGGCAAATTTCTCTCCCTTGAGGACATTGACAAACATTTAATGAAAACTGGTAGTTTCAAGTCTACCACCACTTAGACTTGCTTTTATTTGAGATTAAGCAATGGTACACAATAATCTTTGTTTAAAGTAAGTTTCTAACAAGTCTTGACTAACAAATCTTATGAATTGTAAGACTTCAAACAAATTTCAATATCAGAATGGGATCAGTGATCTTAGTCCTGGGACAGAACTGCAAACATAATTAGATAAAAATAAACATGCAAAAAAAGACAAAAGTGTTGGAGTAACTCAACGGGTCAGGCAGTATCTCTGGAGAACATGGATAGATGACGGATCTGAAGAAGGCTCCCAACATTGAAACATTACCTATGCATGTTCTCTAGAGACGCTGCCTGACCCTCTAAGTTACTTGAGCACTTTGTGTCTTTTTTTGTAAATCAGCATCTGCAGTTCCTTGTATCTAAAGATAAACATGTGCCTGACGGCGAGTGCTTAAAGATGAATTGAACAATTAAAACTGTAAATAGCTACAAGTTTAAAGCCTTACAATTAAAGGCGAACCTGCATTACGGAGAGGAGGGTTCCATTCATAGAAAACGAGTTATATCTTAATTTTCCATTACACTGCAGCATTCCATTACATGCATCAAGAAAGGCAAGTAACAAAAAAGTGTTCATTTATTTACTTATTGTTCTCTCAATTTGCATTATGGGTGGATTTTATTCCGTGTCTCAAATTTATGATTTGAGAATCTCCTAAGGGCCAATTTCCGTAACGTGAACAACCGTAATGCAAGGGGTCGCCTGTGTACAGGATCCAGTCAGCAGCTTACTTTGTGAATATTCTTCTCCCATCTGCGGTGGATACTCCTCGTCCCAGTCGACCACATCGTCATCAGTCAACACGACAATGTGACATTCCCGGTCGCCGCTCTGTGCACTGGCTACCATCAGCGGTAGAATCATTTCTTCCAGGTAAGATTCAAACTGCTTGCGCGCACCATCATTGGAGAGCTCATGCATGAGGGCACCTTGAAAGCGCAAAACCCAATTGGTAAGAACCTCAGGAGGTGCGCAAAACTACAAAATACAGAGAGAAAGTAAAATCCAGATAGTCACAGCACAAAACAGTCCATTTGGCCCACCTTGTCCACGCTTACCAAATTGGCATTCAGGGCTAGTCGTATTTGCCTGATATGTCCAACATCTTTCTAAACCCTTCCTATCCATATCTCTGTCCAAAAGTTTTTTAAAGTCATAATGGTTTCTGTTTCTGAATAAATTCACAAGTTCTAGGAGCAGAATTAGGTTAAGTAGGCCCATTAGGTATAATCCACTATTCAATCATGGCTGATCAACAGTGCCCTCCATAATGTTTGGGACAAAGACCCATTATTTATTCATTTTTAGATTTGTAAGAGAAAAAATATCACATGTGGTTAAAGTGCACATTGTCAGATTTTAAGGCCATTTTTATACATTTTGGTTTCACCATGTAGCAATTAAGCAGCGTTTATATAAAGGCCTCCCATTTCAGGGCATCATAATGTTTGGTACACAGCAATGTCATGTAAATGAAAGTAGTCATGTTTAGTATTTTGTTACATATCCTTTGCATGCAACTGCTTGAAGTCTGCGATTCATGGACATCATCAGTTGCCGGGTGTCTTCTCTGGTGATGCTCTGCCAGGCCTGTATTGCAGCCATCTTTAGCTTATGCTTGTTTTGGGGGCTAGTCCCCTTCAGTTTTCTCTTCAGCATATCAAAGACATGCTCAATTGGGTTCAGATCAGGTGATTGACTTGGCCACTCAATAATTGACTATTTTTTAGCTTTGAAAAACTCCTTTGTTGCTTTAGCAGTATGTTTGGGATCAATGTCTTGCTGTAGATTGATCCACCAGCTAATGAGTTTCGAGGCATTTGTTTGAACTTGAGCAGATAGGATGTGTCTATACATTTCGGAATTCATTGTGCTACTACCATTAGCAGTTGTATCATCAATGAAGATAAGTGAGCCAGTACCTTCAGCAGCCATACATGCCCGGGCCATAACACCCCCACCACCGTGTTTCACATATGAGGTGGTATGCTTCGGATCTCGGGCAGTTCCTTCTCTCCTCCATACTTTGTTCTTGCCATTACTCTGATATAATCTTCGTCTCATCTGTCCACAAGACCTTTTACCAGAAGAATGGTTGCTCTTTTAAGTACTTATTGGCAAACTGTAACATGGCCATCTATTTTTGCGGCTAACCAGTGGTTTGCATCTTGCAGTGTTGCCTCTGTATTTCTGTTCATGAAGTCTTCTGCAGACAGTGGTCATTGACAAATCCACACTGGACTCTTGAAGAGTGTTTCAGCAACAAAAGTTTCCATGTGTGATGGATAGACTGGAGGAAAGACTAGGTGCTGAGAGCTCTCTTATACCTGCATGAAGAAGGCAATTAAACACACCTGAGCATTTACAAACACCTGTGAAGCCATGTGTCCCAAACATTATGGTGCCCTGAAATTGGGGGGTGGTGGGGGGACGGGGGACGGGGTGGGGGGGGAACTACGTATAAACACAGCTGTAATTTCTACATGGCGAAACCAAAATGTATAAAATTACCCTTTAATAAAATCTGACAATGTGCACTTTAACCACATGTGATTTTTTTCTATTACAATTCTCAAATTGTGGAGTACAGGGGCAAATAAATAAATGATGGGTCTTTGTCCCAAACATTATGGAGGGAACTGCGTCTTTCTATCTCAACCCCATTCGTTTGCATTCTCCCCATAACCCCTGACTCCTTACTAATCAAGAATTATAGATGTCCCTTACAATCGCAGCTTTAAACATATTAATCGATTGGCCTTCACAGCCATTTGTGGCAATGAATTCCACAGATTCACCACCCACCAACTAAAATAATTCCTCCTCACTCCTTAGTAAAGGTACGTCCTTTTATTCTGTGGCTTTTGCCTCTTGTCCTAGACTCTCCCACCAGTGGAAAGATCCTCTCAACATTTTTCATATGTTCCTCTGGGGTAGCTCATTCCAGATGCAGACTATCCTTAAAGTGAAAAAGGTGTCCCTTAGGTCCATCTTAAGTCTCTCCCCTCTTAACTAATGCCTAAGCCCTCTAGTTTTAGAATACCCACACCATATGAAAAATAATGTCAGTGTTCACTTTATCCATGCCCCTCATGTTCTTGTGCACCTTCATAAGGTCGCGTCTCAGCATCCTATAGTTTAAAGAGAAAAAGTCCAAGCCTATCCTACGTCTCCTTATAATTCAAGATGCAAGCCCAAGTAACATGCTGGTGAATCTTGAAGCTAATTACCAATGAACATATGAAGTAGGCAATCCTGACACCCAATCAGCAATTCTATTTGACTAGAAACTCTATTGCACTTTACTTGCCCATGATTTTCCTTTTGAAAGACAGAAGATTGCTCAATGTGAGACCTGGTAGAGTGAGACCTCTTCAGAATACAGGTCGGCTGCTCAGAGTATGGCATGAGTGGAGAACAACATGCAGCAGTTTGCCAAGCAGGTGAACAGCTTGGGAACCTTTACCTCCCTCTCATGAGCTCAGGTGGTTCCTACTTGATACCATGAAAGTAAATCCCCTCCACAGATCATGAATGCCTTGACACCCTTCTTAAAGAGCAGCGCTACAATATTGTTTTCAATCCTAGGCAAAGATCTAATCTGTTCTCTATAAAGTCAAGGAAGAAAAAATAGGTTTTTTTCTTTCCACAGAAAATTTTCGTAACATGCTCTGACCCTTCCATGATTTCCACATGCCACAGTCCAGCCTTCCCCCCACTCTGCAAAATTGCATCAGATTGTACTACTCTCATCATGCTGAAACCAGTTTTAATGCAAGTGCACAGGTGATTAAATACTTCACTAGGACACAGAAGCTTTGGAGACAGTGCAGACGAGGTTCACCCAAATGCTGCCTGGAAAGGAGAGTAGTAGCTATAAGGTAGTGTGGACAAACATGGATTATTTTCTCTGGAATGTCAGAGGCTGAGGCGAGACCTGATAGAAGTATATAAAACTATGATGGGCATTAGATGGAGTAGACAGTCAAACGTTTTACCCTGGGTGGAAATATCAAAGGCGAGAGGCCATAATTTTAAGGTGGGGGAAGGTTTAAAGGAGATGTGCAGGGCCAGTTCTCTTTTTTCACAGAGTGGTGCATGCCTGGAACACACTGCCATGGGTGGTGGTGGGAACAGATATGATAGTGGCCATTAAGAGGTTTTTAGAGGCACATAGATATGTATGGAATGGGAGAATATGGATCACATGCAGTCAAAGGAGATTAGCGGGGCATGACGTTCGGTACAGACAATGTGGAGGGCCTGTTCCTGTGCTGTACTGTTCCACATTTGGAAAAATCCAAGTTTGCCGGAGAGACAGCACTCACTGAGATCTCTGCATTTGATGGTACTGTAGTCAAAGGAGATGCAGAGGTAGTCACAGGCTTCCCTCAATTCAGGAATTGAGATCCCATCTGGACATCTGATTATACCAGTCTTGTAATAATCCTGAAAAACATTAAACGTTTAATAGCTTTACAAGGGAAACTGAATCAGAAAAGCAATAAAAATACAAGTAACAAGATTTTGCTGTAATAATGGAACCCACGCAGCAGACGGAATGACTTTAAACTGCAGCACACACAGCCAAGGTGCTGACACTTACATGTAAAGCTGCTAATCCTAGCCGTTCATCTCAAAAGCTAATCTCAAAAAGCTGTGTACAGAAAGCGGCGACTAACTATGGTTTTCAGATGGGAGATAACCAGTCCGAAATGTGTTCCCACAAGTTATCCTTACTTCTGCATGATAAATTCCACTTACTGTATCAAAAATTGAAACGGCCTTTGTAAATGACACACAGTGATTACACTCTGCCACCAGCAGGTGAAGGTGCAAGGGGAAGGCAACTTATGTATACAAAAAACAAAGCGCTGGAGGAACTCATTGTGTCGGGGCAGCATGTGTGGAGAGAATGGACAGTAAGTTTTGGGTTGGGCCTTTTCTTGTCTTTAGACTTAAAACTGTTAGTGGAAATTAATCCATAAAATAGTCTCGTTAATCTGATTTCTCCATTGTAATAATAGATGATCTGTGGCATTCATTGCCAGTTAGACATTGGGTATTTTTAAGGCAGAGATTGAGATTATTGATTAGTAAGTGTGTCAAAAGTTATGGGGATAAGGCAAAAGAATTGGATTGAGAGGGAATGATACATCAGCCATAGAATGTAGGAGTTGACAGAATGAATGAGATACAGAATAAAATTCACATTCGTGGAATTGGAGCGAATGGCCTAATTCTGCTCCTATGTCTTATTTTTTCCAACTTTATTTTGGGCTGTGGGCGGGACCAGCATATCTATTGATTGGCCAGTCTTAGTTACCTCAACAACAGTGGGCTTAGCCAGGAAAGTCCACTGTGAAGTGTAGGGCAGCATCAATATAGGCTGAGTGTAGAAATAATTGCCTTACTTTGTAAATCTGTACCGTTCTTAGACAACTCAGCAATTTTCACAGCTCTTCCCTCAACATCAGGTCAATTGAAATTGTATGTTTGAGATGCGATTTGTGTTCCTGACCTACTATCTTTTTTCATACAATGTCAGTTGCTGTTAATGCGAGTTGTAGCTGGCAAATTGTTAACAACTAAACATTCCTGACTAATGCAAAAGTTTGAAAAGGGGAAGCATATTTGTATTCCTTATTTAGGAAGTGGGTGTTATTAATTAATATTAATTATATTAGTAACTAATGTCCATTCATCAGTGAGAAAATTAGTTTGTTATACAACTTGCTATCTGTTCATTTTGCAGATAGAAGCATTGTCGTATTTATTGCCTTCACCACTTGTCCTTCAGAAGGCAATGGTGAGCCACCTTTATGAACTTCAATCACAGCTTCTCACAGGCTACAAAGTAATGTGCCAAAAGATAAATCTAATGAACATGAAGGAACGCTGATATTTTTTCTAAGTCAGAAAGGTGTGTGGCTTGGAGGGTCGTCCACGTGGTGGCGTTCCATTCTCCTGCTCCCCTTGTTCACCAAGTGGTAGACTTTGAGTTTTGCTATGAAGATAAGCTCAATAGAGTTGAAGAGTTATATGTCATGGAAACAGGCCCGTCAGCCGAATTCCTCCCTGCTAACCAAGATTTCTATCGTGGTTGGCCCTATTTTCCTCCATTGGGTCCATACTCTTCTCAACCTTTTTTATCTACATACCTTTCTAAATGTATGTTGAACACTAATTATATCCGCCTCTATTTTCCTCTGACAGCTCGCTCCGTATACCACCACTGTGTGTAAAATTTGTTCCACACGTCCCTTTTAAATCTTTCCCTTCCCATCTTAAATCTATGCCCTCCCCTACACTGGGAAAAAGACCGGGACCACCCATCTTAACTATGCCTTTAGATATCTCTATATGGTCACCCCTCAATATTTTTCGCTATAGGGAAAAAAGAACTACCTGCCTATCCCGCCTCTCCTTAAAACATAATTCCTCCAGTCCCGCCAACATCCTCATGATTTGTTTCTTCAGCCTTTCAAGTTTAATGATATCCTTCTTATAGCCGGTGGACCAGAACTGTACTCAATATTCCACTGTTTATAAACTTTCTCACAGCTTGAAAATGTTCTATCTCGGGTCACCTCATCCTTGGGTTATTTAACCCCTCCAGCTCCACCACCATGCAGATAGATCATCAGCGAACAGACCTACCTCAGACTGTACAATGGACAAAATACTATCGACGAAGCAGCTGAAGACAACTGGAACTAGTCCTTGCAAGGAGGCACACCGACAGTGATGTACTGACAGCGGGGTGACAGTGCTCAACCCCGCAGAACTTTCCTTTGTCCGAGGTAAAACATTGAACTCTATTCCTCATATGCCAAATGCAGCCTGACCCATGTATTTTCATCGTTTTCTGTTTTCAATGCAGATATCTCGCTGCTGCAATTTTTGATTTTCATTTGCCATTATTGAGTCATAGAGCTGTACAGCACCCGTTGGCCCAACTTGCCCGTGTCGACTAAGTTGGCATATCTGGGCCTGCATTTGGCCCAGAGCCCTCCAAATCATTCCTATCCATATATCTATCCAAATATATTTTCAGTTTAACATGTTAATTTAATTTATTATTTAAACTATACCATGCTTAGTCTCCTATCCATCAGGAAAAAATAAATGGCTTTGCCTTTTGCAATATTTTACTATTTTTCCAAAATATGAATACATTTCTCCACAGGAAGGGAAAACAAAGCAGATTAACAGGTCAGGGCTAATTTCCATATGACAGGATGAATACCTGCATCTAATGTCGTAGTGAACAGATGGAGTTGCATTATTTAACATTCCAAACCCAACAATGTGGCATAAACCCCTCTGAGTGCAGAAGGTTTTAAATGCAGCACCAAAAGACAATTATGCAAGGGCAATGCATCACAACCAATGGACGATCTAAGTAAAGCCTTTCATATCTGTTTTAGATCTGCATATTGCTCTGCTTCTGACAGCATGCTATTTTAAAATTTGTAAGTGTGAGTCAACTCTGATGCATATTAATATCCGCTCACATCCATCAGCAGCAGGGATTTTGTTTGCCCTCATTGTTTCAAATGGATCAAGTAATTAACTATTATTTCCTGTCATTTTAAAAGCATTCACTCAAATAAAAACAGCCCATCCATATGACAGAAGCAAATTTTTGCTTTTAAACTCCCACAAGCTCAGTACCGCAGCAACACTGCAAATCTTCAATGCTGCAAATTTACCAAAATAGCTCGAAACACTGTGGAGCTGATTCCTTCTGCCACCTCGTACTCTCCCTTTTCATTTGGACGTGTGAAATTGTGCTCTCTTCCCGATCCAAACATCCTGTGGGGACACAGAGTGGTTAGAAACATATTGGTAAATTTGTATTGACTACTTCACTCGTCGAGGGAAAAGGCCTATTTAATGTTCAGCTGAAGCTGTGATCGCACACTCAAAGCCCAGAGAATTAATTAAGTAACAGAACTGAAACTGAAGGGCGTCCTGACCGTTCAACCTTGAACAACTCCAGGCTTTGGGATGGTGGGATATGAGTGTGGTATATAAAGTGTGGTATTTTGTAACATCACATTTATTTTAAATGGCAAGTCAAAGTCAAGAAAATCATTCCAATCTCACACATCCCTTCCAAAAAATTCAAATGTTTCCTCTTAAATTCAACACATCATAATGGTGATGAATAGTAGTTTTAATATTCTTTTCAATAACATCTTTCAATGTGGCTGATAATATGTCAACAAAATATTATTTTCGATTTGTTTTAGTCGAGAAACAATGTAAAGTGAAATGTTTGTAACATACAACTTTGCAGCTTCAATGCCGAGGAATAACATAGAAACATAGAAATTAGGTGCAGGAGTAGGCCATTCAGCCCTTCGAGCCTGCACCGCCATTCAATATGATCATGGCTGATCATCCAACTCAGTATCCCGTACCTGCCTTCTCTCCATACCCTCTGATCCCCTTAGCCACAAGGGCCACATCCAACTCACTCTTAAATATAGCCAATGAACTGCCTCAACTACCCTCTGTGGCAGAGAGTTCCAGAGACTCACCACTCTCTGTGTGAAAAAAGTCTTTCTCATCTCGGTCTTAAAGGATTCCCCCCTTATCCTTAAGCTGTGACCCCTTGTCCTGGACTTCCCCAACATCGGGAACAATCTTCCTGCATCTAGCCTGTCCAACCCCTTAAGAATTTTGTAAGTTTCTATAAGATCCCCTCTCAATCTCCTAAATTCAGAGAGTATAAACCGAGTCTATCCAGTCTTTCTTCATAAGACAGTCCTGACATCCCAGAATCAGTCTGGTGAACCTTCTCTGCACTCCCTCTATGGCAATAATGTCCTTCCTCAGATTTGGAGACCAAAACTGTACGCAATACTCCAGGTGTGGTCTCACCAAGACCCTGTACAACTGAAGTAGAACCTCCCTGCTCCTGTACTCAAATCCTTTTGCTATGAAAGCTAACATACCATTCGCTTTTTTCACTGCCTGCTGCACCTGCATGCCTACTTTCAATGACTGGTGTACCATGACACCCAGGTCTCGCTGCATCTCCCCTTTTCCTAATCGGCCACCATTTAAATAATAGTCTGCTTTCCTGTTTTTGCCACCAAAGTGGATAACCTCACATTTATCCACATTATACTGCATCTGCCAAACATTTGCCCACTCACCCAGCCTATCCAAGTCACCTTGCAGTCTCCTATCATCCTCCTCACAGCGAACACTGCCCCCCAGCTTAGTGTCATCCGCAAACTTGGAGATATTGCCTTCAACTCCCTCATCCAGATCATTAATATATATTGTAAATAGCTGGGGTCCCAGCACTGAGCCTGCGGTACCCCACTAGTTACTGCCTGCCATTGTGAAAAGGACCCGTTTACTCCTACTCTTTGCTTCCTGTTTGCCAGCCAGTTCTCTATCCACATCAATACTGAACCCCTAATACCGTATGCTTTAAGTTTGTATACTAATCTCTTATGTGGGACCTTGTCGAAAGCCTTCTGGAAGTCCAGATATACCACATCCACTGGTTCTCCCTTATCCACGCTACTAGTTACATCCTCGAAAAATTCCACAAGATTCGTCAGACATGATTTACCTTTTGTAAATCCATGCTGACTTTGTCCAATGATTTCACCACTTTCCAAATGTGCTGCTAATCCCATCTTTAATAACTGACTCTAGCAGTTTCCCCACTACCGATGTTAGACTAACTGGTCTGTAATTCCCCGTTTTCTCTCTCCCTCCCTTCTTAAAAAGAGGGGTTACATTTGCTACCCGCCAATCCTCAGGAACTACTCCAGAATCTAAAGAGTTTTGAAAGATTATCACTAAATACCTTAAAGGTTTTAAACAAAGGACTTTAAACGGTAATTGAGTGTTTAGTGAAGAAGCTGAAATGAGGCAGGTTGCCATTAATGGGCAAGAGGGGGACTATCGTAAAATCTTCTTATTTTGTAACATCACCCAATTCCACAGCGAGCCTCGGTTGACATCACATACGAAAACCCTCAAGAATTGATCATTCGTATGCACCCCTGACCAACATGCATCATTCTTCTTACATAAGCTTGAGCTCATCCAAAACAGTGCTTCACAATCCCAATACATGCTGAACTGTTCACTCATCAGCCCATGCACAGTGAACTGCAACAACTTCCAACCTGGCAATGTCTTGCTCTTAAACATTCTCCAGAGAAAATAATCCAAGTCTGTCTTAACCTCTCTTTTTGCTGATACGATCTAACCAAGCAACACTCTGGTAAACTTCTTCTGCATCCTGTCCAACCTTCCTATAATGGGGTGACAACTGCACACAGTGTATACACAGGACCAGTGTGAAGGGGTTTGATTTGGTAGGCGAGGGGAAAGAAGGGAAATTATCAGAGAAAACGATAGTCCTCATCTTGATAACAAACTCATAAGATTTCACATTTGTCCACAGAGGAATGAGAGAGAGATTTAAGGAGTCGTTGCCTCGTGGAGTTTAGTGCCTCATAGGTGTGTGTGGGGGCTGTTTCTGCAACCCAGAATGATCCTATCATATGATACATTAGCACTCTGTCAGCAAGACAAAGGAGCTAGTTATCGATCTCTGGGGGGGCTGTTGGAGAATGTGGCCTAATCACCATCAATGCTGCCGGTGGAAGTGGTTGAGAGCATCAAGTGCCCTGGCGTAAATATTGCCAACGATCTGTCGTGGACCAACCACATTGAAGCCAATGCTTCCACTTCTTCAGGAAACTGAGGAAATTCCAGACTCATAAATAGCTTCTTCCCCTCTATTACCAGGCTTCTGAATGGTCCTTCCATGAGCTAGTGTACTACCTGATTCATCTCAACCCCATTGTGGATATTGGATTTTGTTTCTGGAACTGATGGGCTACAATGCTGAGAACTATATTCTGCACTCTATATCTTTCCCTTTGCTCTACCTATTGTACTTGATAATGGTCTGATTGTATTTATGCACAGTAATATCTGATTTTTTTGGACAACAGGCAAAACAAACCTTTTCGCTGTACCTCCATACACTCGACAATAATGAATCTAAACCTCATCCCATCCTATAGAATTGTTGCAGCCGTGAGGCAGAAATAGAGCACAATGCTAATTCCACACCCTCAATCGGTACGTCTAAAAAAATAGACCCAGAGACACAATGGGATTTTGTTTGCAAAGTGAGATACGAAATGCTGTCTAAAAATACAGTGGAAACAGAAGACATTTTTTGAAAAGGGAGTAGAAAATTGAAATATAAAAATCTGCAGAATATAAGGGAGGATTGGAGGGATGTGCATCATGTGCAACAAGGTGGGACTGGTATAATTTGGCATTGCAGTTTGTACAATATTGTGGTCTGAAGGGTTTGTTCCTGTGCTGTGATGTTCTATGATCTAAATATGAGAAAAGAGCAGAGATAATACTAATGTGTCCCCCTGTGTGCCTCTGCTTTATTTTTTGAGTTATTTATGAAAATGTTCAAAAATCTGAAATATCTTTGAAAATAAACTAATATGACCTCTGCCATCAACATAAGGGGCTGAATCCATCACTACTGCAGTTATACAATCCAATGATTCCAAGTACAATGCAAGCAAATGGTTTTGGTTTTAATGGCTGGGTGACCATGACACGGCTCCATCACTCCTTTGAGAGGATGCATTCAACTTGAACCTTAGGTTTCTTGTCCTTTATGGAATAGGGAAATTTTGTGGACATTGCTTACCTGCCCAGCATAGTGTTGGGTTGTGCAGTGAAAATGGAAGGATCCACTACAAATCTGGTGTTGTCCACAATGAGCGTCACTCGTTCTGACGTGCGGACGCTTCGAGTTCCATCCTTCAGGTTCTCGTAGACAAAAACCATCTCCCCAGCTGATTTGCATGTCCCATCAGCAGTGGCCTGGCTACAATTCCGGCTGAGGTTGCCAATGATGCTGGAGCCATTTGGGGAAATCTTTTGAAGACGAGGGCTGTTGGGCCGTGAAGTAGAGATGTGATCCTTTTCTCGGTCTAAAGGCAAAAACGTCACAGTAAAAACCTACCATCATTTCCAAACACTTTTTGTGCAACAGCACACCTAGATCCTGCCCAATCATGGTCCTGCCCTGCCATTACCACATGCAGGTCGCCCTATTACTTGGTAAAAAAGAGGATCTCTGACTATCGAGAGTCTATTTGACTTATACTTGGAACTTTTCAGCCAAAATGTATTTGGGTTTGGTAAAATGAAGAGATGATATCTACCTTACCTCTGCTCTACATTGGTGGAAGAATTAATGTCAAATCGCTGAGGGTCAAATTATTAGGGGAGGAAAAAGGGATATTACATACATGGATTACATACTTTACTGGACCTTATCTTGTACGAAACGTTATTAATGTTATTCCCCTTCTCATGTATCCGTGGTTAGCACGCAACAAAAGCCTTTCACTGTACCTCGGGACATGTGACAATAAACTAAATTCATATTCAGCTAGTTTTTTCAGAATTTCAGGCAACTGATGGTTCAGCACTTCCAGACAAAGTTAGGAGAGCGCACTTGAACCCTCTCCTATCCCCCCCCCAAACCATTCCCCTAGCCGACTGCAGCCTGGTATCTCGCCCACCCGACGGCCTAGGTGGATCTTTCAGTATCGTTTGACTCCATTCGGAAGCGTGACCTTTGTTGGTCTGGTAAAATGGATAATCCAGCAAGGCTCTGGAACCAAGGTTGCCGAAAAATCAGTGGTGGACCTGGACCAGCCAAAATCATATTGAAATAGTTGAGAACATAAACCTTGAAGCAACTGATTATTTACACTATTACCTTGATTTAATAGTGGATACCAGTTATCAATTGTTTAATTTTGTCATATCGCTCATATCTTCTTTGCTAAGGGGAGCTGCATAATTTCTTAATGAGACATTTTAGCTCTGCTAAAACTGGATCTTGTGCCTCCATCTCCACTTTCCAAGACTAACCTCTAAAGCTGGTTGGATACATTACAAGTACAAAATTGTTCTGGGCTCTATGACTCAATGAATTGTGGATCTGATGGAAGTTGTAAGCAGAAACCAAGTCATTAATAGGCTGCTCAGAAATCTTGGAAGTATATTTCAGTTACAATTTGGCATGGATTATGCAGCAACCACAATACTGGGCATCAAGTAACGGGTCTGGTGTCAGTTAGGCAGAGGATTAGCTGAAAATAAGATTTGGGTTTCTGCAGAAGAAATAAACGTAACAGATAGCCTTGATTTGACTTCAAAATTTCTCTTTGCAAATGTTATGGGTGAAATAGAAACCCATGGACCATACCATCCTTTATTACATAAAAGCCAAAAGATATCAGTTGTTTTGATTTAATCAAAGACACATATTCTAAATCCTAAGACTTTTCTCTGGTTTAACACTCCTTTTGGTCTTTTTGAGCATTATAAGGTATACCCTGAAGCATACCATTAGAAGTACAGAGGGAGATAAGATGGTAGATGTGGCAAAATAACTTCCTGATGTTCGATACTACCTCGAACAAGCAACAGATCAATGTTCAGTCCAATTACTGCTGCTTTTCTGCTGAGTCCATTCCTCAAATTGGAACTTTTATAAAGTAGGTTACATAGGGTGAATACGCAAATGTGAGATTGGATTGTGGATTTGAGAATATAGTTAGCCAAGTTTACTCGTGTTCACAAAATTCCACATATATTAGGCAACTTATTACGAACAAGGAGACTCTCTGGTTTGAAAATGTATAGAAATATTTGAATGCCTCACCATAAAAGAGTCAGAGAGTCTTACAGCTGTACAGCATACAAACATGCTCTTCGTCCCACCTTGTCCATGCCGACCAAGCTGCCTATTGGGCTAATCCTAATTGCCTGCATTTGACACATAGTCCTCTAAACCCTGCCTATCCAAATATCTGTCCAAATGTCTTTTAAAAGATGTGATTGTATCAACTTATATAGCATCCTCTGAAAGCTCATTCCTCCGAGTGAAAAAGAAGATAGACACAAAAAGCTGGAGTAACTCAGCGGGACAGGCAGCATCCCTGGAGGGAAGGAATGGGTGACGTTTCGGGTTGAGACCCTTCTTCAGAGTGAAAAGGTTGTCCCTAAGGTCTCTCCTAAATCTCTCCCCTCAAGTCTATGGCCTCCAGTTTCAGAATCCTCTACCCTGGGAAAAAGACTGAGTGTCCACTTTATTCATACCCCTCAATGAGGCCAGCCCTCAGCCTTTTATGTTCCAAAGAAAAATTCCCAGTCTATCCAAACTCTCCCTGGAATTTAAGCCCACAATGCTGAGGACAGGGTTTGAATGGGAGAACTAGTATTTGCTCAGATCATAGATCAGCGCCATACTCTCAGCACCCTGCACTCTGTTGGCATATTCTCTCCTCTGCCAGTGATGTCTGAACTTAACCCACTTAAAACAACAACTACCAGTTTTGTAATAAACTGCTTTTCAAAGATTTTATGAAAAAAAAATATATATTTTTTTTTACCAACTGCCCACATGGCACAGGATTGTCAGCTCCATTTAAATCCTTGGACATTGGAGAAGGGCTTGAATTAATGTTGATGCAAGATCCATAAAGCTTTAGCAAACAATTATTTTTAAATATATACCGTAGTCTTTATGTACTGAATTGGATTAGCAGAATGACACTGGACTTAAACTCCCACCACAGCAGTTTGCAGTTTGGCCTTGCATGACATTCCATTATCGATATACTTCTACAATATATGTTATGTTGTTTACCCCTGTATTTATTAAAGTGCAAACAATTGCTGACACTGCTAAAAGCAGGTATGATAAATGCACTAGAGTTTTATCCACAGACAAACTACAAATTTAGCAAAATAAGATACCAGGCTTCAGTTTTTTACCTTTGAAGATATTTGAATTTACCGACAATATGAACTATTATTTTCATAGTATAATTTGTAGCACCAGCATTGTGAATGAGTCATATCTATTTAAAGGCCAATGGACCCAAGAATAACTACAGGTGCCAAAGCACAAAAGAAAAATCCCAGAGTTCCTAAACTGTGTTGTTTGTTGTATTTTATTTCAGTGTTTTAGAGCCTCTGTGTTACAGCACCGGAGACCCGTTTTCAATCCTGACCTCGAATGCTGTCTGTGTGCAGTTTGCATGTTCTCCCTGCGACCGTGTGGGTTTCCTTCGGATGCATCAGCTTCCTCCCAAAGACATGCGGGTTTATAGGTTAATTGGCCTCTGTAAATTGCCACTTGTTTGAAGGGAGTGGAAGTGAAAATGGGATAACATAGAACTAATGTGAATGGGTGATCAATGGTCAGAGTGCTGCATCTTTCAATCAATCATCATTCTCCACCTCAATTTTACCACTAACTCCTTCCACTAACGTTGACGGTCATTTGGATTCAGTGGCTGCTTTGCCAATAGTCTGGCTGTCCTTTCTTTTTGTTGTTTTTAGTATGTGTTAAAAAGTATGTTTTAGTGCTCCTTGGTTTGTTTTATGTAGGGGGTGGGGGGATTGCGGGAAACTTTTTTTCAATCTCTTACCTCAACGGTGATGCGATTTTTTTCTGTATCATATCACCGTCCCCATTGCGGCCTAACATCATGGAGTTGGCAGCCTTTCCTGGAGACCGACAGGCGCTCCAAGCCACGGGAGTCTACGGGACTTTAATATCGCGGAGCTTGCGATCCCTTTGCCGGGGATCAAAGCTCCAACCGCGGGGCCTGTGGACTTTAACATCGTGAAGCCCGCGCTCTCTTGTAAGAAGAGGCCGACTCGGGAGCTCCATGCTACGGAGAGAGTTTCAACCTCCCCGACGCAAGAGTATCAATCACCACGACGGGGACTTTGATCGCCGGCTGCGGGGGCTTTGATCGCCCTGACTGCGGATGGTTTGACTGCCCCGACCACGGGAGAACAAAGGGGAAGACAATTGAACTTTACTGCCTTCCATCACAATGAGGAATGTGGAATCCACTGTGGTGGATGTTTATGTTAACTTTTATGCGGCTGTGTGTCTTGTTGCTTTTCACTAAGAATGGCTGCATGGTAACTCAAAATTCACTGTACCTTAATTGGTACATGTGACAATAAACTGACCTTGAAACCTTGAGAACTGGCATACCCATGGAAGACAGAGTTGTAGTGGAAGGGCATTACTCCGGGTAGAGATCTGTGACTAGTGAAGTTCCTCAGGGATCTGTGCTGGGATCTCTCTTGTTTGTGATATGTCTCAACAGCTTGGACATAAATGTAGATGGGTTGGTTAACATGTTTGCAGCAAATTTGCATGAAAATTGGTGCAGTTGCAGACTGTGAGGAAGGTTGTCAAATTATACAGCAGGATATAGATCAGCTGCAGAAATGGGCAGATGGAGTTTAATGGGGATCTTGGGGTCCAAGTCAATAGCTCCCTAAAAGTGGCAACACAAGTAGGGAGAATGGAAGAGAAAGAGCATAGTATGCTTGCCTTCTTCGATCAAGGCATTAAGTATAAGAGTCAGGAGATCACGATACAGCTTTATAAAACTTTAGTTAGTCCATATTTAAGGTATTGTGTGCAGTTCTGTTTAGCCCAATACAAGAAAAATGTGATGTTTTGGAGAGATGCAGAAGAGGTTTTCCAGAATGTTGCCTGGAATAGATGGTATTGGCTACAAGGAGAGGTTGGACAAATCTGGACTGTTTTCTTTGGAGTGTTGAAGGTTGAGGGGTGATCTGATAGAAGTTTATAAAATTAAGAGAGTCATTGACAGATATGGAAGGCAGCCACCCCTCCCCCCCTCCAGAGTGGGAATGTCAAAGACTAGAGGGCATAGATTTAAGATTAGAGGGAGAAAGTTTAAAGGAGACGTGCAAGGCAAGTTTTTTTTTCGTGGTGTGGCCCCCGATGAGTGCTGCAAGGAATGGTGGTGAACGCTGATACGATAGAGGAATGTAAGTGAATTTTAGGTGAGCACATGGATATGTAGGGACTGGATCACCTGCAGGCAGACTTGGCATGGTCATTGCAGGTCGAAGGACGTGCTCCTGTGCTGTATAGTTTTACGTTCTTTGTTCGAGTGTGAATGGTGTTTATACCTCTCTGTGAAGACTTCAATTACCACAGAGAATTGGCATTCATTGAAACCTCAATGTATGATTCTCGGATAAATCAAAAACAAACTTTTAATAAAACATTGAAACTATAGCTTTGAGCATCATCTTAGCTGAAAGGCATCAGATGTCAGTCAGCAGCTAGGCATCTTTCCACTCAATTCTCCTGAGGAGTATTAGCCTTTTTAAGTGATT
The DNA here is from genome assembly GCA_035221665.1 of Okamejei kenojei. NCBI lineage: Eukaryota > Metazoa > Chordata > Chondrichthyes > Rajiformes > Rajidae > Okamejei > Okamejei kenojei. The sequence goes on along the minus strand of CM069148.1, from coordinate 14,586,770 downwards.
GATTTTTATACTTATCAAGGTTGAGGCTGGCAAGGTTGTCAAATACAACACTTTGTTTCACAACTGGCAAGGAATGACAGAATCCCATCACGACGTCACCAGGTAAATGAGTTGGGCACAGAATAATCTTTTTTTTTTAAATTAGTGCAGCTCTTTATCCTCCATTAGACAAGCATGGGACAAGAAAGTCATTAATTACCTCTTCCTAGGTTGACAGGAAAACTCACTTTGACGGGGTGGGGGGGGGGGGGGGGGGGTGGAAAAAAGGCAAATAACTATATATTTTGCCTTGCTGCTCATTAATAACGAGAAACACGGTGTCTGCAATAGGATTAGGGCATTGTGAAATCCAGCTCACCACCGTGATGTTGTCGAGTTGGCGAAGTAACGTTCCTGATGCAGGGGGTGAGCTGCCCTTCTGTCCTTTCGTGCGATGAGTCACGAGAGCGATCGCTTGACCTGCGCCGATCTCGCGACCGTTCATACCCGGTGGCTGCATGGAGGCTCATTTTGTTAATTCGGGCCGCTCCTAACTTCGGTGTGCGCGGAGGAGCACTGCAAAACAAAACCATCTGGTCAGGCGAAAAATAAAAAAATGTGAGTGTTTAATGCATTACTGATACTTCCATGAAAGTTGTAATCATTAAATCTTAGTTCAGGTGCTTCACATTTAATGCTGGCCACCTCATTTGTCTTACTTCGCAGAACTGTTATGCTTGTCCTAGCTTACCCTGTTCATCCATCCAGCCTGTGCTTGTGAACTACACTGACAACCGATTAAGCAATGACTCAAGCTTCATATCTCGTTTTCAAACATCTCCATAGTCTCATTCTGCCTATTCTTATTCTCTGCCCAGCTCATCCAAGATAATTGCAGTCTTCCTTATCGCTCCCTAAACCTCCCAACCTTTTTCCTCCTTTATTCAATCTCACTGACAATACTTTTGCTCATGTCCCTAATGACCCCAACAATACTCATATCCCCAACAACCCCCACCAACTTCTACAGATGTGCCGTTGAAAGCATATTATCGGGATGCACCATAGCGTGGTTTGGAAACGGCTCCATGTAAGACAGCGTGAAATTGCAGAGATTTGTGGACATAGCTCAGACCATAACCAAACCAACCTCCCTTCAACTGAACCCATCTACACTTCATGCTCCTCGGCAAGGCTGCCAGCAGTCTCACCTCTCCCTCTACTCCCCTCTCTCATCAGGCAAGAGGTACAGCAGCTTGAAACTGCATACCTTCAAAATCAGGGACAGTTTCTTCCCAGCTGTTATCAGGCAACTGAATGGTCTTCTCACTAGCTAGAGTGTGGTCCTAATCTCCCATCTGCCTCATTGAAGATAGTTCAAATGTCTTCAATGTTATATCTTGCACTAAATGTTGAACCCTTTATCCGCACACTGTGGATGGTTTGATTGTTTTCAAGTAGGCTTTTCTTTGAATGGACAGTATGCAAACAAAAGCTTTTGACTGTACCTCAGTATGTGTGACAATAATGAATTATTGTCTAACCGCTCCTTGCTCAGTATCAATTTACGTTTGATTATAATGCAACATTGTGGGACCTTTTACTAAGTCACTGAATTAAGAAATGATCTTGAAAATTAAAATGCTATATTTTTTACAAACTACTTACACTGGCTGATGAAGTAGAGGGGGATGTTAAGTACATTAAGTACATTACCAACAGCACAAAGGAATAGGCCAAGAACTTTTAAAATATATTTCCACATGCATTTATTTATAGGCATTGGAACTTTGAAACCCCCCCCCCCCCCCCCCCCCCTCCCGTCACTGTTTGAAACGTGTTTGTGGTTTTTAAACGAAAAAGAAAAAGAAAATTGGCTCAAGTGTCAAATGGAAAAGTCTTGGAGAAGTTGACTGATAGATTTTTCAAAATATGCTGATTGCCTCTCATCTTCTCGGCTATAAAATTCTAGAATTCCATGCACAGCAGATACGCCAAGTTACCAATCTGATGTAGCCACAGAGCTTCACTTAAAGAAGCTTGGAAAAGCTCCACTTTCACTGCAACACCTTTCTATGAACATTCCACACCAAGTTGGACACACAAGGAACTGCACATGCTGGAATCCTAAGCAAAGCCAAAGTGCTGCTGAAACTCAATGGGCCAGGCAGCATCTGTGATGGGAAATTCATGGTCCATTTCCCTGCAAAGATATTGTCCGTTTCTCCAAAATCCTCCAGAACTTTGTTTTACACAACACTAAGTTACCTGGTCTAAACCCCTTGAGTAAAATATTAGATTATATGCTGAAACAGCAGCAATTTTAAGTCAGATCTGTACAGCATGGAAACAGGTCCTTCAGCCCACTTTATCCATGACGATCAAGCCAGCATTCTGGGCCTGTACCATTTGCCTGCATTCAGCCCGTAGCCCTCTAAACCCTTCCTATCCAACAACAAAAGGAACTACAGATGCTGGTTTAAAAGACAGAATTGTGTCTACTTAGACAGCTTCCTCTGGCAGCTTGTTCCATATGCAGACTACTCTCTGAGTGAAAAAGTTGCCCCAAGAATGTAATACAGTGTCCTCCATAATGTTTGGGACAAAGACCCATCATTTATTTATTTGCCTCTGTACTCCACAATTTGAGATATGTAATAGAAAATAATTGTATGTAGTTAAAGTGCACATTGTCAGATTTTAATAAAGGCCATGTTTATACATTTTGGTTTCACCAAGTACAAATTACAGCAGTGCTTATACATAGTCCCCCATTTCAGGGCACCATAATGTTTGGGACACAGCAATGTCATGTAAATGAAAGTAGTCATGTTAGTATAGTATTTTGTTGCATATCCTCAGCATGCAATGGCTGCTTGGTCTGTGATTCGTGGACTATGCTGGGTGTCTTCCCTGGTGATGCTCTGCCAAGCTTGTACCATCTTTAGCTTTAGCTTATGTTTGTTTTGGGGGCTAGTCCCCTTCAGTTTTCTCTTCAGCATATGAAAGGCATGCTCAATTGGGTTCAGATCGGGTGATTGACTTGGCCACTCAAGAATTGACCATTTTTTAGCTTTGAAAAACACCTTTGTTGCTTTAGCAGTATGTTTGGGATCATTGTCTTGCTGTAGAATGAACCGCCGGCCAATGAGTTTTGAGGCATTTGTTTGAACTTGAGCAGATAGGATATGTCTAGACACTTCAAATATGCTACTACCATTGAGCCAGTACCTTCAGCAGCCATACATGCCCAGGCCATAACTCCCCCACCACCGTGTTTCACAGATGAGGTGGTATGCTTTGGATCTTGGTCAGTTCCTTCTCTCCTCCTTACCATCATTCTGATATAAGTTCAACTTTGTCTCATCTGTCCACAAGACCTTTTTCCAGAACCGTGGGTGCACTTTTAAGTACTTCTTGGCAAACTGTAACCTGGCCATTCTGATTGCAGCTAACCAGTTGTTTGCATCTTGCAGTGTAGCCTCTGTATTTCTGTTCATGAAGTCTTCTGCAGACAGTGGTCATTGACAAATCTACACCTGACTCCTGAAGAGTGTTTCTGATCTGTCGGACAGGTGTTTGGGGATTTTTCTTTATAATAGAGAGAATTCTTGTGATCAGCTGTGGAGGTCTTCCTTGGCCTGCCAGTCCCATTACGATTAATAAGCTCACCAGTGCTCTCTTTCTTCTTAATGATGTCCCAAACAGTTGATTTTGGTAAGCCTAAGGTTCTGTTGAAGTCTCTAAAAGTTTTACTCTTGTTCCTCAGTCTCATAATGGTTCTTTGACTTTCATTGGCGCAACTTTGTTCCTCGTGTTGATAAACAGCAATAAAAGTTTCCAAAGGCGATGGAAAGACTGGAGGAAAGACTAGGTGCTGAGATCTCTCTTATACCTGTATTGAAGAGGCATTTAAACACACCTGAGCAATTACAAAAGCCTGTGAACCGATGTGTCCCAAACATTATGGTACCCTGAAATGGGGGGGACAATGTATAAACACAGCTGTAATTTCTACATGGTGAAACCAAAATGTTTAAAAATGCCCTATAATAAAATCGGACAATGTGCACTTTAACAACATGTGATTTTTGGATTTTTGGATTTTTGTTCTATTACAAATCTCAAATTGTGGAGTATCGCGGCAAATAAATAAATGATGGGTTTGTCCCAAACATTATGGAGGGCACAGTAACTGAAGTGCTTACACTGTTTTTTCTCCTCTTTTTGACTTAAAAGAGAACAACCAGGGGCAATGCTTCCTTTCAAGCAACCTGCAGGCATTTTGTGTCTCTTTTACTGTGGAAAATATGGAGTCCTGGTTAAGAATCAATCATTTAACTTTTGCTGACTTTTAATTGCAAGTGCAATCTGTTCAAATTCAAAGAGGAGATATTTATATCCTATTAATTACACCACTTCTGGGATTATGTCAGCTTCAAAGAAAGTCTTAAGGCAATAAATTAGCAATCATCTACATTACATTGCATACCCAACAAGAATATGGTATTTTGATGCTGAATCAACAATCATTGAAACTGCAGTTCATGTATTTTTTGTGTTGATAGACCTTTGGTACTCAGCAATGTCAGAAACAGACCAAGATGGCAAATAATACGCTGTCGCTTTCTGTCCAGAAAAAGAGAAGTCTCACTATAATAATGACTTGGAATCAAATGTAGGCATCATAATCAAATATTTGCAGATGAGACCAAGAATAGCAGTAGGACTGAAAATGAAGATCTGAAGAAGGGTCCCGACCCAAAATGTTCAGAACTTGGAAATAGACAACAACAGAAGTGCAGATTAGTGGATCAATGAAAAATGAAGAAAATTATTGTCAGAAATGTGCAAACTTCATGACATGACTTTCAGATCTGGAGCCCTTGGCCTAAAAATCTGTCAAAGGTTACAAAGTTCCAATAAACACATTTTAAAAACTAAATAATATAATTTAAATGACCATAGGAAATCTGAGTTTAAGTTATGGCACCATTTCGAGGCTTAGAAAAAAGAAACACCAATAATATCCTCTGAAATGACCTACTCAACATTTATCTTTAAAGAGTGGAGTATATGTATATTTAGAGATAACACCACATATAGATTACCCCCACATTATCACTTTACCGCGGAACTGAGTAATGAAACAGGATTAACAAGGCAGAGTTAATGAGTTTGAATCCCACGACACCAAGCAGTGAAATTGGTAATTTGTGGAAGACTACCGAATATCCTTTGGGGAAGTAACCAGTCAAACCAATCAAGAGCACTGGCACGCATGTTAAACTACACATGAAAATTGTTGTAATGTCCCAGCTATCCATTTGCGCAAAACAAATGCACAAAAAATGTCCACTTTATCACCAATACTGCAGCACAATCATTAATGATCAAAAGTTATGTATTGTTAATGTTTGCTTAAGCGCAGGACATAAACATCAAAATGGTGTGAACACAAATAAAGCACTAGTGATAAGCCTCAGTTTATGGCTCTAGTGGCTGTTGCAGCCAAATTATATAGGTCATCCAGAAAGCATTTAACAAGTAGGCCCACATTAACACTAAAGAATTTAAGACTCCTTGAAAAATGAATTATTTACAAGCCTAAATGACTGATTCACCCATAGCTGGCCACATGCAATCATTATTATTATTTTTTTTAAACAGGCGTTTTTCCTTTTCTCTCGCTATTAAATTAGATTGTGATACGAGCTGCTGGGAGGTTTCTATTGGGGAACATGGGAGGTTAGAGAAATGGCTAATGCCTGCAAGGAAAAAAATCATTTGCCACTGAAACTCACTTTCAGGATGTGCAGGTTTAAAGTTGCACATTCTTTCATTTTGACAGCAGGGAGATCAATAAAATTTGGCCTCATTTAATAGTACAGAAATTAAAACCAAACAACACATTTATGAAATGCAAACCTTTTAAAGTGGCTTACAATTTCTCCAATTAATATTTCTTGTTCGGACTTGTGTGTGCATATACACAAAAACATTCCATAGAACACATTTACCAATTATTAATATTCAATGCAAACATGCAAGGGACAGCTCGTTAACTCAAGGGATTTGCAACCTCTTCCTGCCGCTTAAGCTGTCTCCTCTTAAGTGTGCATTAGATAAAAAATAGAACAGGTATTGAGGTCAATAAAATCATAATTATATTTTTGCAATGAAAACTGTATCCCACTGAAAGAACACCTCAAACAAAACAATAATATGTGAGAAATGATCATTTGGATGCTAACAAAGGCTAAAACAAGGTATTTAGATTAATTAAGCTTAACATTATGTTCAAGAAAAATTAACTGACCACAATAATCTCAGCCTCCCGAGTGCATTACCAGGCTAAAGGAAATGCCACACGAAGGTTTAAATATAGGTAAAAAGTGGGTAATGTCCTTGAAAAAGATAAAGATTGAGGGTTCAATCTTTATTTCATGAGGCTCATCACCTTAGTGACACTATTGCAGGGAAGGGCTATGCTGTTGCTGTGCGTAGCAAAGCAAAACCGAATACTGGACAATTAACATGCATGTCTAGATGCCTGCCTGGGGCACCTTGTCTCTGCAACAGGGAAGGTACAAAAGGGAAGCAGACCACACACTACCACAGTCTAGTATGTTTATTCTTCATAAACAACTAGTGTCCCTAGGGTGACATGTGAAAATATCCACCTCATTCACCTAGGATTATATTAAGGCAGTTAATCAGTGGTCAGGAGAGAGAGCAGAACAGTCTTTGGATGAACACTGGTGGAACTGAAAATGTCTGATTGGTTTCATTAAAAATATATAATTCTGGTTTGTAACTCTCCCATGATATCTATATCATCTACTTTAAATTCCAGCACTTTCCCATGGCAAAGAAATGCCAGACTCTTGAATCATAGATTGGTCACAGCGTTGAAAGAGGGCACTCAGTCTATCAATATGACCCAATCCCAGATGGTCCCACCGTCCACAGCCCTGCAAGTTCTTTCTTTTCAGACACCCACCACGCTCCCTTTTGAATGCTACAATTGCATCTTCCTATACCACTACCCCAGGCAATGACGGAAAATAAAAGTCACTTTTGCTTATTTTGACAGTTACTTCAATACCATTGAGTTCTTGACTCATGGACCTCCTCCATCGCTACGCTTCGTGATTTTAAAGACCAAGAATCGATCCATACTCCTGCTGTGTGTAAACCACCATTTTAAAAAGGTTCATTAGGATTTTCAAGCTTTTCTACTCAAAATATAGTCAGATTCTTTACGTTTTAAGCGCTTTCTCAAACTGCCCCTCCACTTTCATAAAATTATGCAAATATACTCCCACACCAGTTATCATACCTCTTAGAATTATGTCCTCCAGTTTATATTGCCTCCTCTCATTCTTCCCTTTCTAATAATTCACAACTCTCGACAATAAATTTGAATTGCTATGCAACGACTTATTCCACCATTCTATTCGTATTTGTATCAACTGCAAATATGGAAAATGTGTCATGTGCATTTAGGTCATTAATATGTAATATGAGCAGTGGTCCAAGCAACAGTCTGAAAAACAACCTTCCATTACCGCTCAAACCAAAACAAAAACCTATAATCTGAATTAGAACAGAAAACTCTGGAAATGGTCAGCCAGCATCTGAGAATGTTTCAGTTCATGACCACCCATTCACATTTTTCAAGTTCTCGAGCATCGCCCATAGATTTATAGATGTTTGCTCTGACAGCTAAAAGGCACAAGTCAGATGTCTTGGAGAATATTTTCATTTTTGGATTAATTCAGCTCCAAAATGTGCAACATTCAGGACAAAACAGGCCAACTGAATGACACCCCATCTACTCCCTCTATCACCACAATCTAATGCAATGGTGTGACTCGGCCCTCTAATACCAAGGAAAGTATCCACCACATTGTGTGATATTACCATCATGTCTAATGAGATGAACCTGGAACCAAATTGGAGGACCAAAATTGGTCATCTGCGAGGCCCTGTGGATCAATAGTTCCAGAACTGTATTCAATAAGAGAACCTAACCATCAATTTTGAGATTCAATGGCATCATTATGACAACATCCCAATGTCACACTGACTAGAAACCAACTGGCCCAGCTCCATAGTGTGTCAGAATTTTAATATCATGTGGGAAGTGACTCATCTCCGATTCTCCAAAGCCGACCCATTTCCTCCACTGAATCACTGAGGGATTAATGACGCATTAAACTTAAAACATCCAAGATAGATGCGATCAGTACTTTTTTATGACGCTAAGCACTCACTCCCTCCACCATTGGAACACGATAGTTGGAGTGTGGACAGCACTGAATACATTATAATTTCTGTGTCAAGACTTCTTCAACACCACCACTCAATTGGTAACTTCTGCCACATGGAAGGACAAGGCTTGAGGGAATGTCATCTTTAAGTCAACATTCCTTCATTAATGAATCTGAACACTGGAATTCCATGTCCCTCAACAGTGGAGGTGTAGCTTCACGGGAAAAATAACATCAGTTCAGGATTCCTTATTATCACCACTTCTCCAAGACAAATATGGAGGAGCAATAAATTCTTGCCTTGCAATAACTCACACAAAGTCAATGTATAAAATATTTAATGTATAGGAAGGAACTGCAGATGCTGGTTTACACCGAAGATAGACAAGATAATGGTGGAATAACTCAGCAGGACAGGCAGCATCTCTGGAGAGAAGGAATGGTTACGTTTCGGGTTGAGACCCATCTTCAGGATGCTTTCTTTGAGATGCAATATTAATCAAAACCTCCAATTTGCAGATTATCCTACTAAGCAGAATCTCAAACAATGATGAGACATACAGGAAGGATATAAGATAATTTAGTAGCATGGTGTCAGGGCAACAACCTCTCCCTCAATGTCAATATAACAAAGGGGCTGGTCATTGGCTTCAGGATGTGGGGTGGAGTACACACACCCCAGTCTGTATCAATGGTGCTAACCTGGAGATGGTCGAGAGCTTCAAGATCCATGGTGTAAATATCACCAGCAATTAATATGGTCCAGCCATACTGACACTACGCCCAAGAAAACACACCAACACCTCTACTTCCTCAGACTTAGGAAAGTTAGCATGTCTCCAATAACACCAACTTCAACAGAAGAACCATTAAATGCATATTAACCAGATGCATCACAACTTGGCACAGCAATTGCCCCTTGCAAGAGCACAACTAACTGCAGAGTTCTGAACGCAGTCCAGTCCATCCAACAAACCAGCACCCCCCCCCCCCCCACCCCCAATCAACTCTATTTATATTTCACACTGCCTCGAGAAAGCACAATTAAGGATCACGTCCCAATCATTCTCTCCTTTTCCCTCTCCAGAAGATATAAAAGCAATGTTCCACCAGATTCAACCACAGCATTTTGTTCTTATCAGACTCTTGAATGGTCCTCTCTTGTGCAAAAGATAATTTCCTGATCTCCCAATCTACTTCATTGCGATGCATCAATTTATAAAAATCTGCACTTTCTGCGAAACACGATATTCTGCATTTCTTTTCTTTTTCTCTCTTATGGAATCATGGAATCATGGAAACTTTATTATCATTCAGACCTTTTGGTCTGAACGAAATTTCATTGCCTTGCAGTCATACATATAATAAAATAACAAAACACACAATAAACACAAATTGAACATCCACCACAGTGAGTTCACCAGACACTTCCTCACTGTGATGGAAGGCAAAAGTCTTAAGTCTTTGTCTCATCCCTGCTCGTTCTTCCTCTGCGCTGAAGCGATCCAGGCCTCCGATGTTGTGACCCCGCCGGGTGATGGTAGGTCCCGCGGCTGAACCGTGCTCCGCGAACGGGCCGGTTCAAACTCCGCGGCCCGGGGGCGGTCGAAGCTGCTGCCCTCCAGTCCAGCGGAAAAAGCTGTTGCTGCGGGAGCTCCGGAAAAACAGGTCATTACCTGGATGTACTTACACATGGTATGATTTGCCTGGATGGCATGCAAACAAAATGTTTCAATATATCTCAGTACACGTGACAATAATAAACCAAAGAACAAGAAAGAATTGCCTGGGTATGAATGAGACAAGTTTATCCAGGTGACACAACTTCAAACATGCTTGTTTTCTTACTATGAATTCAAATGAAGGATGGCTGCCTTGAGATTTTAGTTTGTTTCTCTCAACAATGCTCCCTGAGCTGCTGAGCATATTCAGCACCTGCAGTTTTTTTTGCTTTTCAATTCTTTACTCTGAAAATTGTGAAAATGCAGAACTTAATTTAAGACGATACTGAAGAAGCTTGTGAAAAAGCAACATGCTTTTGCAAAGTTCTCCCCCATTCTCCCCCCCCCCCCTTCTACGATCAGTGTCGACCCAAAACATTGTCTGACTCGCTGAGTTCCCCCAACACGTCACATTATGCAATACAATGCTATGCTGATGAAAGCAGAAAAGGTGAGGAGTCACTCCTGCAGTGCACAAATACTGAGATAAGCACTCATTGCTGTGCACTAGTTTCTATACCACTCTGTATGTCCTTCCTCGCACTATGCCTTGAGTGATGCCCAAAAAACACAGTATTGCAAATTCAGCAAAGTCTGTTCATGCTGTATCGATGTGTTTGCCGCATAATCGGGTCAGTAAGAATTCTGAGGACAGTCCACAGGATGTGTCCAACTCTACTATAGGGAAAGGCATGTTGGTAATCACATACAGATCTATAATGAGCAAGTGTCAGCCTGAAAAACCATACCATGTACTGAAGAAAAAGAAACAAGTTCTGGCATTGTGCAAATATAAAATAAAATCCAGCATGGCTTTGGAATCAAGGTTGCCAGAAAATCAGTGTTGGACCTGGACCAGCCAAAATCATATTGAAAAAGTTGAGAACATAAACCTTGAGACAACTGGTTATTTACACTATTACCTTGATTTAATAGTGGAAACCAGTTATAAATTGTTTAATTTTGTCATGACTGAAGTCAGACTGAACTGGGAACTTTCATGACTCCACAGATGCGACTGTAGTGTTGTTGATGGTGTGGGTGGAGGGGAGAGGGAGCTCTCCTAAAGTCTACAATCAATTCCACCGTCTTAAGAGCATTGAGCTCCAGGTTGTTGCGATGGCACCAGGACGCCCAGCTGTGTCATTTTCTGTCTGTAGGCAGATTCCTCCCCATCCTGGATCAGTCCATTCAAGGTTGTCTCTTCCACAAACTTGGGAAGCTTGACAGAGGAGTCAGCGGAGGTCCAGTTGTTGGTGAAGAGAGAGTAAAGCAGGGAAGAGAGTATGCAGCCTTGCGGTGTTCCTATGCTGTAGGGTCGGCGGGTCAGAAATGTGCTTTCCCAGCTTCACATGCTGCCTTCTTTCTGTCAAGAAGTTGGTGATCGACTGACAGAAGAGTTCAGGCACAGTCAACTGGGAGAGTTTGGAGTGCAGTAGCTCTTTGGCACAAAGGTGTTAATAGGCTGCTCAGAAATCTTGGAAGTACAATGCCCTCCATAATGTTTGGGACATAGACCCATCATTTATTTATTTGCCTCTGTACTTCACAATTTGAGATTAGTAATAGAAAAAACCCTACATGTGGTAAAAGTGCACATTGTCAGATTTTAATAAAGACCATCTTTATATGGTTTGGTTTCACCTTGCAGACATTTCAGCAGTGTTTATACATAGTCCCCCCCAAATTTCAGGGCACCATAATGTTTGAGACACAGCAATGTCATGTAAATGAAAGTCGTCATGTTTAGTATTTTGCTGCATATCCTTTGACTCCAATGACTGCTTGATGTCTGCGATTCATGGACATCACCAGTTGCTGGGCATCTTCTCTGGTGATGCTCTGCCAGGCCAGTATTGCAGCCATTTTTAGGTTATGCTTGTTTTGGGGGCCTAGTCCCCTTCAGTTTTCTCTTCAGCATATTCAATTGCGTTCAGATCGGGTGATTGACTTAGCCACTCAAGAATTGACCATTTTATAAACTTTGAAAAACTTTTTTGTTGCTTTAGTAGTATGTTTGGGATCATTGTCTTGCTGTAGAATGAACCACTGGCCAATAGGTTTTGAGGCATTTGTTTGAACTTGAGCAGATAGGATGTGTCCTTACACTTCAGAATTCATTATGCTACTACCATCAGCAGTTGTATCATCAATGAAGATAAGTGAGCCAGTACCTTCAGCAGCCATACATGCCCAGGCCATAACACCCCCACCACCGTGTTTCACAGATGAGGTGGTATGCTTTGGATCTTGGGTAGTTCTTTCCTCCTCCTTAAGGGCCTGCCCCATGATGCGAGTTCACCCAAGAGCTCTCGCGGGTTTAAAAAAAAAAATCAAGCTCTTGGTACCTCATCAGAAGTATTTTTTTTACTCTTGGAAATGTTTCACACTGTTGAAAAAACTTCACAAGATTCCATGTTTCCCGAGTACCTGCCGTTAGCATTACGAGCCACTACGAGACATCCACGAGCTCCAGCGTACCCGCTACGTACTTACCATGAGTTTGATTTTTTTTTTAAACTCGGGAGAGCTCTTGGGTGAACTCGCATCGTGGGACAGGCCCTTTACTTTGCTCTTGCCATCACTCTGATATAAGTTAATCTTTGTCTCATCTCTCTACAAGACCTTTTTCCAGAACTATGGTTGCTCTTTTATGTACTTCTTGGCAAATTGTAACCCGGCCACCTTATTTTTGCTGCTAACCAGTGGTTTGCATCTTGCAGTGTACCCTCTGTATTTCTGTTCATGAAGTCTGCTGCAGACAGTGGTCATTGACAAATCCATACCTGACTCCCGAAGAGTATTTCTGATCTGTCGGACAGGTGTTTGCAGATTTTTCTTTATTATAGAGAGAATTCAGCTGTGGAGGTCTTCCTTGGCCTGCCAGCCCCCTTGCGATTAGTAAGCTCACCAGTGCTCTCCTTCTTCTTAATTATGTTCCAAACAGTTGATTTTGGTAAGCCCAAAGTTTGGCTGATGTCTCTAACAGTTTAATTCTTGTTTCCCTGTCTCATAATCTGAGGAAGGACATTATTGCCATAGAGGGAGTGCAGAGAAGGTTCACCAGACTGATTCCTGGGATGTCAGGACTGTCTTATGAAGAAAGACTGGATAGACTTGGTTTATACTCTCTGGAATTTAGGAGATTAAGAGGGGATCTTATAGAAACTTACAAAATTCTTAAGGAGTTGGACAGGCTAGATGCAGGAAGATTGTTCCCGATGTTGGGGAAGTCCAGACAAGGGGTCACAGCTTAAGGATAAGGGGAAATCCTTTAAGACCGAGATGAGAAAGACTTTCTTCACACAGAGAGTGGTGAGTCTCTGGAACTCTCTGCCACAGAGGGTAGTTGAGGCCAGTTCATTGGCTATATTTAAGAGTGAGTTGGATGTGGCCCTTGTGGCTAAGGGGATCAGAGGGTATGGAGAGAAGGCAGGTACGGGATACTGAGTTGGATGATCAGCCATGATCATATTGAATGGCGGTGCAGGCTCGAAGGGCTGAATGGCCTACTCCTGCACCTAATTTCTATGTTTCTATGTCTCATAATGGCTTCTTTGACTTTCATTGGCACAACTTTGGTCCTTGTGTTGATAAACAGTAATAAATGTTTCCAAAGGTGAAGGAAAGACTGGAGGAAAGGTGTTGAGATCTCTCTTATACCTGCATTAAGGGGGCATTTAAACACACCTGAGCAATTACAAAGACCTGTGAAGCCATGGGTCCCAAACATTATGGTGCCCTGAAATGGGGGGACTATGTCTAAACACAGCTGTAACTTCTACATGGTGAAACCAAAATGTATAAAAATACCCTTTAATTAAATCTGACAATGTGCACTTTAACCACATGTGATTTTTGGATTTTTGTTCTATTACAAATCTCAAATTGTGGAGTACAGAGGCAAATAAATAAATAATGGATGTTTGTCCCAAACATTATGGAGGGCATCATGGTCCAGGGAAGATTCAGAAAGTTGACACCTTTGAAATGTAAATGGTGCAGCTAGCTGCTACATTTCACGATGCTGCCAAGCATTAAATAAATAGGCTATCTAAATGCTATTTGCCAAACAAACTGATTAATGACTGCTGTGTCAGGTAATAGTTCAGAACAAACAGTAATGGGCAAACTAAACAGAATTATTATAATTTTTTTCCTAATAGTACAATTTTAAATTAACACAAAATAAAATTCAATTCTCTACAAAAATATTATGCCGTAAATTTGAAGGGTGTTAATAGTCATTTGAAGGGTGTTAACACTCCCTTATTAGCCAAAACAAGCATCACTTCAGCCACGTTTGGGCAGTCAGACCTACAAATGCAATCTTCTTCTACCAGATGATATATTATAGTGGGCTTGTGCTGAAAATAAAACAAAACCTAGCTTCCACCTGGAAGTATACCAGCATACAACCGCAGATCAGCAGAGGAAAAGGGAAGCAAATGACCCAAAAAACTACATGTTTCTGGATGCACTGCTTGTTAGAGATGATCAAATCAGAACACTGAAACCAATAGAATATGACCTGGAAGGTTGAGTCCTTAGACTAGCATTCTAATTAAACGAAGGATTTAGGATTATTCATTCATAATAGTAATCCAGTCAATGCCTGATTAACTGATTAGGCTGTCTCTGTTTCATGTAAACAAGTTTACTGAATCCTCTTAATAATCCGCCACATACAGGAATTAGTGCTCAAGTTTTATTTCCTATTCCAGATCAATAATAGACAATATTCCCTTCCACAAATAATTGCACATACCTCGATGCCACTGGAACAAAACAGCAGGATAAGGATTTCTGAATGCAAGACCAACGTAAAACCCAGTACAGTCGCGCTTGTGGAAAGAATGCAGCACTTGCAGTATCCTCGGGCATCACTTTTGAATCTCAGCATCTCCGCGATCATACTCATTATTTCCCTGCCTTATTTATGAGCTTCAGGAGCCCTGCAGCAAACCACTGCATCGTTTAGCCGCCTTCAGAGCTTTCAGTTCCCGAGCTGCCTAACCTCTCTGTTCAGACACTAAAATCACAGGCGGGCTTAGCGACAAATTTCAATCACCTCTCCAGCAGTTGCTGACTCGCAAGTGAGCTACTGTGTAGGTCATGACGTCTGGAACAGCCGGCCACCACCACTGGCCTCCTTGGTTCTGCATTTGTGACTGCAATTACCCCAAGCAGAAGGGAAGGTGGTGTAATCTAACATCAGATGCATCAAGCATTTCCTTTTCCCTTTTCTCTCCCTCCACAGAAAGCTACCAGCTGCTCCTATAGCCATCTGTCAAGCATTTCTTCTTTGTGCCTTTAGCAGCCCAGATGGAACTGGAAATGAAATATTCAAAATGGGCCCATCTACTGTTCCACCCACTAAGAACATTCAGGAGATGCACAATTTGCCCACAAGCACAGACCAAAAAAAAATTCTTACAAGTATTGACATTCCTAGAAACATCAATAAAGATGTTTAAAAAAAAGAAACATTAAAGACAAAGATTATGAAGCAAATGGAATATTAACAGTACAGCACAGAAGATAGTTTTTCATGCCCATTGCATTCTTGTGGTATCTTTAATTTCAAGCTTTCCATTTGGCCCTTTTGCCCCACTCTAACCCCATTTGCTAGTTGTATAATTGTAGATTTTTTAAACAGCATGCAGAAGATAGCATTCAGGTTTTACAATGGCACAAGCACTTTCTTTTACATTTGTGTCACGAGATAACGGCACATAGCATGACATTGAAAAATGTGATTCATGTTAAATTATCGAGCTAAAATGGTCGAGATACAAAGCAGGCCTAGAAACAGGAAGATACTGTTTATACTTTTCAGTTTAACTCCTTCCAATATTTCTAAATAGTCCAGGCTTGGTTGTCAGTAGTAGTCGGCAAAAGCTGGCAAAGTAGTTCACAGTGAGGAAGTTTAGTCATGGGTTTCAGAATGACAGACCCGTAGGCTCAAATGGACATAATTCAGAGCTTTCAGATGTACATCACTTCAATTCTGCGAAGTGATGTACATCTGGTCAAAGTAGTGTAGGTACAGTTCATTGCAAATGAGATCGTACTGAAAAGTATAGATGAGGATGGAGGCCCGAATGATCGTAAACACAAAATCTATGAAATAGGGCATCAAGCTGACAAAGAAAAATGCAGGTTACTTCAGATTAAAAACACAAGCAAGGCATATAAAAACAGACCTTGCTGAAGTATTGGGAATAACTCTGCAATACAGTAAGGAAAGCTGTAAAGGTAGTTTAGAATGAAGAATGTCCAGAAGGGTTGGATTGTTCTCCTGGTGGGGGTGCGAGGAGGGAAGGAGACCAGGGAGACGGGTAGGTAGCACCAGGTTGAAATGAGAGCAGCAGCTGTGCAAGAGTAGGCAGCAAAGGGTTATATTTATCCTGACGCTGCTCAAAAGTCGATAGTGCATCTTTTGAAGTTATCTAGCTGCTATAAATTATAAAATGCAACAACCAATTTTGAGAGATTAGACCGTTATAGTAATAAGCAGATCATTAGTCCATGTACTTGGGTCTGGCGAGAACTTCAAAACTTGCTATGGGTTCTATAAGATAGAACATTTTTATAGTTTGGTTTTTCTGAGCTTTACCGATCATAGTTACAGATGGACGCAATGAAATTCCCAAGACAACGGTTGAAGCCCTAGAAACCCTGGCAATAGAATTTCACATTCATATCTATACTTATAAAACTCTCTTGTATGTGGATTTGTGTGTATAATGAGAGATTCTGGAAAAAACGACGCGTCAATGGTAAGATTGTTACATATTCCGGTGGACATCATTGCTGTGGAGTTCAACATCGCCGGGGGTGGGGGGGGGGGGGGGGGGGGGAGTGGGGGGGGTGGTCTGTCTGTCTGGCTGGCCGCAGCCCACCCCCACGCCCTGCAACCGCGTATTGAGGGGACTTGGTCTACTTCCTCTTAAATTTGTTGGGATGATCGTTTAAGTCAACTGCTACAAAAAAAAACAGCAGCAATTGGGATGGATTATAATCTGATAGTAATTTACAGTAATGCTTTCTTTGTTCAAAGCAATACATTTTTAAATAAATGGATAAATTTGTCAATTGGTGTTAGCCATTGTTGAATGCCCAAAGTTATGTACTTGAAAACCTGCACACTCTCAACAAGAACATGCTTTGCCCCAAATGAAGGACACAGCATGGAAGCAGGCCCTTCAGCTCAACTTGCCCACTCAGATCAAGATGTCCCATTTACATTAGTCCCACTTTCCCGTGTTTGGCCCCATATACCTCCATACCTTTCCTATCCATTGTTTCCTATCCACTCAGTCATTCTTTCAAATATTACATAGGTAGTCACCAAAAGCTCAGGATGAGGAAATTGGCTGACACAGTAAAAGATCATAATTGAACACAAAGGACAGTACATTCTGAATGATGTGCAGGATTATTCCAGTTTAAGTAATTTGTAATCATGGCTCCTAAAATGCAAAAAGAGGTGTGTTTTTAAAAAATGGTTTGAACCCCCGTTTACTTTTGTGCAGAAGGCATCCAATGAAGAACATCCAATCAGTCAGACATTTTTCTTTTAAACAGTCATAAAAATGTATATAAATGGAAGAGGGAAGTAAACTAACTATATTCCAAGAAGCTTTTCTTAATTACGGTCTAATAACAGCAAAAAAACTTATACTCAAATTTTGGAAAAACACACCTACGCCAACATTCAAAATGTGGATCTCAAGTATGTCTGAAACGCTACATCTTGAAGAAATGAGATTCCTCCTACTAGGCAAAGTAGGCCTATTCTTAAAGATTTGGTCTCCTTTTATCAAGTTGACAAGCATATGGTGCAACATAACATAACCTTAGAAATTAAATGGTTTAGAACCGGATGACGGATGGGAAAAAAAAAAAACGAGATAGGTAGATCTCTCCTAATCTTTCTTTTCTTTACTTTCTCGTTTTCTTTCAATTTTTTAACTTCTCATCTCTATCCTTTATTTCTTTTGCTTTCTGTTTCTACTCGCTTGACTATCTATTCCGACACTCTTTATTTCTTTTTTCTCTCACTGTTCTTTTATTGTTAAATCAAAAGTATGAAGTTGTACAAGAATGGAAATATGTATTTATGTATTAGGTACTCAAGTACCACACTATTGTACTTACTTCTAACAAAAATAAACAAACAAAAAAAAATGTAATAAGACCCTTCAACAGTCAGAATATGGCTTTGACCACAATTGGTGGTATTTGGACAGGTGACCAAATGTTTGGTCGAGAATAATTTGCAAGCAGCATGTCAGTCAACTGTGTTACAACAGTGGCTTCACTTTTGATGCAAAGACATTGGCCCAAACTTCATTTTCTTTCTTTCTCCACAGATGCTGAGTATTTCTAGCATTTTTATTTCAGGTTTGCAGGATCTGCAAACATTTGCTTTTAGCGACAACTTCAAAAAATACAGTACAACAATTTACAACATCTCAACAACTACATTTACAACAACTGGGCTTTTTGACTTTCATCACAGCTCCAAACGAATCATATTTCAAACTGTAAGCACCATCACATCATCTTGTGAAATGTCACGCCCACCACTCTTCTGTGCAGTGGACAGCTTTGTGTCATTTAAAACTTCAATATTCATTGGACAAATGTGCATTTCACTCACCACCATGTGTCAAATACATGCCACTATGGCAACCCTCTCTTCCAACCCACAAACACCCTCCTTCAGATTCCTTTGTTACAGACACCAGCATTTTCCCCAGCAAACGGTTTCAGCTGTTGCACACAGTATTCACTGATCCTCAGATGATCAGAGTAACATAATGAAAAACATATCTACGTAACAATCTACCGAACAAGAGTCTGAAGAAGGGTCTCAACCCGAAACGCTACACATTCCTTCTCTCCAGAGATGCTGCCTGTTCCGCTGAGTTACTTCAGCATTTTGTGTCTACCTTCGATTTAAACCAGCATCTGCAGTTCTTTCCTACGCAATCTACCTAACAATCTATGCATGCTAAAGTCTTCCAGTATCAATGTGGTATTCTCAACAACATAAATGTAATGACACCAGCTGATCTACAGACAATATTTGAGCAAGTTAAATTTACAGAATGTAATGAGGCATCTCATGGTACTTCACAGATGAACCACATGCTGAGGTATTACAGACAAGAAGTAACTTGGAGATGAGTCTGATTTTAACTTGCATTTTGTTGGTATTCTCACTTGCACCTAGATACTGTAAAAAACCTTATTTGCTTGCTATCCAGTCAAATCACACTGCACTTTGGTGCAATCAAGCCATACACAAGTACAGCAGAGTGCAAAGAACAAAATATCCGAGTGCAGAATATAGTGTTAAAGCATTGCAGCATTACAGTTGTAGAGAAAGTACAGATACAAAACTGCAATGGACGTCATAAGCTAGGTCGGAAGATCAGGACTACACCCCGAGTTCATGGGAGGACCTGATAACAACCTGAAAGAAGCTGTTCCTGCGTCTGGTGATGTGTGCTTTCAAGCTTTTGTATCTTCAGCCCAATGGGATGGGAAAAGAGGGAATGACCAGGTGAAAGTAGTCCTTGATTATGTTGTTAAAAGATAAAATCGTGATGGAGAAGCTTATAAAAGGTTCCAGACATAACACCTGCACAGCTGTTGCAGGAAGATATGGTGGGCATGTAATCAGCACCAAATAGTTAATTAATTGAATTAATTGAAGTGATTAAAATGTCATAAGAGTGATACAGGGTGGAAACAGGCCCTTCAGCCCAACTTGCCAACAATGTCCCAGCTACACTAGTCCTTACTTACCTGTGCTTGGTCCATATCCCTCCAAACCTGTCCTGTCCAAATGTATGAAAATAGAATTGAGACTCAGCTCTCAGGAAATTGTAGGAGATCACAGAGGCAATGATATAGTTGACATTACAGGCAATAGTTGGGTATGAGCACGTTGGAGAATTTGCTCAGATGTTAGTTATTTAATTTATTGTCATGTGTACAAAGAGACAGTGAAAAGCTTATTCTACGTGGTATCCAGTCAAATCATACAATACATGAGTACAAAAGATCCTCTTCTGGTAAAGCTTGCAGAGGTTGCCACATTCCAGGAAGCAGTCCAGCTGTGCAATCACAGGGTTATGGGTGACGGGGTTGATTCTAGTTTGGACACAAGCAGCAGATAAACAAGTTTTCAGAGCATGGAAGGCAGGGCATGATTCTATTGAAAACACCCAAACTGAAGATTAAGATATGAATGAGAGTCCCTGGAGATTATAGCTTAGGGCAGAAACAAGGTGAGGAGGCTGAGGCAAGGAGGCTACACTTGAATCGGTCTGCATGTGTCCGATATTTAAACTTGTGACATATTGCAGTGCAGAAGGAGGCTATCGGCAGCAGAGAAGGGAATAGGTTTCACTCAACTCTGAGTGTGTCTCATTTGTAATTCGCGATTTAGTCCACTGAAGTAATGGCAGGCATGTTGTTAGTGTCTCTCTTGCAAGATGTGGGAAGTCAGGGACACTGCTGGTGCCTCTGACAACTACCCCTGCAGAAATTGTATCCAGTTGCAGCTCCTGAAAGACTGTGTTAGGGAACTGGAGCAGCAGCTGGATGACCTCAGGACCATCCGGGAAACCGAGAGTTTCCTGGACAGGACCTACAGTGAGGTTGTCACACCGAGGATACAAGAAGAGCGAAGGTGGATGACAACGAGGAAGAGAAGTAGAAGTA
Organism: Okamejei kenojei; assembly: GCA_035221665.1. Lineage (NCBI taxonomy): Eukaryota > Metazoa > Chordata > Chondrichthyes > Rajiformes > Rajidae > Okamejei > Okamejei kenojei. Next base: position 14,566,051 of record CM069148.1, on the reverse strand, counting down.
CAGGAGAGGTGCCAGAAGATTGGTGGGTGGCAAATGTTCTGCCTCTTTTCAAGAAGGCCTTCTGGGAAAATGCTGGGAACTATAGGCTGGTGAGCTTAACATCTCAAGTTCAAGTTCACATTTATTGCCACATACACCAATTAAGGTACAGTGGAATTTGATTTACCATGCAGACACACAATCAAAAAGAGCACTACACAATCGAATATAACATGAACATCCACCACAGTGGAATCAACATTCTCCACTGTGGTGGAAGGCAATAATCAGTCAGTTATCCTTCTTTGTTCATCCGTGGTCAGGGCCATGAAATCTCCGTAGTCGCCACTACGGATGGCCAGATGATCTAAACTCCGACGTTGGGATGGTCAAACACACTCGAGTGCCCGAATCGGCCACTTTCCTACCGGAAGCCGCGGCTTCAGGATGTCATCTACCCGGCACGGGATCCCAGGCTCCGGATGGTAAGTCCAGGCCACGCACGCAGCTAGAAGCTCCGCAGACCACAGCCCCACGATGCCCAAGTCACCAGGCCAGCGATTGGGGCACTCCTCTCCGGCGACCCCCGGCAAGGGTTAGCCCTGCTCCGCGATGTAAAAGTTCACGCTGGGCCCGCTGCTGAAGCTCTGGGCCCGACTCCGGGAAAGGCCGCCCCAATCTAAGCAGTTAGGCCGCAAGAGGGAAGGCGGAGAAGCGACATGGAAAAAGTCACCACTCCATCGAGGAAGCGCCTGAAGAACAGTTTCCCCCTTTCCCCCTCACATTAGGCACACCAAGAGACACCAAAACAAACACTTGGGCACACTAAAAAAAAAGTCAAAATAACTAACACACTGCTGGCAGCACCCCCCAACCGACCTTTTTGTAGTTGGAAAGTAACCAGAGAGTATTCTGAGGGCTAGGTTATTCAGGCATTTGGATGGGCACGGGCTGATTAGAGATAGTCAGCATGGTTTTGTACACGGGAGGTCGTGTCTCACAAATCTGATGGATTTTTTTGAAGGCATGACCAAAAAGGTCGATGAGGGCAGAGCTTTAGGTGTTTTGTACATGAATTTCAGCAAGGCATTCGACAAGGTTCTGCATGGTAGGCTGTTCTGGAAGGTTAGATCGCGTGGGATCGCATTTCAATTATAGGTGGCTACAATTCTTAGAAACAAGATCATAGTTAAAGTAAAAAATGTTGCTGAAGGAATAGAGATTTAAAAGTGTGGAGCGACTGTAATATGTGATTGTAGATCTGCTTCTGTGGTTAGCACGCAAAGAGTCGCCTGGGTTGGGTGTCATCTTGGAACCACAATAAAAAGATGCTGGTTAATTCACAAAAAGACACAACGTGCTGGAATAACTCAGTTGGTCAGGCAGCATCTCTGGAGAAAGCAGATTGGTGACATTCCAGGTCTCGACGCAAAAATTAACGTATTCATGTTCTCCTGAGATACTGCCTGATCTGTTGTGTTTCTCCAGCACCATGTATCCTTTTGACTACAATTCTTTCCCTTTTCATTGTCCAATAAATAAAAGCTTTACTGCATTGCCTGTCGGCTTTTGCTAACTGGGATCCCAAAAAGATTATACCAAATTTATTTCCAACATTAATGTGAGATATCGGTGCTGGGCTTTCTCACAAATACCATTGGTGCTCTAGTAAAATAAATCCCATTCGTCTTTCATATTTTCTTTTGGCATCTGAGGCTGCCATTTGGAAGTGTCTATGGCAGCTCCCAGAGCAATTCCATTTCCATACTTACTCATCTCTGATCTATTGTCTTTCTCATGCCAAGCATATGTGCCCAGGCTGTCCTAATAACCACCAACACCACAGTTTATTTGCAACAGCCATTGAACGCCTTTGGAATGTGGGATCACCCGTGACATCTCATACGGTCGAAGGAAAAGGTCCAAACTTCACACAAACAGCACCAGAGGTCCAGACCAAATCCAGGTCACTGGGTCTGTGACAGCAGCATCACATTGCTACCAAGTAGTCAGAGAGATACAGCATACAAACAGGTCCTTGGGCTCAATTGGTTAACCATTTTTACACTTATCGTACCCTGTCATCTCACTCTTGGCCCTACTTGCCCTAAATATCTACCCCTCACTAAAACACGAGATACATTTTACAGTGGCTGATTAACGTATCAACCACAATATTTCTGGAATGCGCAAGGACACTGGAGGAAAGCCATGCAGTCACAGGGAGAACATGCAAACTCCACATAGACAGCATCGAAGGTCAGGATTGAACCCGGGTCGCTGGAGCTGTGAGATAGCAGCTCAACCTGCTGTGCGTCCGTGTTGTCTAATAAGGAACGAGGTGGTTTACTCTGCATCTGAACGTACATATAAATGTGGTCTAAACCTACCAGTTCTACATACTTCAAAGAATTTATCACAAGCTGATGAGTAATGTTGAATTAATTTCTGTTCACTTAAACCAAGGCCAATAAAATTAAAGGAAGAACAGCTCAGAATTACAGGGATACTCCGGTGATGCCCGATATGTGAATTGTTTCTTCGCTAGAAGCTATCAGATGGACCATTTGCAATTTGTTCATGAAAAAATGGCAATGTGCTTTGAATAATGACAGATGTGAAAATCTAAAAGACAGCCCTCAGGTGAGAAAATGGATAACACCATTCCTCTGAATGAGGGTGAAACAGTTAAGCCGGCAGTTGGTAACAAACCTGGATCCTGATGCAGATTGATTTGTCATATAGCCATCCACTGCTTTAATCCCAAGCTTTCCTCTCACACACAACTCCTTTAAGATGGCACCAAAATGCCTTCTATAATTCAACTTCTGGTCATCTCTTTAAATATCTGTTTTTCAGTGTCAGGTTCAATTAAGCTGTTTAGCTGTCTGTCGTGTTTAGTTCAAAGAGAGTTTAGTTTAGAGATAGTGTGGAAACATGCCCTTGGGCCCATCGAGTCCACTCCAACCTGTAGCTCTGTGTTACCCCGCTTTCTCCTTCTACACACTGGCGAAACTTTACAGAAGCCAATTAACATACAAACCTGCCCAGAGAAAACCCACACAGTCACAGGGAAAACGTGCAAACTCCGTAGTCAGGATCTAACCCAGTTCTCTAGTGCTGTGAGGCGGCAACTTTACAGCTGTTCTGCCCTCAAGTCATTCTAATCATGTCCTGATAAGAGTTCGCCTTCTGGTCTATGGTTACTGACTCACAAGGGAAATGTCTAAGAGTGGATGAACACAAGTAATTGCTCCATAAATACTAACATTGTGAAATTTTGACTTTTCAATCTGGACAGGCAGCTCCTGGGAAATTACAACAGAATAAAGAAATAAAATCAAAGTACAGTCAAGTATGGGAAATGATAAAGGGAAATTAAATTTGTAATTTAGGACTCATAGCATCAAGTAATTCACAAGATACTCCCCGTCTTATATAATAAGAGTTATGTAAACAATTCACAATCGGTGGTCCCATTTCCCGAATGACCCATGTTATTGCAACAGGAGGATGGTGAGGGCAACCCTTCTGCTTCGTGGAAATAAAAGCGTCAACGTTATCTCACTTTCATGTCCAGTCCCTGCACACTAGGGGCTATTTACAGCTTCCAATTAGCCTAGAAATCATACATCTTTGGGATATGGAAGGAAACCACAGTGCCCAGAAGAAACCCACGCCATCTCAGGGAGAACATGCAAGCTCCACATAGACAGCACCAGAGGACAGGATCGGCCCAGGTTTTTGGCGATGCGAGACTATACAAGGTGTGCCACTGTGTCGCCTGTACCGTGGCCATTTGATCCCTGTTCTTTCGGGCTTCTCAGCTGTTCTAACTTAGTCCGATATAGACACGAGGAACTGCATTTCATCTTTTGATTGTTGCAACTCTCAAAGCTCAAAAAATAATTTGAACATTTCCTGATTTTGTCAGAACAGACCAATTCCCATGTGTGTCATTTATGTGTTGGCTTATTTTTCGCTGCCTGATCTGCTGACTATTACCACTATTACACTCCCCCATACTATTTATTTCATGTCTATTGCACTCATCGTTGTATTAAAGGGGCTGTCCCACTGCGGCGACCTAATTGGCGAGTTTAGAAGAGTTTAGTAGAGTTTGAAAAAAATGTCATGTTGAAGACCTCCTTCGACTGTTGAAGACTAGCTTCGACTAGCTTCGGGAAAATTGGACACCGAATAGTGGAGAGTGAAGACGACCTCCCTCGACTATGTTGAAGACTATCCACGACTACCTTTGATTACATTAGACTAATCTCGATTACCTACGAATAACATGCCGACTTACTACGACCTACATCGACTAAACCGAGTAAAGAATTTATAGTTTTTTTCCATGGCGACCTTTTTTTACTCGCGGGCATTTTTCACCATGTTGAAAAATACGCCGCGACCTAGCTGAGGCCTCGATTACGCTGGGACTACTCTCGAGCATGAAGGAGAGTTACAAAGACCTCCTAGGACCTCGTGTCGACCATGCTGCGAGTATGAGTCGAGGGCAAACTCGCCAGAACTCGTGGATTAGGTCGCCACAGAGGGACAGCCCCTTAACACTCCTCCAGACAGTTTAATTATGAAAAACAAGCAATCATCTCCTCTTAGAACACAGACCATAGGTGCGGTACATACACCAGGGGAACAGACCCTTTACCCACAATGTTTCTGCCGAAGTTACACTAATCTTTGCCTGCACATAATCCCCAACCCTCCATTCCTTGCATATCCGTGCCTATCTAAAAGACTCTTAACAGCCACTATCGCATTTGCTTCCACCACCACTCCTGGCAGCGCATTCTAGGCACCCATCATTACTGAGTACAAATGCCTGCCCTGCACATCTGTTTTAAACTTTGCCCCTCTGACCCTAAAGCTATGCCCTCTAGCCTTTGAAATTACTGCTCCAGGGGTGGGGGGCAGAGATCTGACTACCTAGGTGTCTATCAGACAACATTGGTGTCTGACCTATCCTTTATGCTTTACCATCCCCCCCCCTCCGCAACATTTATATTTTTACTTTTTCAATTATAATAAAAGACCAGCAAGTTGAAAGGTTAGCTCTGTTTTCTTCTGCATGGATGTTGCCTGACTTAAATATCTTCAGTATTTTCTATTTCATAATCTCCAGTGTTCTATTTCACCTCAAATGTAGTTAATCTTATCTAATCGTTGGCTACACATCAAAATTACAGGATCACAATTATAAAACATTCAAATGGTCTACTAACATATCATAAACATTGTGTTATAAAATGGGTCATGTAATGTTATTACAACATTTAGTAAATAATTTAGTAAAGAAGTAAGCATTTAAACAGGGTCTGATCAGGAACAGTCAACATGGATTTGTGCCTGGAAGGTCATGTTTGACAAACCTTCTTGAATTTTTTGAAGCGGTAACTAGGGAAATTGATGAGGGTAAAGCAGTGGATGTTGTCTATATGGATTTCAGTAAGGCCTTTGACAAGGTTCCCCATGGAAGGTTGGTTAAGAAGGTTCAATCTTTGGGTGTTAATGGCGGAGTAGCAAGATGGATTCAACAGTGGCTGAATGGGAGATGTCAGAGAGTAATGGTGGATGGCTGTTTGTCAGGTTGGAAGCCGGTGACCAGTGGGGTGCCTCAGGGATCTGTGTTGGGTCCACTGTTGTTTGTCATGTACATCAATGATCTGGAAAATTGGATAAGTAAGTATGCAGATGATACTAAGATAGGTGGTGTTGTGGATAATGAAGTAGATTTTCAAAGTCTACAGAGAGATTTGGGCCATTTGGAAAAGTGGGCTGAAAGATGGCAGATGGAGTTTAATGCTGATAAGTGTGAAGTGCTACATCTTGGCAGGACAAATCAAAATAGGACGTACATGGTAAATGGTAGGGAATTGAGGAATGCTGTGGAACAGAGGGATCTAGGAATAACTGTGTATAGTTCCCTGAAGGTGGAATCGCATGTAGATAGGGTGGTAAAGAAAGCCTTTGGTGTGCTGGCCTTTATGAATCAGAGCATTGAATATAGGAGTAGGGAAGTAATGTTAAAATTGTACAAGGCATTAGTAAGACCAATTCTGGAGTATGGTGTACAATTTTGGTCGCCTAGTTATAGGAAGGATGTCAACAAAATAGAGAGAGTACAGAGGAGATTTACTAGAATGTTGCCAGGGTTCCAGCAACTATGTTACAGAGAAAGGTTGAACAAGTTAGGTCTTTATTCTTTGGAGCGCAGAAGGTTAAGGGGGGACTTGATTGAGGTCTTTAAAATGATGAAAGGGATAGACAGAGTTGACGTGGATACATTTTTCCCATTGAGGGTAGGGAAGATTCAAACAAGAGGGCATGACATGAGAATTAAGGGACAGAGGTTTTCGGGGTAACGTGAGGGGGAACTTCTTTACTCAGAGGGTGGTGGCTGTGTGGAATGCGCTTCCAGCAGAAGTGGTGGAGGCAGGATCGATTTTAACATTTAAGAGTAAAGTGGATAGGTATATGGACGTGAAGGGAATGGAGGGGTATGGTCTGAGTGCAGGTAGATGGGACTAGGGGAAAACAAATAGTCGGCACGGACTGGAAGGGCCGAGAGGGCCTGTTTCCGTGCTGTAATTGTTATATGGTTATATGGTAAAGAAGTAAGGATTTAATTCAGGATAAACTTTAAAATGCCTGTTGCAGAGAAATTAATTAAGGAACTGCAATGGTGTACTTTAACCAAGGTTTTCTAAATGTTTATTGAAAGTTCTACTTCAAAACAAAGTAAGCTTGATTATGATACCTTGACATAACAGTAGCAGTTACATCAAAAGCACCAGCAAGCTAATGATTTTGAAAAAGAGAAGGGTGAAAAGTTGTATAAATAATAAAGGGGATGTAAAAAATTTAGCAGATTACAAAACCTTTACAAATGGTTTCATCTTCACATGGAATTTTGGTGTAACAAATAAAACCACAGGGTGGGCAATGGAATAAGAAACCAAGCCAATTATTTGAGGTTTATGGTGAAGTATGATATATTTGAGTATTCAACCAAGTACAAGACGTGACAGACACAATTGTGTGAATAGTCAAGTCCAATGATCGATTGATCCAAGACTTCTGTCACGGCAACATATTGATCCATCTCCTTCTACCCACATCCCTCTGCGGATTTACATTTCACTCGTCCTCCCTTTTACTGATACCATTTTCTCTCTATTTTGCTTCAAACCTTTGTATCTTACCCTGCCAATCTGCCAATCAAACCTCCCCACGTGCATCTATCTATCTCTACGCTGTGTCCGGCCCATCTCTATTTTCCAGCACTCTTCTACCCCTACTTCAATCAGTCTGAAGAGTTCTGACAGAAACATCACCTGTAATATTCCCACTACAGATGGTGTCTGGCCCACTGAGTTATTCCAGCACTGTGTATAATTCCATCCACATATATTCCCAATTGTCCCTCAAATATTGATGATGCATGGAAAACTTGAAGGATTTAAGCACAGAAAAAAAGAGGCAGCAAAAATCTAACTGTCCATTATTGTACAAGAATGTACTTAAGTGCACTTATAAAGAATCATGGTCCTCAACACATATAAACAAGACTGTGACAAGTCTGTCACTGTGTAACAGTGATGCTCTATTATTCTGCAGGTTTATGGTAAGCTCTGAAATGTATGCAAGCTGAAGATGAAATTTAAAGAACTCAGGATACCTCAGGACAAATCCTTGCAACTCTTTTTACCCAATCTATAGATGCCCTAAAGCAGTTTACCATCAAACAAGTACTTTTTGAAATTGCTCATTGCCAAAGTAAAAACAAATTACAGCAACCATGCCTTCATCAGGCCATTTGTTGAAATGTGAAAATGACCAGGTGAACTAAAACAATCCATGTACTTACTGCATTCAAGGCAGAGTAGGAGATTGAGACATTTGTAACACATATATTTTCACTAATGAAGTTTTGAAGACATATGTTGTTATAAAACCTGTTTAAAAAATACCTATCACTAACACTAACCACCTCACATAATTTAACCTAGCCAGTCAGAGAGATACACAACATGAAAACAGATCCATCAGCTGATCAAGTCCACGCTGACCATCATTCAACTATTTACACGAGTCTGCACAAATCACACGTTAAAAATTCTCTCCATAGTCTCATCAACCCCCTCCCACAAGATTCCATTCAAGTTATAAGATTTTCATTGTAGCGGTACCTCACCAAACTTGTGCATCTGACAATAAATCCGTCTTGACTTTGTGTTGCAAGCACAGATTGCAAGGCTAAAAAAAACACGAGAATGATAGAAAATACAAATAGGAATCTTAAAACAACTGAGCAGAGTTAGGTTCTAAAAAAAGAGTTGCTGCAGTTATACAAGATGTTGGTGAGGCCACATTTTGACACCACGTTATAGGAAAGATTGTCAAGCTGGAAAGGGTGCAGGGAAGATTTACGAGAATGTTGCCAGGACTCGAGGGCCTGAGTTATAGGGATAGGTTGAACAGGCTAGAATTGTATTCCTTGGAACGCAGGAGTATGAGGGGTGATCTTAGAGAGGTGTACAAAATCATGAGAGGAATAGATTGGGCAGAGTATTTTGCCCAGAGTGGGGGAAATCGAGAACTATCCACAGAGATTTAATGGTGAGGGGAGAGAGATTTAATAGGAACCTGAGAGGCAACTTTGTTTTGCACAAAGGGCAAGCACAGGTTTTGAGGGATGTGGACCAAATGTGGGCAGGTGGGACTGGTGTAGCTGGGACATGTTGGCCAGTGTGGGTAAGTTGGGCAGAAGGGCCTGTTTCTACACTGTTATATTCAATCTTTAATTGTCATTGTGCAGTGTACAGTACAGAGACAACGAAATGCAGTTAGCATCTCCCCAGAAGAGCAAACTTAGAATAATGAACAGTAAAAAATATATATGTACAAACAGTATCAGTAGTGCATTTATACTGGGGGAAGGAGTGTCCGGGGGGGGGGGGGGGGGGGGGGGGGGGGGGAAAGACTGGCAATCACCGAGGTGCAGAGTTAAGTATTGTAACAGCCGCAGGGAAGAAGCTGTTCCTGAACCTGCTGATCCAGCATCGGAGGAACCTGTAGCGCCTGCCGGATGGGAGGAGGGTAAACAGTCTGTGGCTGGGGTGAGACCAGTCCTTGACGATGCTGCGCACCCTTCGCAGACATCGCTTGCCATGGACAGACTCAATGGAGGTGAGTGAGGAACTGGTGATATGTTGGGCAGTTTTTACCACCCTCTGCAATGCTTTCCTGTCAGAGACAGAGCAGTTGCCATACCATACAGTGATACAGTTGGTAAGGATGCTCTCAATGGTGCAGCGGTAGAAGTTTACCAGAATCCGAGGAGACAGATGGACCTTCTTTAGTCTCCTCAGGTAGAAGAGACGCTGGTGAGCCTTCTTGGCAGTGTAGAGATATTGTGGGTCCAAGAGAGGTCATCAGATGTATGACACTGTGGGTGGTGGGTGCATGGAACGAGCTGCCGGAGGCAGTAGTTGAGGCAGATACCAGTGCAATATTTAAGAAGCATTTAGTTAGGTACATGGCTAGGATGGATTTAGAGGGATATGTGCGAAATGCAGGCAGGTGGGGCTAGTGTAGATGGGCCACGTTGGTCAGTGTGGACAAGTTGAGCTGAAGGGCCTGTTTCCACGCTTTATGACTCCAAACTTGTTACGATAGGAGACACTGCTGCAACAAACCCAGACACCCCAAACTTCAATATCAGGGCTGAGTTGGACTCACATTTCTGCCTGATTTCACCCCCCCATCCTTGACCACCACACACTAGGACATTGAAAAGAATCTCAGCTGTGGATATAATACATGATTTGGCCATGATTTTTAAGATCACCTCTCTTAAAGCCCTCCGTTTCTTTCGCGATTGCAGAACTAGCTAATTTCCATCTACTACTACTCTCCACCGCCTAGCAGAGCTGGTCCTTACCCTCAACAACTTCTCCTTCGTCCCCTCCCACTTCCTCCAAATCCAAACCATAGCTATGGGCACTCACATGGGCCCCAGCTATGCCTGACACTTTGTAGGGTACGTCAAAGTCACTTTTCCAGGCCCACACAGGCCCTATCCCTGAAGCCTACCCCCGCTACATTGACGACTGCCTCGGTGCACCTCCTGCACCCACGCAGAACTCACCGACTTCATCAACTTCACGACTAATTTCCATCCTGCACTCAAATTCACTTGGACCATCTCTGACATCCCCCTTCCATTTCTAGATCTCACCGTCTCCATCACAGGAGACAGACAATTGACCGACATCTATTACAAACCCACTGACTACTATAGCTATCTAGACTACACTTCTTCCGACGCTGTAAAGACTGAATCTCCCACTCCCAATTCTTCCGTCCACGCCGCATCTGCACCCAGGATGAGGTTTTCCATATCAAGTCATCGGAGATGTCCTCATTCTTTAGGAAACGGGGGTTCCCCTCCACCAATGTAGATGAGGCTCTCACTAGTGTCTCCTCGATACCGCACAGTTCCGCTCTTGCTCCCTCGCCCTCCATTCGTAACAAGGACAGAGTCCCCCCTGTTCTCACCTTCCACCCCATCAGCCATCGCATACAGCATATAATCCTGCAACATTTTCACCACCCCCACTACTGGCCACATCATCCCATCTCCACCCCTTTCTGTTTTCTGCAGAGACCATTCCCTCTGCAACTCCCTGGTCAACTTGTCCCTTCCCACCCAAACCACCCCTTCCCCAGGTACTTTCCCCTGCAACAGCAGGAGATGCAACACCTGTCCCTTACTTCCCCCATCGACTCCATCCAAGGATCCCAACAGTCTTTCCAGGTGAGGCAGAGGATCACTTGCACCTCCCCCAGCCTCATGTACTGTTCCAGGTGTCACCTCCTGTACATAGACCACTCAGGCTCGGCGATCGTTTTGCTGAACCCCTCCGCTCTGTCCACCTTAACCTACCTGATCTCCTGGTTGCTCAGCATTTTAACTCCCCCTTCCATTCCCAATCTGATCTTTTTGACTTGGGCCCCCTCCATTGTCAGAGTGAGGCCAAGCGCAAATTGGAGGAACAGCACTTCATATTTCTTTGGGTAGGTACACCCCAGCAGTATGAACATTGACTTTTCTTACTTCTCTAACTTCAAATAGCCCTTGCTTTCCCTCTCGCTCCATCCCTTCCCCCTTCCCAATTCTCCCACCAGTCTTACTATCTCCGACTACATTATATCTCTGTCTTGACCTTAACCATCACCCATTCCTTCTCTCCAGAGATGCTGCCTGCACCACTGAGTTACTCCAGCATTTTGTGTCTACTACATGTTACTATCCTCACTGATGGAGCAGAGTACATCATGTAAATAGAAAGGAAATAGGAATGCTGGACTATATTGCAAAAGAGTTGGAGTATAAAACAGCAACATTTTGGTACTATCGCCGTTTGCAAGACCACACCTAGAGTACCACATAAAACAACTTAACCTCCTTATTATTAAAGAGATTTACAGATATCCCTTTTCCAGTTTCTGATGGTCCAGCACCTCCTTTAAACCAGACGAAGTTGCAATATGAAAAAGATCCTGCGCAGCTGCAATATATGTGAGCGCCCCCGCTTTCTCCATGTCTTTGGAATCCTTTTTTTTCATGTTTTTAAAGAAAATTGGATTGGGAGCATGTATGATCCTCAGGGCTGGGAGTTGTCCGTTTTCGAGATCGTCAGTTGGCCCGGCTTGGGGACAGACAGGGAGCGCAGCAAAGCAGTCCCTGACCAACAGCTGAGCTCGGTTTGCTGTGCGCTTTTACTTTAAGTTGTGCGCCGGTGACTTTGCTCTTGCGTCTTCCTTCTTGTTCGCTGGATAAGCCAACCTGTCAAGCTAGGACAACAACCAACATTATTATTATGATGTTTAAGAAGGAACTGCAGATGCTGGAAAATCGAAGGTAGACAAAAATGCTGGAGAAATTTAGCGGGTGAGGCCGCATCTATGGAGTGAAGGAAATAGGCAACGCTTCGGGCCGAAACCCTTCTTCATTATTATGAATTATTATTATGTGATCTCTGGTCCGGCAAAAACGGATAAGCCGGCAAGGTTCTGGAACCAAAGGTTGCCGGATAATCGGTGGTGTACCTGTACTTGCACTGTGCTATTTCAAAGAATACTGTTTATTTCTGGAATCAAGGGTTTGCCTAACAAAGAAGCAGATGAAACCTATACTTGAAATTCAGAGCTGTGATCTCCTTTAACTGCAAGATAAAGGGGGAACTTGACAAGGAAAGTGCTGGGAATGGTTCTCCTGATGGACGAGTCTTGAGCTAGAGGGAATAGTTTCAGAATAATAGGACACTCAAATAATGTTTAAGTTTACAAACTTAAAGCATACGGTATTAGGGGTTCAGTATTGATGTGGATAGAGAACTGGCTGGCAAACAGGAAGCAAAGAGTAGGAGTAAACGGGTACTTTTCACAATGGCAGGCAGTAACTAGTGGGGTACCGCAGGGCTCAGTGCTGGGACCCCAGCTATTTACAATATATATTAATGATCTGGATGAGGGAATTGAAGGCAATATCTCCAAGTTTGCGGATGACACTAAGCTGGGGGGCAGTGTTCGCTGTGAGGAGGATGCTAGGAGACTGCAAGGTGACTTGGATAGGCTGGGTGAGTGGGCAAATGTTTGGCAGATGCAGTATAATGTGGATAAATGTGAGGTTATCCACTTTGGTGGCAAAAACAGGAAAGCAGACTATTATTTAAATGGTGGCCGATTAGGAAAAGGGGAGATGCAGCGAGACCTGGGTGTCATGGTACACCAGTCATTGAAAGTAGGCATGCAGGTGCAGCAGGCAGTGAAAAAAAGCGAATGGTATGTTAGCTTTCATAGCAAAAGGATTTGAGTACAGGAGCAGGGAGGTTCTACTTCAGTTGTACAGGGTCTTGGTGAGACCACACCTGGAGTATTGCGTACAGTTTTGGTCTCCTAATCTGAGGAAGGACATTATTGCCATAGAGGGAGTGCAGAGAAGGTTCACCAGACTGATTCCTGGGATGTCAGGACTGTCTTATGAAGAAAGACTGGATAGACTCGGTTTATACTCTCTGGAATTTAGGAGATTGAGAGGGGATCTTATAGAAACTTACAAAATTCTTAAGGGGTTGGACAGGCTAGATGCAGGAAGATTGTTCCCGATGTTGGGGAAGTCCAGGACAAGGGGTCACAGCTTAAGGATAAGGGGGAAATCCTTTAAGACCGAGATGAGAAATACTTTTTTCACACAGAGAGTGGTGAGTCTCTGGAACTCTCTGCCACAGAGGGTAGTTGAGGCCAGTTCATTGGCTATATTTAAGAGTGAGTTGGATGTGGCCCTTGTGGCTAAGGGGATCAGAGGGTATGGAGAGAAGGCAGGTACGGGATACTGAGTTGGATGATCAGCCATGATCATATTGAATGGCGGTGCAGGCTCGAAGGGCTGAATGGCCTACTCCTGCACCTAATTTCTATGTTTCTATGTTTCTATAAGATAGGGATAGCGGAGAATTTCTTCTCTCAGAGTATGGTGAATCTTTGGAATTAACCAATCTGGAGAGCTGTGGAGCCAAGAGTGTTTATTTGTCATATGCACCAAATATAAACTGGAGCAATGAAATTCTCATATGCTGCAGCTTTACAGGAGTCATTGAATATAGTCAAGTCTAATATCAACATATTTATTAATGTACGATAAACAAACATTCTGGGGAATAGGCAGAAATAGTAGCGGAAGTCAGATCAGCCACTAATTGCCATTTGTCCTACTCTCCCCAGTTTCCATCTATTAGTGGAAATGAGCACATTCAATCAAGTTAATGTACTCAACCACATGCCTGGTGTCTCGCAGATGGTGCAAATCCTTTGTGGCATTAAAATGTGAATCTATTGCTGCAAATACCTAGCCTCCATCCTGCACAGAAATTAAGTGGTTGGTTCAATTTATGATTTTGATCAAAACTAATCTCCAAAATATTGATGGTGAAGGAGGATTCCATGGCTGCAATGTCACACAAGGTTACACAGAGGTGGTTAGGTTCACTCTTGTTGGAGATGGTACGTGTCATTTGCCATTTATCAGCCCATGCCCCATCACGGACCCGGTTTTGCTGTACGTATACATGGACTGCGTTATCTTTGAAGCAGCAGCAAGCAAATTGAACATGGTCTAATCAACAATGAACATCTCCATGTCTGACCTTAAGCAACTGAAGATGGATGGTTGCCCTCCAACAACCACCATGTGGTCTGTACACATACCGCACTCAAAAGGGTAAGTTTAGGAAATTAAATGCTGCCCAATGAACTCCAGCAGGGAGCTGTGGGTATAACCAGGAACACAAATTGCACACGATTAGAGGAAACAAACGGTAAAATTAAAAATGCATTTAGACTGCTCCGTTATTGTAAAACTGTCCACAACATGCCAGTGACATAATCAAATATAACTGAGCCAAAGCAGAAGATATTCAGATATACAGCCTTAAAAGGTGGAGGGACTAATAAAGAATCCAGACATGAGAAGACCATGTTGCTGAAGATATTCTATTAGTGGAGGGACAAGTGACAAAGTCATTCACTTAAGCAACAATCAGAGGAGGGGGTGAGGTTTAAGGCCAGGATAAAGACTGATACCATGAAGAAGTTTCATACATAAGGTAATTGTATTAGGAGACAAAACTGCTGCAGTTTAGGAAAGATTGCGGTAAGAAGCAAACATGGAAAATTAATTCAGTTCCGTTCTCAACCAGGTCCAACCATGCTGGGAAGCAAGGGTGGGAGGGCAACAGTCTTGTGGTCCAGTAATGTCCAACACTGGACAGACTAAAAACGTCAAGACACACAAACACCTGTAAACATGAGTAAAGATGGATCCACGCCAAGGTAATGACTGCTATAACTTGGATTCTCTGACAACAGCACCCATAAATTCTAGTAACTAGAAGAACATGGACATCAGCAGCATAGAATGTCGCACCCCTAACCTTCACCGTACCAATGCCACCTACACCACCTCCCAGCTTGTCGAAGGGCTATGTTACCGAGTCAAATTCCTGGAATGGCCTACCTATCAGCTTAAGGGACGTCTCAGAGCGCCCCAAAACCTAGTTTGATCATGACCTGAGGTGCTGCCTGTGAAACGTAGAAAAATTAGGTACAGGAGTAGGCCATTCGGCCCTTCGAGCCAGCATCGCCATTCAATATGATCATGGCTGATCATCTAAAATCAGACCTTCGTTCCTGCTTTTTCCTCCATATCCCTTGATTCCTTTAGCCCTGAGCTAAATCTAACTCTCTCTTGAAAACATGCAGTGAATTGGCCTCCACTGCCTGTGTGGAGTTTGCATGTTCTCCCCGTGACTATGTGGGTTTCCTCTGAACAACAATAAGAATGCCACGCATTAAAATTCAGGACCTCCAGGATGACTGACAATTATTTAGACTGAAATTGAATTTTAGAAGAAACTGAGTTTTTTTTTTAATTGATTCTGAGAAGTTAACCAATTTTAAGAAATGTTGCACAGACTTCCTGGAATGCTGAATTAGTAAAAGTGACATCAAGGTCTCTGGATAGCACTCAGCTAAACTAAAACATACACCACTGGACACATGCTTATAAAAGCACGCTGAGGCCTTAGAGAATATAGTTAGATTCATCAGAATGATATCAGTGTTGCATTAGAACAGGACAAAGCTAGACTTTCTCCTCTTTGGAACAATGTTACTGGAAGTCAAAATTATGAGTAATCTTGACAAAGTAGAAATAAAAAGTTTGCTCTGAGGAGGAGATCACTAACCAGAAGATATACACTTAAAGTCAATGGAAAGAAAAAAGAAAATGGGGATTTGTTTTCCTTTGCAATGTCATTAATATCTGGTATTCGCTACCAAAATGTGTAATGCAATCACAACTCTGAGGAAAATTCACAAGATTTAAAAAAAAATATCTTTATTTATTAGTACCGTAAGTTACATCAGTGTACATCCCTTGTATTGTATTACAGTCATTGTACCCCTTAATTTTTTTTAAAGGCTTTAGAAAAGAGAGAAAAGAGAGAGAAATAGCAGCATAAAAAGTAGAAAAGTGAAAAAGAGATGTGAAAGTGCAAAAGTGTGACAGAGGGAAAGGAAACCCTTGAAGAGTTAGAGACCGGAAATTAGGAGATAGACCCTGGAGAGGAAAAAAAAGGGAAAAGATAGAGAAAGAAAGAAGAAAAGCCAGTTACTTTATTATAAACATCTCGCAAAAGGAATCTACCAACTCAACAGTTTTTCTTCCCCCTTTACCAAGACCCGACACCGGTACTTCTTTGAGGTATTCTTGCACCTTATCGTAATAGATTTATAAATGCAGACCACGTCTTATAGAAACAGTCTGATTTTCATGCTTGTCGGAGTCTCATATCTTCCAAGTGTAGTGTTTCGAACATAGTTGAAATCCACATATTAACTGTTGGTATAGGAGAATTTTTCCAGAATTTTAAAATTAGCTTTTTTCCAGTTATTAAGCCATATTCAAATAGAGTTTTTTGAAACACATTTAATTCAGGGCTATCTTCCGATATCCCGAAGATAATCCAGTCTGCTTTTGGAGTCAGTTTTATTTTAAATATTTTTGTGAAAAGTTCAAAAATTTCAGTCCAAAATGTTTGAATTTTTGTGCAAAAGACAAATGAGTGTGCTATATTAGCTTCTTGACATTGACATTTATCACATAGAGGTGAGACGTTGGGGGAAAGTTTACTTATTTTAGTTTTTGAATAGTATAATCTGTGTAAGATTTCAAATTGTATTAAGCTGTGTCTTACATTAATTGAACATTTATGCACATTTAATAAATATTCTTCCCACCTTTCTTTGGGAATTTTTATACTTAATTCTTTTTCCCAGTCTCTCCTGATACCATTTGTTGTTGGTATTTCTGCATTTAGAATATTTTATATATATATATATATATATATATATATATATATATATATATATATATATATATATATATATATATAGCTAAGTCTGGAGGCATATTGTGTTAATCTTGTGCGTATTTTTTCAGATAGTCACAGATTTGGAAATATTTAAAATACTGATTGTTTCCCAAATTGTATTTTAGTTGCATTTGTTTAAATGATAATAGTTTTCCCAGTTCATACATATCTCCAAAGATTTTAATTCCAGCTCTTTCCCATTGTATAAATGCTTTATCTATGGTTGAATGTTTAAATGAGGGGTTTTTACCGATAGGAGATAAGAGAGAAAAAAATCTTAATTTTAAATTGTGTTTTATTTGTTTCCAAATTCTAATTGTATTGTATACAATTGGATTATTGTTGTAATTTATATTATTCATCGATGTTGGAGAGAGAAGGATTGCTCCAATATTGTAAGGAGAGCAATCCTCTCTCTCCATAATCGTCCAATCCGGTTGCTGGGGAGAGTTATCCAGCAATTGGATCATGTTTCTGATATTTACAGACCAGTAATAATACATAAAGTTGGGGAGTGCTAATCCCCCTACTACTTTGGGTTTATTCAGATGAGCTCTTTGTATTCTGTGGGATTTATAATCCCAAATAAAATTTGTGATATCCGAGTCCAGTTTTATTTTTAACTTTTTGGGTAAATATATTGGGATAGATTGGAACAGGTATACTATTTGTGGTAGAAAGATCATTTTTATGGCATTTGTTCGGCCTATTAAGGATATCGGAAGCGTTTTCCAAAATTTAATCAAGTTATATAGTTTCTTAAGTAGAGGGTTATAATTTTCGTCAAACATATCTTGATATCTTCTAGTAATTTCGATGCCCAAGTATTTAAATTTTTCCGTAGCTATTTTGAAAGGAAACTGTATAAGATGTGTAGAGTCTTTTGGTTTTATTGACATGATTTCACTTTTATTCCAATTTATTCTATATCCTGAGAATGATCCGAAGTCCTCTATTAATTTTAAAATATTTGGTATAGTAATATGAGGTTTTGTGATGTACAATAGTACATTGTCAGCGTTTAGTGATATTTTATAATGGAATATTTTGTTTTATATCCATGGATATTCGGATGAGTTCTAATTCTTTCCGCTGGGGGTTCAATTATGAGGGCGAATAACAACTGTGATAATGAGCATCCTTGTCTATTACCCCTTGACAAATGAAATTTCGTAGATAAATTATTGTTAGTTAATATTCTGACCATTGGCTTATTATATAGTAATTTAATCCATAGAATAAAATTCTCTCCCAGTTGACATTCTTGCAATACCCTGACCATATATTCCCATTCGACCTGATCGAATGCTTTCTCTGCGTCCAACGATATGATTGATAGTTTTTGATCTTCCGTTTGGTGTGAATTATAAGAAAATGGGAATTTGTTTTCCTTTGCAATATCATTAATATCTGGTATTCGCTACCAAAATGTGTAATGCAATCACATCTCTGAGGAAAATTCAAAAGATAATTGAAAATATTGTTAAAGGTGATTGATTTGCAGGTTTCTGGAGTTAATGCGGTGCTACATGAGTAAATTGGGTAGCTATTTTGAAGAATCAATGCAGGCATGATGGATTAAATGTGTATTGTGCAGATTGTTACAGTGACATGGTAGCTTTAATGCCTTCTCTGGCATTAAGAACTCAGGTGCTGGTTCCTCTACTCAGGCATAACTGTGGACAGAACGGACAGATGACCTTTCAGGCAGGGACCCTTCTTCAGACGGATAGTAGTAGGGTGGAGAGACCTGGAAAACAGAGGGCACGACAAAGCATGGAAAGTGATAGGTGGATACAAGAGAAGGTTTGATTGGCAGATGGGTGGAGTAAGTTACATAGGCTCTAGATGAAAAGGAGAAAAAATGATAACTGGGATCCAGTCCATCAGAGAAAAAATAAAATAAAAACTGATTGGATACATCCTGATTACAATTACAGGTTAATCGACAAATAAGTTAGAATAAAAATTGGAATACTTTTCACCCTCTCCAAGAGCAAACATTCTTGATCAAAACTCCCATAATGAGAGAGTTGAAGCACACAATTGCAAAAACTTTGCGGAACACTCAGCCAGGCTGTAAACCCTTTGCGAAATCAATAGGTCACACACATATGCTGCATTGCAAACAATACAGATGTTAGTAAATAGCAAATAGCACAGCATCTGTATGATAGGCAAGTGGTCTTTTCGACTTCTGGAGTGAATATTAATTGACAAAGTTCTTTCAAAAAGTACAAAAAGGGTTATAAATTCTCATTTGCACACAGACTATGAAACATCATTCTCCCAGAGCAATTCATCAAGATCAAAACACAAAGGGTGATGGGTATGTGGAACAAGCTACCAGAGGAAGAAGTTGAGGTAGGTACAATAACAACATTGAAAAGACATTTGGACAGCTACATGGATACGAAAGGATTAGAGGAAGAGCCCAGGTGTGGCCTAATAGGACTAAGATGAGGCATTGATGAGTTCAGTGGGCCGAAGGGTCTGTTTGACAATGACTCCACATTACAACAATGCCCATGACTCCATTAAACAAGCATACAAATTCTGAAGGAACATGCCAAACTCCGCAAGCATAGCATTTAGAATCAGTCACTGACCTGGAGTGCTTATAGAGTCTGCGAGGTCTGTTGTAAGATCGACGATCCCAATTTTCCGGGTCACTAGAATTACTATCATAAGGGTATGGCCGTGCAGCCATCCCACACTAAGGGTCTCCGCTCAAATCTTTCAGTTCTCATATAAGACACTCATAACCTGCAAAAAAATGAGTTACTCTATTACTGCAAATATTTCCAGTCATGAGCGCTTTCATCATTCAAACAAAGAGATGAACAAAGATAGGCACAAAATGCAGGAGTAACTCAGTGGGACTCAAGCAGCCTCTCTGGACAGAAGGAATGGGTGACATTTCGGGTCGAGACCATTCTTCAGACTCTCATTGAGCAACTTCAAAGTTACTCAATGAGAGCTTCACTTTCACTAGTCCCGACCAGAAATGTCACCTATCCATGTTCTCCAGAGATACTGCCCAACCTGCTGAGTTACTCCAGCACTGTGCGTCTTTTTGTCAATTCCATAAACTTTTGTTTATCCTCATAAAACTTCACCAATCACACATAAAAAAGGGTTACTCTATTACTGGAAGACAACTTCAACTCTTGAGCAGAGAAAATAATTTTCTGTCTCTAGCAGTTGATTTTCTTTTAATGATCGATAGCAGTTCTCACTCTCTCTCCTACTCCCCCCTCTCTTTTTTCCTTGCGATGGCTGTTTTTTCCACCCATAAACAGGAGAAATGAAAGAATATTAATGTTCAGGAGTGGAAAAATAGGAGAGAGAAATTATACAGTGGCCATACTTATAGGATTTGTTGATTTTCATCATGACTTATTGTAACCCATTTGTTCCATAAAATGGTAGTAATATTTGTGCACATATTCTCATATAAAAACTATATGCAAATACACCATATGTTTGTCACATATTTTTCTCTGCAAAAATCATCTTCGTATAAGAGCATGGCAGAAAGCTTCAATTTTTTAAGGAGAGCCAAATATTTGGCACCCTTTCACAACTGCATTACACACCAAATAGATACCAAACATTTATTGATACTAGGTTTAAATTCCAATGACAAATTCTCACATGTATTGGAGAGACACTACAGACGACTGGTGAAAAGTATATGGAGCTTTATTCAAACTCTAAAATTGTGAAGATAATGTACTAGCACGCACACTTGGTATTGGTTTCTTATTCTCGGGTGTACCAACAGTGAAAAAATGTTTTGTGCTATCCAAACTAATCATAACATAAAAGAGTACAATAGTTAGTTCAAAAGAGAAAATAAAAAGTGCAGAATATCATGCTGCAGTTACAGAGAAAGTGCAGATTCAAAAAAGTGCAAGTGTAATAGGGGACTCTATAGTTAGGGGGTCGGATGGGCGATTCTGTGGACGCAGTCAGGAGACCCGGATGGTAGTTTGCCTCCCTGGTGCCAGGGTCTCGCATGTGTCGGAAAGTGTCCAAAAGATTCTGAAAAGGGAGGGAGAGAAGCCTGATGTTGTGGTACACATAGGTACCAATGACATAGGCAGAAAAAGAGACAAGGTCCTGAAGGGAGAATTTAAGGAGTTGGGGGGAAAGTTAAGGAGAAGGACCAAAAGGGTAACAATTTCAGGATTACTGCCTGTGCCGTGTGACAGTGAGAGTAGGAATGGAATGAGGTGGAGGATAAATGCGTGGCTGAGGGACTGGTGCAGTGGGCAGGGATTCAAGTTTCTTGATCACTAGAACCTCTTTTGGGGAAGGCATGATCTGTACAAAAAGGACGGGTTGCACATGAACCCGAGGGGGACCAATATCCTGACAGGGAGATTTACAAAGGCTACTGGGGAGACTTTAAACTAGAAAGGCTGGGGGGAGGGACTCGGGTAGAGGGGGCTAGGGGACAGGGTGTGGGGCAAGAGGCAGAGAAGGGAAGCACTCGGACCCAAAATGTAGGCGAGAAAGAGGAAAAAGATAATAGACAGAGAATAAGGGATGGTGGGTTTATAAAATGTGCATATTTTAATGCTAGGAGCATTGTAAGATAGGTGGATGAACTTAGAGCCTAGATTGACACCTGGAAATATGATGTTGTGGCAATCAGTGAAACATGGTTGCAGGACGGCTGTGATTGGAAACTAAATATTCCAGGATTTCGTTGCTTCAGGTGTGATAGAATTGGAGGGACCAGAGGTGGAGGTGTTGCATTGCTTGTCAGAGAGGATATTACAGCAGTGCTTTAGCAGGATAGATTAGAGGGCTCGTCTAGGGAGGATATTTGGGTGGAACTGAGAAGTGGGAACGGTGTAGCAACACTTTAAGGGGTGAATTATAGACCGCCAAATGTGGAGCGAGAATTGGAAGAGCAAATATGTAAGGAGATAGCAGATATTAGTAGTAAGCACAAGGTAGTGATTGTGGGAGATTTCAATTTTCCAAAAATAGTCTGGGAAACACATTCTGTAAATGGGCTGGATAGTTTGGAGTTTGTAAAATGCGTGCAGGATAGTTTTTTGCAGCAGTACATAGAGGTATCGACAAGAGAAGGGGCAGTGCTGGACCTCCTGTTAGGAAATGAGGCAGGTCAGGTAACGGAGGTATGCGTTGGTGAGCACTTCGGGACCAGTGATCACAATACCATTAGTTTCAATATAATTATGGAGAGAGTCAGAACTGGACCTAGGGTGGAGATTTTTGATTGGAGAAAGGCTAACTTTGAGGGAATGCGTAAGGATTTGAAAGGAGTGAAATGGGACACTTTGTTTTATGGGAAGGATATAGAAGAGAAATGGAGGACATTTAAAGGGGAAATTGTAAGAGTACAGAATCTTTATGTCCCTGTTAGGTTGAAAGGAAATAGTAAAAATTGGAAAGAGCCATGGTTTTCAAGGGAAATTAGACACTTGTTTCGAAAAAAGAGAGATATCTACAATAATTATAGGAGGCATGGAGTAAATGAGGTGCTAGAGGAGTATAAAGAATGTAAAAAGAATCTTAAGAAAGAAATTAGGAAGGCTAAAAGAAGTTATGAGGTTGCTTTGGCAAGAAAGGTGAAAGTAAATCCAAAGGGTTTCTACAGCTATATTAATAGCAAAAGGATAACGAGGGATAAAATTGGACCATTAGAGAGCCAGAATGGACAGCTATCTGCAGAGCCAAAAGAGATGGGGGAGATATTGAACAATTTATTTTCTTCGTTATTCACCAAGGAGAAGGATATTGAACTCTGTGAGGTAAGGGAAAAAAGCAGAGTAGCTATGGAAACTATGAGATTGAAAGAGGAGGAAGTACTGACACTTTTGAAAAATATAAAAGTGGATAAGTCTCCAGGTCCTGACAGGATATTCCCTAGGACATTGAGGGAAGTTAGTGTAGAAATAGCAGGAGCTATGACAGAAATATTTCAAATGTCATTAGAAATGGGAATAGTGCCGGAGGATTTGCGTACTGCGCATGTTGTCCCATTGTTTAAAAAGGGTTCAAAGAATAAACCTAGCAATTATAGACGTGTTAGTTTGACGTCAGTGGTGGGCAAATTAATGGAAAGTATACTTAGAGATAATATATATAAGCATCTGGATAAACAGGGTCTGATCAGGAACAGTCAACATGGATTTGTGCCTGCAAGGTCATGTTTGACAAATCTTCTTGAATTTTTTGAAGCGGTTACTAGGGAAATTGATGAGGGTAAAGCAGTGGACGTTGTCTATATGGATTTCAGTAAGGCCTTTGACATGGTTCCCCATGGAAGGTTGGTTAGGAAGGTTCATCTTTGGGTGTTAATGGCGGCGTTACAAGATGGATTCAACAGTGGCTGAATGGGAGATGTCAGAGAGTAATGGTGGATGGCTGTTTGTCAGGTTGGAAGCCGGTGACCAGTGGGGTATCTCAGGGATCTGTGTTGGGTCCACTGTTGTTTGTCATGTACATCAATGATCTGGATGATGGGGTGGAAAATTGGATAAGTAAGTATGCAGATGATACTAAGATAGGTGGGGTTGTGGATAATAAAGTAGATTTTCAACGTCTACAGAGAGATTTGGGCCATTTGGAAAAGTGGGCTGAAAGATGGCAGATGGAGTTTAATGCTGATAAGTGTGAAGTGCTACATCTTGGCAGGACAAATCAAAATAGGACGTACATGGTAAATGGTAGGGAATTGAGGAATGCTGTGGAACAGAGAGATCTAGGAATAACTGTGCATAGTTCCCTGAAGGTGGAATCGCATGTAGATCGGGTGGTAAAGAAAGCCTTTGGTGTGCTGGCCTTTATAAATCAGAGCATTGAATATAGGAGTAGGAAAGTAATGTTAAAATTGTACAAGGCATTGGTAAGACCAATTCTGGAGTATGGTGTACAATTTTGGTTGCCTAATTATAGGAAGGATGTCAACAAAATAGAGAGAGTACAGAGGAGATATACTAGAATGTTGCCTGGGTTCCAGCAATTATCTTACAGAGAAAGGTTGAACAAGTTAGGTCTTTATTCTTTGGAGTGCAGAAGGTTAAGGGGGGACTTGATTGAGGTCTTTAAAATGATGAAAGGGATAGACAGAGTTGACGTGGATAAGCTTTTCCCATTGAGGGTACGGAAGATTCAAACAAGAGGGCATGACATGAGAATTAAGAGACAGAAGTTTAGGAGTAACGTGAGGGGGAACTTCTTTACTCAGAGGGTGGTGGCTGTGTGGAATGCGCTTCCAGCAGAAGTGGTGGAGGCAGGATCAATTTTAACGTTTAAAAGTAAAGTGGATAGGTATATGGACGGGAAGGGAATGGAGGGGTATGGTCTGAGTGCAGGTAGATGGGACTAGGGGAAAACAAATGGTCGGCACGGACTGGAAGGGCCGAGAGGGCCTGTTTCCGTGCTATATTGTTATATGGTTATATGGTCACAACAAGTTAGACTGGAAGATCGGAAATTCACCCCCAGCATATGAGAAGTCTGTTAACAGCGTGATAGCACAGGATAGCTCTCTGTGATAGTATAGGGAACCACCCTGTCAACAGTTATTTTAAAAAAATGAATTAAATAACATGAGCTTTCTAGGGTTAACGGAATAGAAGATATTCAATCCCCTGCCAGTACTTGAACTTTGATGAAACTTGGCTAATGGGAAAGACAGCAGCGTTTCCCTCTACGATTTGATGAGTGCATTAAAATAAATGGTTACTATTTGCAAATGTGGGAAAGGAAACTGTTCAAGCATATTAAGAACAAACCACTAAAAATGTTCAATTTATGTAATTTCTCATGAATTAGGTTAATCAAGATAACTCCCAAGGGCATACAGCAATCAGCTCTGAGCAAGTTAGCACAGCGAGGTCACATGAGCACCATGATCTACATCTACCTTCACATATCATCAGAGTTGACAAGAGAAAGCGCGATTCTGGAATTAGAGGGAATGGCGTTTTGTCTTAAAAGAAAATCAAGGACAGAAGTGATGTTCAATGTACTGGACCTACGAGGACTGGACTAGATTTATTCTTCCAAAGAATTTCTGAAACACACCTGCAATAAAACTAATTTAACCTTTGACAATTACATCAATTTAAAAAAAAAATGTAATTAAACCTCATCCCATGTTATGCAAATCCACTGTCATGAAGTGCTTTGAGAGACAGCCACTGTCATGAAGTGCTTTGAGAGACCGGTTATGGCACATTAACTCCAGCCGCCCAGATCCACAGCAGTTTGCCTACTGTCGCAACATATCCACAGCAGATGCCATCTCTCTAACACTAAACTTGTGATGTAGTCAAGAGAGAGTTAGAAATAGCTCTTGGGACTAGCAGAATCAATGGATATGGGGAGAAAGCAGGAACGGGGTACTGATTGTCGATGATCAGCCATGATCATCTTGAATGGCGGTGCTGGCTCCATGGGCTGAATGGCCTACTCCTGCACCTATTTTCTATGTTTCTATGTAAACTATTCTCTGGAACAACTAGAAAACAAGTATACCTACACTGGACTACAATTTTACTACAATTCCACCCTAAATCCCATAATCCCATCCAGAATTACACATTAAGAGCGGTAACATCCTCCACAACATTTTTCAACACTTATGCCCCGCAAGGATGCGTTCTCAGTCCCTTACTATACTCTCTATGCACTCATAAGAGTGTGGCCAAATCTGACTCTAACTTCATCTGCAACTTTGCATATGATACGACTGCGGTGGGCCGGATCACAAACAAAGATGAGATGGAGTACAGGAGGTAAATAGAGAGCTTAGTAATATCGTGTCAGGACAACAGTCTCCCCCTCAACGTCAACATGACGAAGAAGCTAATTATTGACTTCAGGAAGCATGTACATTGGTGTACATGCCCCAATTAGCATCAATGGTGTGAAAGTGGAAATGGTTGAAAGTTTCAAGTTCCTTGACGTAAATATTACCAACGATTTGTCATGGACAAACCAAAATGAAGCAACAGCGAAGGAGATGCTTAGTACCTCTACTCTAAACACCAGTACCTCTACTTCTTCAGGGCACAGAAACAATTCAACATATCTCCAATGACTCAGGCAGCACGGTGGCATAACTGTAGATTTGCTGCCTTACAATGCCAGAGACCTGGCTTTGCTTCGGGTTCTTGTCTGGACAGAGTTTGTACGTTCTCCCCTTGACCTGTGTGGGTTTTTCCCAAGATCTTCGGTTTCCTCCCACACTTCAAAGATGTACAGGTTTGTAGGGTTATTGACTTGGTATAAATGTGAAATTGTGCCTAGTGTGTGCATGGTAGTGTTAATGCGCGGAGATCGCTGGTCGGTGCAGACTCGGTGGGGCAAAGGGTCTGTTTCCGCACTGTATCGCCAAACTACGACTGTTCCAAACTTTGTAAGTCATTGGAGACCTGTAGACCACATTGCACCATAAAAAGCACACTGTTAGGTTGCATCACAGTTTGGTTTGGGAACAGCTCTGCCCAAGACTACAAGAAATTGCATAGTTGTAGATGTAGCCCAGTCCATCACACAGACCACTCCCCATCATTGACTCATCTACACTTCACACTGCTTTGGAAAGCCAGTGCCGATTGATCACTGTATTTTCCCATTTACCCTGCCTATTGTACTCAAGTTTCGCTTGATCGTATCAGGAGTGGATGGGCCACAGATAACCCATTTACTTTAGGTTTAGGCTTACTATTGTCATTATAGTATTTGATTGGATAGCATTTATATATTTTTTGTAAAATATTTTTATTAGAAGTAAATACATATTAAGAAGGAATAACATAAAATAAAAAAAGAGACATATTATTCGTCACATACATTCTTAATATTTTTAAAGTTTACAATCATTCTTATTTATATTTCTATACTTTTTATTATTTTATAACAGAAAGAAGATAGTAAAGAGAAATAATAAAAAGAAATAAAATAAAAGTAGAAAATCAATAATATGAGTGGAGTATTAAGCAGGCTATATTTAAATGGAGATACATCAGTGGTCCATTATAGTTCTTCATCTATTCCTTCATTCATGTTTCAGTCAGGCCCTCGAACCGGACCACCTTGACCCTTTAAATATTCAATAAATGGAGACCATATTCCTCTGAACTGATCTAGCTTGTCCAGATGAAGTGTCTCCGACATTTCTGTAATCCACATTTTGATTGTGGGGAATGTAGGCCCTTTCCAAAATCTTAATATTAATGTTTTACCCATTATTAAACTATAATCGATAAAGATTCTTTGCTGTGTTGTTAGTAATTGATCAGTTTCTAATATTCCTAATATGATTAATTTTGAGTCTGGAGTCAAATTTGTATTAACTACATTCGAGATTATCTTAAAAATTTCTGTCCAAAAGTTAGTCATTTTTATCCATTTTGTGAATGAATACGTTAGATTAGCTTCTAAATGCTGACATTTATCACATATAGCAGGAACATTTGAAAAAATTCTGTTTAATTTGGATTTTGAAGAGTGTAATCTATGTAAAACTTTAAATTGTATCAAAGAGTGTCTAGCATTTAATGAGCAGTGGTGTATATGTTGTAAACTTTCATTCCATACTTCTGGACTAATTGCTTGACCTAATTCGTTTTCCCATGCTTGCCTATATATTTCCGACAATGGTACATCATTTTCCAATAAAATATTATAAATATATGATATTAATTTTTCTGTGTTCGGATATTTATTTAGACATTCAAGTAAAATATCTGTCCTTCTATTTCTAAAATCCTGTGTGTTTGATTTAACATAGTCTCTAATTTGTAAATATCTAAAGTACTCGTTTGAGTGTAATTCTTAATTTTGTTGTAATTCCGAAAATGAAAGTAAGAGACTTTCCCTGTAGAGATCACCCACCTTATTAATTCCATAGTTCTTCCATTGTGAAAAACCTTTATCCATCATTGAGGGTTTAAAAGTGATGTTATTTACAATGGGAAGAGCCAGTGGTATACTTTGCAAATTTAATGCTTTCTTTAATTGTTTCCAGATACGTATCCCACTTTCTATTATTGGATTTCCTCTATAAATTTTCTTACGTATTTTAATATTGGCAAATAAAATCGAGCTAATTTCGAAAGAAGAACAATCTTCCTTTTCCATTTTTAACCAGTTTGGCTGTTTATCTAATTCTTCCAACCAGAAATTCATATTTTTAAGATTAACTGCCCAGTGGTAAAATATAACATTAGGCAGTGCGAAACCTCCATTTATTTTTGATTAACATAAATGTTTTTTATTTATTCTATGGTTCTTATAATCCCAAATAAAATTGGTAACTATAGAGTCCACTTTCTTAAAAAAATTTTTAGGAAGATATATCGGGATCAGTTGAAACAGGTATAATAATTGCGGAAGAAAAATTATTTTTATCGCATTAATTCTACCTAGCATTGAAATAGGTAATGTTTTCCAATATAGGATATTCTTAAGTAGTTTATTCAGTAGGGGTGGGAAATTAGATTTAAATAAAGAATAATATCTTTTTGTTACATAAATTCCAAGATATTTGATTTTTTCATTTGCTATCTTAAAAGGAAATTGTTGTAGTATATGTGGGTTATTTCTCATCATTGGCATGAGTTCACTTTTATTCCAATCAATTCTATATCCTGAAAACAAGCCAAATTGAGATTAAATCTAATAAGTTAGGAATACTAGTTTCAGGCTTTGTAATATAAAGTAGTAGATCATCTGCGTATAAAGAGATTTTATTTTCGGTTTCTTTGGTTTCATACCCGTATATTTCAGGATGTTATCTCACGCATTGTGCTAATGGTTCAATTGCCAGTGCGAACAGTAGTGGGGATAGAGGACAACCTTGTCTACAGCTTCTGGATAAATTAAATTTAGTTGATAACATTTGATTTGTTAATATTCTAGCTGTTGGATTGGTATATAATAGTTTAACCCATGTTATAAACCTCTCTCCCAACTGAAAAGTTTCCATAACCGAAAATAAATAAGACCATTCAACCTGATCAAAAGCTTTCTCTGCGTCAAATGAGATAATTGCTAGATCTTTATTAATATTTCTTTTCGAGTATATAGTATTGAATAATCGTCTCAGGTTATATGAGGAGTATCATTTTGGTATAAATCCTGTTTGATCTGAATGAATTACTTTATTAATCACTGTATTTAGTCTTTGTGCTAGTATTTTGGTTAATATTTTTTGATCAGTATTTAAAAGAGCTATAGCTCTATACGACCCTGGATCATCCAGATCTTTATCTAATTTAGGTATAAGCGTTATAATAGATTCATTTAATGTTTCTGGTAGTTTTTCTGTTGTGCATAAATATATTCATAAAGTGTCTTCAAACGTGGTGCTATCAGATCATTAAATGCTTTATAAAATTCCGAACCAATACCATCCGGTCCTGGAGTTTTACCATTTTTTAATGACCTAATAGATTCTTCGATTTCTTTAGTAGTTATTTCAGTGTTTAATGATTCTCTATTTTCTAAATCCAGTCCTTTTAGATTACAATTTTTTTTAAATGTTTCTATTCCTGTCTGATTTTCTGTCGTTTTAGCTGAATATAAATTTTTATAATATTGCAAAAATCTCTCATTTATATCTTTAGTTTGTACTAGTAATTCACCTTTGTCTGATTTAATCCTATGGATTAATTTTTCTCCCTCCAATTTTCGTAATTGACGAGCCAATATTTTTTGTGGTTTATCTCCGAATTCAAATTGTATTTGTTTAGTATATTGATAGAGTTTTATAACTTGGTCTGACTGTATTTTATTTCATTTATATTTCAATGCAGAGATTTTATTATGTTTTATCATGGTTGGGTTAGCAGCGTTTTCTGTGTCTAATTGTTTGATCTCCTTTTCTCTTTATTATAAAATGCTTGAGAGGATATCATAATTCCCCGAACATACGCTTTAAAAGTTTCCCATAGTAGGAACGAAGGTATTTCTGGCTTATCATTTATTTCAAACAAAATCTTAATCTGTTTTGTGATGTATTCTTGCTTTTAAAATTTGTGGGTTAAATCTCCATTGTCCCTGTTTTTCCGTTTTACCAATTATTTTAATCATAAAAGTTAAAGGTGCGTGATCTGAGATTATAATATTATGATATTTTGAATTATAAGTGAATGGGATAAGTTTTAAATCTACCAAAAAATAATCTATTCTTGAATAAATTTTATGCACAGGTGAGTAAAATGAATATTCTCGTCCAGCTGCATTTTGCATTCTCCAAACATCTTTTATATTACTAGTATCTGTATATGCATTTATTAGATCACTGGAATACGATTTAATTTTCCGTTGTCTTGTTGATCTGTCTAAATAAGGATCCAGTGTACAATTTAAATCTCCTCCAATTATTAGGTTGTGTTGTGATAATTCTGGGATAATATTAAATATTTTCTTAAAAAACAGTGGGCTGTCAAAATTTGGGCCATATACATTGACAAAAATCATTTTTGTGTGTATAATTCTCCTATTACAATAATATATCTACAATCACTATCAGTTATAGTTGAAGTGTGTTTAAATGAAGTACCTTTACAAATTAATATTGCTACACCTCTAGATTTGTGTGTAAATGAAGAATGATATACTTTGTCAATCCATTTAGCCTTTAATCTATGCTCTGCATCTTTTTTTAGATGTGTTTCTTGGATAAATGCCACATCTACTTTAAGTGCTTTTAAATGTGCTAATACTTTACCTCTCTCAATTGGTTCGTTAATACCTTTAATATTCCAGCTACAAAACATTATTCCTCCAATCCCCGTATTTGTTTTTAAGTCTTGCATTTTTTATCTAAGGAGGTATGTAAAAGAGCAAATGGTTCAGCTCGACATACCCGACCTTACACCCGAACTCCGAATAGATGAATTTCAAGACCCTTGGGTATCTCTCACGTATATATCTCCTTTGTATTAATTTATAACTCCATTCAAATATAAAATAATAATAACAAAGAATAATATTTTAAAAAATGATAGATTAAGAGATTAATAGGGTGCACAAAGAGAGAAAGAACTACATCTAATTAGCCATACTACTATGGCTAGCAATCTACCGACTTCCGTAGTCGATGTTACAAACTTATCCATCTCCATGGTTCCTTAAAATTGTTATTCCATAAAAATATTTAATCGGGAATATTAAACTCTGATGTGCGCAGAATCCATCAGTCAGATATATGATATCTATACTTAATACATATTAAAAGATATAATAAAAAAAGGGGAAGAAAAATAAAAAAATAAAAAAATAAAAAAAGGGTGCCAGGGGAATAAATGAAGTCAAACTTTATATTCTGTGTGATTATATTTACTGTTTACCTAATTCTAAGTAAATCAGCTATTAGTTGTTAATCATTAATTAGTAGTTATCAGCTTCAATTAATAATAATACCGCTGTATACATTTTAGTATTTGTTAGTTATTAATATTAGTAGTGTTACTATTCTAATTGTTAGTATCCATAGGAGAGTCTCCAATCCGTATCTCCAATCCGCATCCTTCTGCATCTTCTTTAGGTGCAACAAGTCCATAGTCCACTCCGATCCTGAAAATGCAATTTATTTGTTGGTATAGTTGATCTTTGAAGATTTCATTCAATCTTCCTCTTGTTCCTTAATCCCCTGGTTAAAGCTCATTGCATCCACTGGATTTTTGAAATAATGTTCTTCCTGGTTGTAGGTGACTCTCAGGGTGACTGGGTACCTCAGACTGTACTTCAAATTCTTCACTTCCTTCAAAATTCTTTTGGTCTCTTTGAACGCATTTCGTTTCTTGGACACCTCTGCTGGGTAGTTCGATAAATGCTGATCGAATCTTCTTCGTATGTAAGATTTCTACTTTTTACAATTTTGTTCATCATCTCCTCCAGGACTTGATCATACTGGACTTTTACTATCATTTGTCTTGGAGGGGCGTCTTGCTTTGTATAACGTCTCATTACTCTGTGTGCTTGGGCTAGGAAAGGCTTTTGATCCAGAGATAAAACCTTTTGCAATAAGTTTGCAGTAAACTCTCGGGTATCTCGATTCTTTTCTCTCCCTTCTCGAATATCCACGATCCTTAGGTTCTGTCTTCTCTGGCGTCCTTCCAACTCGGTACATTTATCAGTTATTTTGCCCAGTAAATCAGTTAGATGTTGATTTTCTTTGAGGAGTGTTTTCATAGTCTGAGCACTTGTTTCGGCTAAATCTTCAAGGTTCTTTACGGCTGTCGACTGCTCCTTGAATTCTTCCACCACAGGGTCCAGCTCTGTTTCCATCTTATTTTGGATTTTATCATTCATCTCAACTACTATATTTGCAGCTTGATCCATTAATATTTCTGCAATTTCCTTTCGCAATGTGTCAGATAATTCCATGGTCGAGATTTTGATTTCAGATTTTAAATCTTTCATCTC
This sequence comes from Okamejei kenojei, assembly GCA_035221665.1. Taxonomy (NCBI): domain Eukaryota; kingdom Metazoa; phylum Chordata; class Chondrichthyes; order Rajiformes; family Rajidae; genus Okamejei; species Okamejei kenojei. Next base: position 14,533,622 of record CM069148.1, on the reverse strand, counting down.
CTCCTTGATTTTTTCTATTTCTTCCTTAAAATTCATTTTTGCCAGTTCAGTCTTTAATTCCAACTTTATTTCTTTCTTTAACTCTGCCATTTCTTGTACAAAAAAACTTTAAGTTCTTCAATTTCCGATTTTTTCCTTCGGTTTTTTCGACACATCTTCTTGGGATAGTGTCCTACCTGAGCCCGAGGCTTCAGCCTTGTTCTTATTCTGCCGTTTTTTGTCTTGTATATCTAAGTTTTGTTTTATCCACGGTTGGGCTGCGCTGTGTTGCCATTACGAGTCGCACGCCTGATGATGTCACTCACGGCAGCCGGTGTAGAAACATCAGGCAGCAGGTAGGTCTTTTCTCCCCGGTTTTATCTCGTTTTTTTCACGGAGCTGGCTGGCGTTACTCTCTAGCCCTCCATGGCGCCACCGGAAGTCGATTGGATAGCATTCAAAACAAAACTTTTTCCTGTAGCTTGGCACACGTGACAATAAAGACCGTAAACTTAAAGTAAATGGGCCGACTGTGGCTTGTCTACTCCTGCACTACAGTATATTCATTTAATACAGTGAGGTCTGAATAGGTCATGTATTGATTATATCCTCAAAAAGATATGATGGATTGGATAGAGTCCACAAAGACAAACTGTCCGGATCCACTGGGACAATATCTTTCCAAAGCCTTCTTTTAATTTAAAAAGACACCAACAATACCTTGTTTTTATCAATCTGTTTTTGCCATATGATAAAAAGTCATAAAAGTCTGATCATAAATAAACATTGGGACTCACTTCAAAGAGGCAGGTCTTAACAACTGCTTCTGAACAGAACAGATAGAGAGATGTATTTAAAGGTGGAAATTCTTGAGCTTGGCCCCTTGACACATGAAAGATTAACAGTCAACAAAGGGTTAATATTGTCAATGCACAGGAGGCCAAATGGATAGAATGAATAAATTGATGTTGAGACAAAATAATTTGGGTGCAGGAAAAATCTAATAAAACAAAGTCGTAGAGTCATACAACGTGGAAACAGGCCCTTCCTTCAGCCCAACTTGCCAACACCGACCAACATTCTCCATCTACATTGACAGACACAAGATGCTGGAGTAACTCAGTGGTCAGGCAGAATCTTTGGAGAAAAGGAACAGGTGACGTTTCGGGTCGAGACTCTTCTTCCGACTAACTGCCGTGAGGGAGAACAAAGGGGGATCCGATATTGGGGAAACTGCCAAGAACTAAGGGGAACCAACGAATGAAATGTGCTAAAAATGGTGTGTGTAGAATGGAATACTCTAACTTTGTCGGCACCATAATGTGGCAATTCTTTGTATACCTTGGTTATGCAAAACAAAGAACACAGTGACTTGTTACATGTGACAATAAAGTATCATTCATTCAAGTCCCTGCCTGCATTTGGCCCATATCCCTCTACCTATCCTATCCATGTACTTGTCTCAATGTTTCTCAAAAGGTTGTAACAGTACCTCATGATCTGCAAGTCATGAAAGGATAATCAAGCTGAAAAAAATAAATAAATGGAGATACAAGAAACTGCTGGTGTTAGAATCTTGAGTAATACAGGAACACAGCAGATCAGGCAACATCTATGGAGATAAACAGATAAATAACATTTCAGGTCTGGACTCTTCTTGTTTCTCTCTGAATTGCTGCCAGACCATTGCATATTCAGCATTTATTTGTAAACTGTGGGATCAGGTTATAGATCCTTCTTCAGACCGATTGGAGCAGAAGGGAAGAAAACTGGAAAAACGGTGGGGACAAGACAAAGGCTGGAAAGTGCTAGGTGGATACAAGTGAGGGAGGGTGAATGGCTGTGGGTGGAGTAAACGACAAAGGCTAGAGGTGAAAAGGAGACAATAGGGTGTCAGATAGGGGAAAGAAGAGGAATGAAATGTAGAGCCGGGGGGGGGGGGGGGGGGGGGGTGCTAAAAGAGGACAGGCAGAGAGGAAAAATGTGTGCACAGTACCACTGTTACTGTTGTCAGCATAGGAAGACAATCAAAAACGTTCAACCCTCAAACACCAAAAATAGTTCCAAACCCTTGGAAAGTAACAAATTTTCTCTAAATTATGGTTAAAAACACTATAATTATATCATTTGAAACAATCAGGCTTAACATAATAACACATCATTGACCAATGTGGAACATATTTACATTAAAAAGGAAGAGACATGAATCAGCATTCTAAAGACCGTTTGGCAATCTGATTACTGGCTCTTACTAACATCAACAAATCATGACACAATACATTTTTAGTCATTTATTTTTGGAGTTATAGTGAAAACAAAAAATCCAGGCTTTAGATATTATGTCATCTTATTATTTTTGAAAAGAATAACTTATAACTGTGCTTTGGACAAGGCACCTTCGAATATTAGTCGCTCATTACATGACAGCAACATACTTAAGATTATTCATGGAACTGTTCTTTCACTGAAAGAGATAGGAAAGCTGGCTGATAACTTTGAGTCTTTCTGGAAAATAGCGGATAACCGAATAACACATTTCCAATATGACAACCATGACTGTATCTCAGAAGTGACAAAAAAGTATTTTGGGACATCCTGATGTCAAATTATCAAAATGATCAAATTATCAAAAAAAGCAAATTAACAAGATAAATAGTTTTTTTAAACCCTATTTAAGAGAAAATAATGATTTGAAGGATCATATTTCTGACTCGAGGTGTAACTACTTATGCAGGGTCAACAATATTTGTTTTGGAAAAAGTTTGTAATATGGGTGGCCCGATAGGAAAATGCTTTCCTTGCTAAGCAATCGCACAGGCCTACAAATATCAGCAGCCTGTGCCAATGAAAGGTGCCACCTGAAATGCAACTGCTCACCTTACTTTAAAACCAACTTCCCACCAGGAACCTCTCTCATAATGGTTAATGGAAGGTCAGAATCCCCGGGCACTGAATATCGCAGAACATTATGACCACAAGGAATACAACGTCTCCTGGAAAAAGCTGCACCGCCAACTACTCAAATTGCGAAGGATAAGCAACAAATCTGGCTTTTACGGCATTACTCTCATCCCAAGGGCAATTAATAAACACTGCATGCAACATGAGAAAGTGTGGTTGGAGTTGTGATGTGATAGCAGCTCGGGAACACAAATGCGTACATCTCAGGCTAGATTTCTGCAGCTTTATGAGAACTTATGGGGTATTAGCTATAAGGAGAGGTTGGACAAACTTAGGTTGAGGGGAGACCCGATAGAAGTATATACAATTATGAGAGACATAGATAGGGTAGACAGTCAGAACCCTTTCCCCAGGATGGATATGTCAAAGACCAAAGGGTATAGGTTTAAGGTGAAGGGGGCAAATTTTAAAGGAGATGTGTGGGGCAAGTTTTTTTTCAAACATGGTTGTGGGTGCCAGGAAATTTTGAGAGCAATGGTGGCGGCCGCAGGTACAGTAGTGGCATTTATGAGGCTTTTATTTAAGCACATAGATATGTAGGGAATAGAGGGACCTGCTTCTTATGCAAGCAGATGAGATTAGTTTAACTTGACATCTTGTTCGGCACGGACATCGTGGGCAGGAGGGCCTGTTCCTGGCTGTACTGCTCTATGCCTTTAAAATGGTTCCAAGCTGTTCTGTTGGAAGCATTAAAAATACTTCCCATTATGTATGTGCACAACGGTCTGCACCTGGGCTGGAATGGAACCAATGTCCTTGGGAGAGTGTTTGCTAGTGCTGTCGGGGAGGATTTAAACTAATATGGCAGGGGGATGGGTGCAAGAGCAGAGAGGCAGGTGGGTGTAAAATGAGGGTAGAAGCAATAGGGAGCAAGGTGAAAAGTAAAAGTGGCAGGCAGACAAAACCAGGGCAAAAATCAAAACGGGCCACTTTTCAACATAATTGTATAAGGGGTGAGAGCTTTGTAAAAACAAGCCTGAAGGCTTTGTGTCTCAATGCAAGGAGTATTCGTAATAAGGTGGATGAGTTGAATGTGCAGATAGCTATTAATGATTATGATATAGTTGGGATCGCGGAGACTTGGCTCCAGGGTGACCAAGGCTGGGAGCTGAACATCCAAGGATATTCAATATTCAGGAGGGATAGAGAGAAAGGAAAAGGAGGTGGGGTAGCGTTGCTGGTTAGAGAGGAGATTAACGCAATGGAAAGGAAGGACATTAGCTTGGAGGATGTGGAATCGGTATGGGTAGAGCTGCGAAACACGAAGGGGCAGAAAACTCTGGTGGGTGTTGCGCACAGGCCACCTAACAGTAGTAGTCAAGTTGGGGATGGTATCAAACAGGAAATTAGAAATGCGTGCGACAAAGGCAAAACAGTTATAATGGGTGACTTTAATCTACATATAGATTGGGTGAATCAAATTGGCAGGGGTGCTGAGGAAGAGGATTTTTTGGAATGTATGCGGGATAGTTATCTAAATCAACATGTAGAGGAACCAACGAGAGAGCAGGCTATTTTAGACTGGGTATTGAATAATGAGGAAGGGTTAGTTAGCAGTCTTGTTGTACGTGCCCCCTTGGGTAGAGTGACCATAATATGGTCGAGTTCTTCATTAGGATGGAGAGTGACATTGTTAATTCAGAAACAATGGTTCTGAACTTAAAGAAAGGTAACTTTGAGGGTATGAGACGTGAATTGGCCAAGATTGACTGGCAATTAATTCTAAAAGGGCTGACGGTGGATATCCAATGGAAGACATGAAGACTGCATGGATGAACTTACAAAAATTGTTCATTACCAGTTTGGCAAAAGAATAAATCAGGGAAGGTGGTGCATCCATGGATAACAAGGGAAATCAGGGATAGTATCAAAGCAAAGGATGATGCGTACAAAGTAGCCAGAAAAAGCAGTATACCAGAGGACTGGGAGACATTCAGAGACCAGCAGAGGAGGACAAAGGGCTTAATTAGGAAAGGAAAAATAGATTATGAAAGAAAACTGGCAGGGAACATAAAAAATGACTGCAAAAGTTTTTATAGATATGTGAAGAGAAAGAGATTAGTTAAAACAAATGTAGGTCCCTTGCAGTCAGAAACAGGTGAGTTGCTCATGGGGAACAAGGATATGGCGGACCAACTGAATAACTACTTTGGTTCCGTCTTCACTAAGGAAGACATAATTAATCTGCCGGAAATAGCAGGGGACCACGGGTCAAAGGAGGAATTGAGTGAAATCCAGGTTAGTCGGGAAGTGGTGTTGGGTAAATTGAATGGATTAAAGGCCGATAAATCCCCAGGGCCAGATAGGCAGCATCCCAGAGTATTTAAGGAAGTAGCTCCGGAAATAGTGGATGCATTAGTGATAATCTTTCAAAACTCTTTAGATTCTGGAGTAGTTCCTGAGGATTGGTGGGTAGCAAACGTAACCCCTCTTTTTAAGAAGGGAGGGAGAGAGAAAACGGGGAATTACAGACCAGTTAGTCTAACATCGGTAGTGGGGAAACTGCTAGAGTCAGTTATTAAAGATGGGATAGCAGCACATTTGGAAAGTGGTGAAATCATTGGACAAAGTCAGCATGGATTTACGAAAAGTAAATCATGTCTGACGAATCTTGTGGAATTTTTCGAGGATGTTACTAGTAGCGTGGATAGGGGAGAACCAGTGGATGTGGTGTATCTGGACTTCCAGAAGGCTTTCGACAAGGTCCCACATAAGAGATTAGTATAGGAGCAGGGAGGTTCTACTTCAGTTGTATAGGGTCTTGGTGAGACCACACCTGGAGTATTGAGTACAGTTCTGGTCTCCAAATCTGAGGAAGGACATTATTGCCATAGAGAGAGTGCAGAGAAGGTTCACCAGACTGATTCCTGGGATGTGAGGACTGTCTTATGAAGAAAGACTGGATAGACTCGGTTTATACTCTCTAGAATATAGGAGATTGAGAGGGGATCTTATAGAAACTTACAAAATTCTTAAGGGGTTGGACAGGCTAGATGCAGGAAGATTGTTCCCGATGTTGGGGAAGTCCAGGACAAGGGGTCACAGCTTAAGGAAAAGGGGGAAATCCTTTAAGACTGAGATGAGAAAGACTTTTTTCACACTTGTGTCTCTGGAACTCTCTGCCACAGAGGGTAGTTGAGCCCAGTTCATTGCCTATATTTAAGAGGGAGTTAGATGTGGCCCTTGTGGCTAAGGGGATCAGGGTGTATGGAGAGAAGGCAGGTACGGGATACTGAGTTGGATGATCAGCCATGATCATATTGAATGGCGGTGCAGGCTCGAAGGGCCGAATGGCCTACTCCTGCACCTAATTTCTATGTTTCTATGATTCAGCGTCAGATATTGAACAGAACTCTGCATTATCCACCCACACCACCCTAAAAATCGTGATGACATCAATAATAGTGCGTGCTATGTTCAGTTAAGAATGAGTAATAATTTCTATAATGCAAAATAGGCTCAGTGCAGCAAATCGTTTACCTTTTTTACTTATTGTGTATGATTGTTTCTAATTCACGTCGAAGATGGCTTTATGTGTTAAATTTCAGGTAATATTGTCAGCTTATGGTACAGTTGTTCAAAGCACTGATTTTTATAACAGAAAACGACATCGCAGGAACAGGTCCTGCACCTTCCCTGATGCTAATCTAAACTAATCCCATTGTTCTACAATTGTCTGTATTCCTCTGTTCCATGCCTGTTCATTTTCATGTTTGTTAAACACCATGATTGCATCTGCTTGCATCAGCATCACTGGCAGCTCATTCCAAGCACGTACCGGATTAAAAAAAACTAGCCTCACACATCTCCTTTGGATCTAAGTAGCATCTCAATGTGGACAAGACAATTTCAGATCTAAAACCCCCCAAAATATTTGGCAATAAATGCGTTAAGAACATGAAATTCAAATATAGGAAATGTTCACCTTCATTGTTTAAACATTGAACAAGCAGCTTCAACATGTCATCCTCTCTGGCACTCTTGCCACAAACTTTTCACACAATCCCCAACATTCCCTACACCCCCTCACAACATCTTACTGGCTCACCACAACTTACTGGCTCCTTCAATAAGAAAACGGATAATACTTCTACCTCTATACAAGCAGGTTCGCCAACCAAAATGGGGGTATCATATCATACAAGATCATTGGGTCCTAGCATTTTGGATTGGGGTGACATCTAACAATAAGCCATTGTACATACGATTGCACAAGGACATGTTCTTTGTTGTACAACTCATTATTATTCATTTGCATTTACCATAGATTTTTTTAATTGTCCATTGCAGATGGCATTCGCACTCAGGCAGTTTTAAAGGCGGTCAACAGATAAGGCGAAAACAGTATGTGTAGAAAGGAACTGCAGATGCTGGTTTAAACCGCACAAAAGAGTAGTGTGACAGACAGCTTCTCTGGATAGGCACAAAGGAATGGGTGACGTTTTGGGTCGAGACGCTTCTTCAGACTGATTTCCTTCTCATTCCTTCTATCCAGAGATGCTGCCTGTCCCCGCTGAGTTACTCCAACATTTTGTGTCTATCTTAGGTGCAAAGAGCAAGCCCATTCATGTCATCTAATATCCAAGCACAGAAATACCACCCTCTGAAGTGAATATCAGTCTTTCAGTGCAAAAAAAAAGCCTTGTCCCATATAAAGTCTACTCTTGCTTTAAGATAGACACAAAATGCTGGAGTGACTCAGCAGGACAGGCAGCATCTCTGGAGCGAAGGAATGGGTAACGATTCCGGTCGAGACCCTTCTTCGGACTGATGTCAGGGAGTGGGTGGTACAGACATAAAATGTAGTTGGAGACTGTAAGACTGGTCGGGGAACTGGGGAGGGGATGGAGAGAGAATGGAAGCAAGGGCAACTTGAAATTAGAGAAGTCAATGTTCATACCGCTGGGGCGTAAGCTGCCAAGCGAAATATGAGGTGCCGTTCCTCCAATTTGCGCTGAGCCTCACCTTGACAATGGAGGAAGACCAGGACAGAAAGATCGGTGTGGGAATGGAGGGGGAGTTAAAGTGTTGAGCAACCTGGAGATCAGGTAGGTCTGGGCGGACTGCGTGGAGGTGTTCAGCGAAACGATCCCAGAGCCTGCACTTGGTCTCGCCAATATACAGGTCCAAACCTGGAACAGCAGATACAGTAGATGAGGTTGGAGGAGGTGCAAGTGATTCACCTGAAAACTGTCAGGATCCTTGGATGGAGTCTAGGAGGAAGGTAAAAGGACAGATGTTGCAGGAGAAAGTACCTGTGGAGGGGGTGGTTTGGGTGGGAAGGGACGAGTTGACTAGGGAGTCGCGGAGGGAACCGGTTCTACGGAAAGGGGCGGAGATGGGAAGATGTGGCCTAGTAGTGGGATCCCGTTGCAGGTGGCAAACATGTCGGAGGATTATGTACTATATGCGACGGCTGATGGGGTGGAAATGTGGACCAGGGAGACACTGTCCCTGTTCCAAAGGAGAGGAGGGGGAGCAAAAGCGGAGATATCGAGGAGACCTTAGTGAGTTCCTCATTGATATAGAGGGGAATCCCCGTTCTCAAAGAATGAGATCTCCGATGACCTGATATGGAAAACCTCATCTTCGGCACAGATGCGGCGTAGACGGAGGAATTGGGAGTAGGGGAAGCAGGGCGGGAAGAAGTGTAGTCCAGAATAAATTCTTCCTGCTTACAGGAAGCAGGGGAGGAAGAAGTGCAGTCCAGAATAAAGTCTTCTCATACTTTATAGTTCCTGAAACCAAAATCTGCACCAATTGGTCCGTCACGAGCACCAATTCCCTCTATTACTCTTTCACATGGTCATCAACCAGTGAGCAACCTACATGAGGGATAATTTATAGCAGACAATTAGCCTAACAACCAGCCATCTTTGGGATGTCAGAGGAATTTGGAGCATCTGGGGAAAGCCAGCAGGTCATGAGAAACTCTGCACAGACAGCACAAGAGATCAGGATCAAACGCAGATTACTGGAGCAGTGTGGCAGCTGCTCCACCAGCAGCACTCTGTGTCATCCTTGATTTTAGCAACTTAAAATTGTGTAAAATTTCCCATGTAGCTATTATGCTTCATCTTGTAAACTGTTTCCAATAGCAACAAGCATTTCTATTTGGGAGATGCAGATGCTGGTTTACACCAAAGATAGACACAAAATGCTGGAGAAATGCTGGAGATGCGACACAGGCAGCACCTCTGGGTAGAAGGAATGGGTGACGTTTCGGGCTGAGACCCCTATTCCTTCCTCACACAGAAACTTATAACGCATCTGATACTTTTGTCCAACTTACAAGAATGCCACCTCAAAAAATAGCTTTATAATTCAGTGACTAACCATACCAATTTGGTGCGTTATTTCAAAGAGTAAAATTTAAATATTATGTAAGTTCATATGCTTTTAACCAGGAGCATCATGGTTTATCACTTGAAAATATTTGAGTATCACTTTCTAATTAATTTTTTGAAAAACCATAGAAAAATATGATTTAATTATATCATATGGCAGTTTAAATTTATTTTGGTTTAAATGTATTATTTATCCACTACTCTCTTAAAGGCTATAATGAATTCTGCTTTCCCTGCTGTTTCTTATAGATTTAATGTCCAAACAATTCACTGCATTAATTTGGCAGTCCCCACTACATTTCCTGCCAACATTAATTTTTCAGAGGTGATCAACTGCAGTCTCGGGATTTACCATAGATGAAAAGAAAATCTTCATTAAGAAAACCGAGCTGGTTCAGATGCATCCCCTGCAGCTGCCCACCTGCCCGGTTGGGAAAACGGACCACCGAGCAAAGTGTCTCTCCACCTGTGGAGTCAAACACCGAGACCTCAGCCTGAAACTCCAGCCCCAAAACATCATTACAATCTTTATTGGGGGGCATGACAGGAGCAGACTCTCCCTCCTGTCAACACTGGGGTTTTTTTTCCCCAATTACTGGAGATGCTAGAAATCTGAAATAAAACAGAAAATGCCAGAACTACTCAGTGGACTCAATAAGCTGTTTGGAAAAAAATTGTATGTAGGTGGTAATAATACATACTGCGGCAGACGGAGGAGAAAATCATTGGCAGGGTGTGGGCTTGTCCCTCTCATGCCCTCAGAGACTTTCTGGGGATGCTGTGGGAGGTGCCCTGCCACACCTGTCGGAGTGGTGGCCATGGGAATTGAGGGACATCGCGTCCTTGGGTGAATGTGTCCGTGGAGTGGGGCAGCTGGAGACACTGCAGCGGTCGAGGGAAATCGCATGGATCAGGCTCCACTGAAGACCTCAGAGAGGTCAGACGGTCACGTTGTTCAGACACAGATTAGAAGCGACACAGTGACAGATCAGTCGTGGAGAACACAGGCATCATTGCCAGGCCAGGCCAACACCTGCAACTCTGACACAATACTGCTGTCAGGACAACAGGCCTATAAGGCCAAGTTAAAACTCTACATTTTTAAGAACTTTGTAACTTGAAGGATATAAGACTGTGCCAGAAATATGGTGACGTTTACTACCTCAGTGTAATCTACAATTCATACACGCCTGTACTTGGTTATAATTGTGCTTTTGTACAGTGAGATTTTACCAAATTTTATGCAAAGAAAATCTCACTGCATCTAGGTACATGTAACAAAAAGTACCACTGAACTGCTGATGTTAACAGTTTCCCTCTCCACTTCCTGTTTTATTTCAAGGATTTAACAGATTTTTAATAAGAGTAAAATGTATTTTAAATTGCTGTTTATAAAAACAATTAAAAGCATTAAATGGAAGCCAAAACAAAACTTATCATTCCACCCTCATTGTTAGTTTTGGAATTTCCATTCAAATGAAATGAAAATCGATTTTAATACCAGGTTTGGTTTGTATTCGATCACAAAGGTGGGACTTGCCGGAGTAATACTGGGAAATCCCATGCATTTGGGCTCCAAGCACCATAGCACAGCTGTAAATGCATACATCAGGCTGCTCTTCACAGACTTGCAGCACTGTTCTAACTGGCAAGTAGCTGAATGCATGTCATGCTGCTCAACCTATAAAATACTTTCAAACCCAAATAAATACTTTAAAAGGAAATGGCCCAAAAGGGAAAAGCAAAGAATTGGAAATGTCAGAGCTGGCACAAATACAATAGATCAAATGCATTATTAGATAACACAAACTGCTGGATGAACTCAGTCTGTCAGGCTGCATCTGTGGAGGAAAATGGACAGATGAAAAAGGGTCCCAACCCAAAGTATAGTCCACCTATTTCCTTCCACAAGTGTTGCCTGACCAGCTGAGTTCCTCAGGCACTTTGTATTTTGCCCAAGACTCCAGCATTGACGTCTTGTGTGTCAAAATGACTATAATTTCATTTCACTATTTTGGAAATATTTGCCAAACACCAAACATCAACAACAGATTTTAAACATTTCCATTTTCCACATGAAAACAGTTATATATTTTTTAATGAAAAGAGACAAAATGTTGACATAAATTGGGAATTGCTTATTTGATATATAATGATTCAGGACTTGTGCAAGAAGCCCTACAATATGCACTTCTTGTGCCAAACATTAAGTGTAGGAAGAACTCAGAAGTTAGGCGTCATCTGGGAAGGGATTTGGGCAGGTGACATTCTGGGGAATGAAAGGTGACATGCCACGTCATGGCCTTTCTTCAGACTGATGCAGTTTCTGCACATTTGGAGTCTCTGTACTTCTGTACCGTACATCTCCACTTCTGACCACTTGATCACTTATGAATGGATCACTCTATTACTGACAGCTATGCCTCAGCTATCAAGTCTGCAAGCTCCAGATACTCTCAACACTTTCAAACAGAGGCTGGTGGGTATATGCAACTGGATGCCCGAGGAGGTAATTACTATGACAATATTTAAACAACATGTGGACAGGTATATGGATAGGAATGGTTAAGGGGATATTGGCCAAAGGCAGGTAGTTGGGACTGGAGTAGATGGGGCATCAAGGTCAGCATGGGCAAGTGGAACCGAAGAGCCTGTTTCCATAGTGTATGACTCAATGACTTATTCACTACTTAAACAGTGTCTGTGGCAATACCTCTTCCTTTTGAGTTGTTTGTCAACTGCTGAAGTATTTCCTTCATACAGTCAAAAGCCACATTTTGATTTAACAAGCTGCTGGGATGTTTTGATCCATCACAGGTAGACAAAGCAATAAAGGCAGCTTTTGGTACAATGGCCTTGGCACAATTAGTCAGAAAAGTGAGTATAAACATTAAAACATTATGCAACAGTTATACAAAATGTCAGTGAGGTCACACTTGGGAGTATTGTGTTCAGTTGTGGTCACCCTGCTATAGGAAAGATTCCATTAAAATGGAGATTGCAGAGAAGATGTACGAGGATGTTCCTAGATCTCAAGGGCCTGAGCTACAGGGGGGAGGTTGGGCAGACTAAGACTTTATTCTTTGGAATACAGGAAACCGAGAGGTGATCTTTTAGAGGTATACAAAATAATCAGGGGAATAGACAGAGAGAATGCACAGATTCGTTTAAATGGGGTTGGGTTATCAAGAACTAGAGGGCATTAAGGTGAGAGGGAACTCGTTTAAGAGGAACCTCGGGGAACTTTTTCGTTAATCGGATGGTGGGTTAGGGAACGAGAATGAGCTGCCAGAGGAGGTAATTGAGACAGGTCCAAGAACAACATTTAAACGACATTTGGACAGGTACATGGATAGGAAGGGCTCAGAGGGATGTTGGCCAAACGGGGATAAACGGGACCAGTGTTGATGGGACATCTTGGACGGTGTGGGCCGAACGGCCGAACCCCCCCAGACCCCGACCGTCGCTACCGGGGACATCGGCAATCCTGGAAGCTGCCCTCCCCGCCCACTGTAAGCACCAACAAGCCACCTACCTGCGATAGTCAACGCTGCCGCCCGTAGCCCGGCGCCGCCGCCCGCCTGATCCCAACTTCAGGCCGCGGTTGTGCGTCGCGCGGAATCCGCATAGGCCCCGACCGCGGGATCTCGCGAGAAGGTAGCGCGCCTGCGCACATTGATCTGCCGGCTGAAGCCTCTCGCTACCGCGCAGACTCCGCTGCCGGCTGCCGGCGTTTGCGCCCGCGCACTCCCCACCGGCGGCTGCCAGCACTCGCGCACGCGCACTCTCTTCAATCGGCTGCCGGTTACCGGCACTCGCGCACGCGCACTCTCCCCTATCGGCTGCCGGCTGCCGGCACATGCGCCTGCGCACTCTGCGCTGCCATCTGTTGTCTGTTGCCGTCACTGGGTCCGAATGTTGAATTCAACAATCTCTATGTCAAGAGTATTTCATTATCAGACGTACTGAATCGGAACAATGACATTCTTAGACAAAGGGACACAAAGTGCTGGAGTAACTCAGCTGGGCGGACAGCATCTCTTTGCAGGACATGATCGGGTGACATTTCGGGTCGAGAACCTTCTTCAGACACTTCTTGGCCATTCATACTTACAGCAGCACAACAACAGGTTTGTGAACACAGAAATCAATAGATAGCATAATAAACAAAAACACTTCAGTAAATATAAAACATCCAATATCGTGCAGAACTAAAACAAAAGCTTGAAGCAGTTGTGATATGAGGCTCTAACTGCAGTATTACCATTTTCTCTCTCCATAGAGACTGACTTGTTAGAGGTCTGTTTGATTGAAGGCTTCCAGAACCTGCCATTGATCTCCAGTCTGGAATAAAATTAAATTCACTGTCATGTTTACCAGTCCGGTGAGGTGCAGGTACAACTGAAATCATCAGCAATATCACAGGCACATGGACTCAGACAACACACAGCAACAAATTATACAATATTTAGGCCTAACATTTCTGATAGAAACAAGACTGTGTAAAGATACAAGACAGTGCAAAATACAAGGGGAAAAATAAGGCCATTGTAGTGCAAGGTGGTGTTCCGTTGTCAAGGTAGGATTAGGACAGCTGCTGGCGAGGCTGCCACACGCGGCACCACCTGATGACATCGATGGCATGTTTGTAGGTAGGAACTGCAGATGCTGGTTTAAGCCGAAGATAGACACAAAATGCTGGAGTAACTCAGAGGGACAGGCAGCATCTCTGGATAGATGGAATGGGTGAAGTTTCTAGTTGAAACCCTTCTTCAGACTCTTCAGAGGGCATGACCCGGATGGTGGGGATTCTGAAGATACAGTGTAGACGCCACCTTCTTGAGACAGCACCTCCTGTAGATGCTTTTGATGGAAGGGCAGCGGTTGTGTCTGTGATGAATCAGGTTGAGTCCACCACTCTCTATAGCCTGCCCTGTCTGTTGGAGTTGCCATACCAGGCCATGATACGAACGGTCAGGATACTTTTTAAAGTGCATCTGTAGAACTTTATTAGTGACTTGAGACTATCCGAATCCCTTTAAACTTCTGTTCTCTTTTTGGTCTGTATCCCTCAGCCCCAATTTCCAGCCCTCTCTACCCTAATACCCTAATACATACTTGGCCTCCGTAAATTGTCCCTAGTGCATAGGGAGCGGATGAAAATGTGAAATAACATAGAACTGGTGTGAATGGGTGATCGATTGTATCTTTCAATCAATCTCTAACCTCCTGAAAGTTCAACTGAGCAAACCTGCTCCATCATCTCCCAGATTTTTCATTTTGTCTCCACTGTTCTCCATCTGTTCTCTCCGCTCCTTGTCCTTCTTTGCAACTTAACATATTCACATTTTTTTCCTGGTTCAGGTGAAAGACCAGTAACCTGAAACATTCTCTCTCCCAGACAGTATCATCCCTGAGCAGTACCACTCCTTTATTTTTAATTTATCATTTACTTCTGCCTGACAATCCATTTTTTAAACTTTTGAACTGAGAGACGGCGTTTATGACAGTCCTCACTGTGGGATATTTTGATTTAACATCTTACTCAACAGATAGGATCCCCCAACACCATTGTCCTTCCTCAATGCTCTACTGGATTTTCAGTGAGAAATCGCTAAAGTGGCGGTTGAAATGAAGATCTGTGTTTTTAATTATATCAATACATTTCGAAGATGAAAGCCTATATTGGGTTTCATCACTGAACAATAAAGAAAATCTAAAAATAATAGAACTTGCTCACAAAAGGTTTTCCAGACGAGACACTTGGAGCTACAGATGCTAGAATCTTGAGCAAAGCACCAAGTGCTGGAGCACCTCAGTCTGAAGAAGGGTCCTGTCCAGAAACGTTGCCTATCAATGTTCTCCAAAGCCGCTGCCTGACCCACTGAGTTGCTTCAGCACTTTGGCAACTCAAAACATTTGCCACGTTATCAACAAATGTTTTTTTGTGAATTTTGACTTCGGAACATTATACCAGTATAATCATTCTTGTCTAGAACATGGAAACAGCTCATTCCAAGCATAGTCAGTTATTCAATTAGATCACAGTTGTGCATTAGTCCTGATTGAATTTGCAACTTTCAATAGCCATGCTAGACTAAAAGGTCAACTTCTTCTTGAGAAGAAAGCTTGAGATATTTAAGCTCTTTGTGAAGGAATGCCTCCATCTCTACTACTGCCATATCTCTTGTTCTGGACTCCCAATACCGGAGGAAATAATTTCTCCCCGTGACACTTTGGAACTGGCTGCTGCAAGTTCTATTCCAAGCATCACCAGAAGAGGTCACTGATGACACACAAACATCTTGTCTTGAACAGCAGATCTTTCGGAACCATCTCCCGTGTTTAACTACATTCATGGCCTCATGAACCTTAAAACACATAAACTGTTGATAGCCGTATTTTGTTTGAATTGGATTGAAGGATACGGGATGAAAGCCAGCCCTTGGGCCCATCGATACCACGCTGTCAAACAATCACCCGTTAACACCAGTTCCATGTTATCCCACTTTTGCATGCACTCCCAATTCACCAGGGGCAATTTACAGAGGACAATTAACCTACTAACCAACACATCTTTGCGATGGGGAGGAAATCAGAGCACTCGGAGGAAACCCAGGCGGTCACAGGGAGAACATGCAAACTCCAAACAGATAGCACTCGAGGTCAAAATCAAAACTGGATATCTGGTGCCGTGAGGCAGCAGCTCTATCAGCTGCGCCACTGTGCCACCGCGTAACAATTAATTTTCAGTCAGTGGGATATCAACTTTGTTATATTTTCAGAGTTTCTTGCAAATTATGTTTTCAAAAACAAAAACAGTTGGAAGTTCTCAGTTGGTCAGGGGGCATCTGTGGAGAGACCGATCAGACCAAATCCAATCTCCCAGCACTGGGTCCGTGGCCTCATTAACCTTAAAACAGTTGAACATGTTCCATTTAAATGTGACAAGGGTTTTTGCCTCTCAACCTTTTAAGACAATGAGCACTTATGGATGTAAAGGTTTGGAGAAACAAGGAACTGCAGATGCCGGTTTACCAAGGATGGACAAAAAGTGCTGGTGTATCTCAGCGGGTCAGGCAGCATCTCTGGAGAAAAAGGATGGGTGATGTTTTGGGTCGGGTCAGGTCGGGTTTCAGATGGGGTCGAGTTGAGTCTGCCAGCCTTTACATCCTCAGACCTACAAATTTTCAGTCTTTGTAACATC
Source organism: Okamejei kenojei (assembly GCA_035221665.1). NCBI lineage: Eukaryota > Metazoa > Chordata > Chondrichthyes > Rajiformes > Rajidae > Okamejei > Okamejei kenojei. Next base: position 14,517,128 of record CM069148.1, on the reverse strand, counting down.
CTCGTAAATCCCCTGTGCACACTCTCCTGTGCAATCATGTCTTTCCTGTAATATGGTGGCCAGAACTGCAAATCTGCACACTATCCTCAACCTATGGCTGAGAAAACATTGTATACAGTATATTTCTTGTCAAACTAAAGATGCAGTTCATTCCTTGTTGTTGGTGTCCTTGGTGGATCGTCATCCTATAAGCTGAGAGTCATAGAGTCCTACAGCACAGAAACAAGCCCTTCGGGCAAAAACATCTATGCCAACTAAATCCCATTAGCCTGTGTTTGGCCTTGTAGAAACCTTCCCAGTACATCACCTCTCATTTCTCTGGATCTTCTTCTTGCGAATGAAACATAAACCAAAGGAATATTTAGATCTCAAGCTGGGTGTTGAGAAGCCAGGTTGTTGTCTCTGCGTAAATGTCTGCCAGATCCTGAGCTCCATTTTGTGGGTGGTACAGCGGGCACCCAGAGATTACATGGTTGGCTGTCTGTTCCGCATTCACAGGCTGGGCTCTGGCGGAGCCCCCATCTCCACATGCTGGCATTGAAACGCCCAACTCCAGTACGAAGTCTGTAAAGCTTCACCCATGCTCCTCTGGGGAGGTCAGACCCTGGGCAGCTTTTATCTGGTGAAGAGATGTAGCTGTGTAATGGAGATGAGGTTGCCTTCCACTCCTGTGACCACTTGGTGGTTATCCAGTGTGCTTTTGTCTGAAGAAGGGTTTCGACCCGAAACGTCGCCTATCTCCTTCGCTCCTTAGATGCTGCTGCACCCGCTGAGTTTCTCCAGCCTTTTGTGTAACCCTCGATTCTCCAGCATCTGCAGTTCCTTCTTTAATATTTAATGCTTTTGTCTCAGTTGGCTGGATGGATGCTAGGAGTTGTTTTCCATGTGGAGGAAAGGAGTTGACGGGACTTCAGTCGGGGTGGCCTCTGCTCTCTGCTGATAGCCTGATGGAGGAGGTGATCTGGGTCCATGGCACAACGAGATAGTGCCAGAGTTGCTGCTTGCCTTTGGATCCCTGCAGGTGGGATGCCTGCAAGTATAGGGAGCTGCTCGACTGGAGTAGGTTGAAGGCACCCAGTGATGGTTCGCAAGGTGCTGTTCAGGCTCGTGTCTTCTAGGCTAGTATGTCTACTTCTACTCCATACGGGTGCACAGTACTCAGCTGGAGCATACACAAGAGCTAAGGCAGAGGTACGAAGTGTTGATGGACTGGCTCCCCAACTTGTTCCTGCCAGGCTTCGGATGAGGCCACTCTGGATTAAATCCCATTTCCCATTGTTCTGCCTGTCTCTATCCTCCCGCACTTGAAATGTTCTTCTGCATGGCCAACATCATCTGCAAACCTCTTTCCCATTTAGCTGTAAATCACTAACAAAGACAACTAAAAGGAAGGGACTCTGTACTGCACCCTGTGGAAACCCCCAGTGTTAATAAGGGTCAAGAACATTTAATTGTCTTATGCACCAGCAATGGATCTGTGAAATCCTTACCTTCTGCTGCTTTGCAGGCACATTAATGCAACAAGACAACAAATATACATTGCTTGTTTTCACCGATCAGGGCATGGAGTATAAAACTTGGGCTGTTACGGTGCAATTGTATAAAACTTTGGTTAGGCCACACTTGGAGTGTTGTGTGTGGTCTGGTTTCCACGCTATTGAAAGGACTTCTTCTTCTTTCGTATGGCGTGCACAGCCTAAAGTTGTCGGACAACTTGTTCTATTTGATCTTATTTGATTGTGCACGCCGGGTTGATTGCATTAGTCGAAACAGGGCGGACCACGTGAAGGTTGCAATCTCCCACCCCATTGAAAGGACATGCAGACTGGAGTGGGTGCAGAAGAGGTTCAGAAGAGATTCACTAGATTGTTGTCTGGATTAGAGAGTGTTAGCTATCAGGCCAGGTTGGGCAAATTTGGATTGTTTTATTGTTTTCACTGCAGCTGAGGTGCGACCTGATTGTAAGATTGATGAGAGGCACAGATAAGGTAGACAGTCAGAGTCTTTTTCCTAGGATGGAAAAAACAAATCCTAGTGGTGGCGTGGGTTTAAGATGAAAGGAAGAAAGGTTGGTGAGGGCATGATTATTTCACTGATAGGGTGAAAGCAGATTGAACAGAGGGATGAGCTGTGAACAAGGTTATTTGGTCAGTGAGCAAATGGGAGCAGTTGGAGAGTGGAAGCATGGGCAGACGAATGTGAGAGTTACAAAATATAGACCGGGAAGACATGCTCATCGGGTTAGACTGGACATGTTCTCCACTTGCAGAGAGAAAAAAAGAACAAAAAAGAAGGAAAAATAAACAAGGGGCGGCTCAGTAGCGCAGCAGCAGAGTTGCTGCCTTACAGCGTTAGATACTGACTAAGGGTGCTGTACGGAGTTTATATGTTCTCCCTGTGACTGTGTGGGTTTTCTCCGGTGCTCCGGTTTCCTCCCACATTCCAAAGACGTACAAGTTTGTAGGTTAATTGGCTTCTGTAAATTGTCCCCAGTGTGTAGGATAATGCTCATGTATGGGATGATTACTGTATGGCACGGACTCAGTGGGCTGAAGGGCCTGTTGTATCCTTAAATTCTAAAGTCTAAAGCTGAGCTTATCTCACAAATGGATGACTGTCGCAGAGAGGGAAATCAAGAGGTTGTAGAATTCAGTATCGAGATCGGAAGGCTGCAATGTTCCCAGACGGAAGATGAGGTGTTGTTCCTAGGCTTGCGTTGAGCCTCGCTGTGACAGTCCAGGAGCATGTTGTAGATGCCAAAGAGGAGACAATAGATGAGGTAAATGCATCCTCATGAGCAAAACGCAGTGCTGGAGGAATTCTGCAAGTCAGGTCGCATTTGTGAAGGGAATGGACAGACAATGTTTCAGGTCGGACCCTTCTTCAGACTGATTGGAGTGAGGGGAGAAAGCTGGGAAAGAGATTGGGGCAGAACTTGCGATAGATGGATACAGGTAGGGAGGGAGTGGCAGTGAATGGCAGATGGGTGGTGTTAGTGACAAAAGCTCAGAGTGAAAAGCTTCTTTTGACTTCTTTTCAGTTCTGACCTGAAACATTAGAATATGGAATAGTACAGCACAGGAACAGGCCCTTTTACCCGCAGTGTCCCTGCTGAACAAAATGACACATGAAACTCCTCTGCCTGCAAGTTATCCATTCATTCCCTGCATGTCCATGTGCCTTTCTAAAAGCCTGTTAAATGCTTGCCTCTGCCACCACCCCTGGCAGTACCCACCACTTTCTCTGTGCATTAAAAAACTTTAAAAATGCGATCGCATATCTCTGTTAAATTTTGCCCTTCTCACCTGGAACATTGACTCTGTTTCCCTTCCCACAGATGCAGCCTGACCTGCTGAGTATTTCCAGTAATTTCTATTTTTCTTTTAAAGGCAATGCGCAAATTTAAGGTTGGTCTGCCACAGTGTTGCCATGTTGTGTTTGCTTAATAGGGTTACTCCCCAAGCATTGTGGGATATGGGGATTAGATTGGTATGTGGATGAGATGCAGGATTAGTTATGATCTGATTAGTACATATTATTTCCTTCTCATCAATATTCTGAATCAGAAAGTAACTATAAGCAACGTTAAGATTTTAACTTTTATTTTTGATAGCATCAGGGCTTGCGAACAATACACACATTTAAAGACAAATGAGAAACTTAATCTCAAAAATAAATTATATAAATAACAATAAATATATCTCAGCTAGTATTTATTTCAGGAAATCTATATGTAAGATTGCCAAGGTATGGTTAAAATATTATTAAATAAAGTAAGTTGTAACGTTAAGTACTTGGAGACACAAGAAAGTGCAGGTGCCGGAATCTTAAGCAAAACACAAAGTGATGGAGGAACTTTGTGGGTCAGACAGCTTCTGTGGAGGGAATGGGAAGGCGACATTTCGGGTCCGGACACTTCTGACGTAGTGGGGAGAAAGCTGGAAAAGAGAGATGGAGGCAGGACAAAGCTTGGCAAGTGATAGGTGGATACAGGTGAGGGAGGTTTGATTGGCCGATGGGTGGAGTAAGTGACAAAGGATAGAGGTAAAAAGGAGACAAAATGTGTCAGATAAGATGAGATGAGGAGGAATAAAGCTGGAGGGATATGGATGGAAGGGGTCAGGAGGGGGAGGAGAACAACGGGATAAAATGGAAATGTGGGACTCAGGTCCCCCATTAAATACTTGTACCTTGGAACAGTCGATATTATTTGGGATCAGACAGTGTCAGGATCACTATACAACTCATAGATCCTCAAAATGGATTGTACTGAATGTTAGTTAGATAGGAAAGGTTTAGAAGGGTAGGGGTCAAATGTTGGCAAATGGAATGCTTGGATGGGGCATCTTGGCCTGCATGGAAGAGTTGGGCCGAAGAGCCTGTTTTTGTGCTGTATGACACTATGGTCAACTCTGAAGATCAGAAAGATCCAATCTCGCTTCTTTCTCAGCTTCCTCGAAGTCACCAGCAAGGAACACCTCCTACTTCGAGGTCTTGGTGGCTACTAGCGATTTCTTCCCTATATCCGGGGGTATGGGGAAGTGCAGATGATGCCCTCTGTCCCGGTAGATTTTCTGCAGCTGCATCATTAGGAAGGACTTCAACAGCCGTGTGCAAACTCTCCATGATCTTCTCAAGCCACTGCATCCTCTTCCATTCTTGCAGAAAGCGGCCCCTGTCATGCATCTCCTGATGTTCGCTCACCGTTCTCCTCCTGCAGAGAGAAGATGGTTAATTATACAAGCTCCGACCGTTCTAATATCCTTGTAATATACTTGTATATCTGCTGAATTACCCTCTGGGATTCCCCTCACAGGGTAGCATCCAGGACATGCTGCAAATGATGACGACAAGTCCAACTTGTGCCAGGTTTAAGGAAACCATCTTCTCTGCAATTAACAAAGCAAAGAATGACCATTTATTGACAGGTTACAGATCATACAATTATTACTGACTTTCAGCCCATGCCAGCTCTCTCTTAGACCTATCCAGTTTGGCTCAATTTCAGCATGTTGCTGAATACTCTATTAAGTTTCTACAGGTGTTTGATTGAGAACATACTGTTTATATGTTCATTAGTCATTGGAGCAGAATTAAGCCATTCTGCCCATCGAGTCTACTCCGCTATTCCTTCATGGCTGATCTATTTTTCCCCCTCAACTACATTCTCTTGCCTGCTCCCTGTAACCTTTGACACCTTTGCTAATCAATAACCTGTCAATCTCCGCTTTAAAAATACCCAATGACTTGGCCTCCACAGCCGCCTGTGGTAATGAATTCCACAAATTCATCACCCTCTGACTAAAGAAATTCCTCCTCATCTCCTTTCTAAAGGTACGTCCTTTTATTCTAATTGGTTGTATGTATCATGGCCTAAACTAGTCACTCAAATGTCCAGAAATGAAGGAGGCTGCAGAAAGTGGTGGACATTGCACAGTCTATTATAGGATCTGACCTCCCCACTATCGAAGGGATCTACAGGAAGTGCCACCTCAAACATTATCAATGACCCACACCACCCTGGCCACACTTTGGTCTCACTGCTACCATCCAGAAGAAGGTACAGGGGCCTGAAACCCATGACCTCCAGGTATAAGAACAGAATCTTCCCATCAACCGTCAGACTGTTGAACCACCCTGCACAGCCCTAACCACAACCCAACCTCCGCAACGAGCTACTGTGGACTTTTGTTATGTTGCACTACATTGCTTTGTACTGTTATGGTCTGGTTTCCTAGTATTGCTGATAATTGATTGTGTTATTGAATAATATATATAACTGTTGTGTTATTGCATTAAGGGGCCTGCAAAGCTGCAGCAAATAAGAATTGAATTGTCCCAGTGACGGTGCCGATGACAATTAAACATTCTTCACTCTCGAATCCCTGAAAACCCCATTAAAGTATTCATCCCCTGGACAGTCTGAAGAAGGATCCCGGCCCAAAATGTTACTTATCCATGTTCTTAAGAGAAGCTGCCTGATCTGCTGAGATACTCCAGTACTTTGTGTCCTTCCCTCAATAAACCTTGGCTGAATGTGCTTTATTTTACCCTTTCAGGCTTCACCTTCCAGATTGCAGCAACTTGTTATATTAATAGTTTATTTTTCATGTAGCGTAGAGCATAGAACAGTTAAGCACAGGAACTGTCCCTTCAACCCACGATGTCCGTGCCGAACGTGATGGCAAATACTTTTAACTTCTATTGCTATTCACTTTGCATCAAGGACTTGCATTTCTGTTGCCCCCCCCCCGCCATCACAACTACAAGATATACTAAAAGGCTTTGTAACGCACATTATCTTTCTGGTGCAGTCATTGCTGTAATGACGAAACACAGGGATCCCAATTGTACACTGCAAGATCCCAAAAGGTATGTGACAATGGCCAGAAAATTTGTTTCATAAGACTCACAGAGTCATATAAGACGTAAGCAGGCCCTTTGGCCCAACTCGTCCATGCCGACTACAATGCCCCATTAAAGCTAGTCCCATTGTCCTGCATTTGGATCATATCTTTCTGAACCATTCCTATCAATGCACTTGTCTAAATGTCTATTTATATGTAGGAATTATACCTACTTCAAATAATTCTTACTGCAGCTAGTTCTATCCTTTCATCCTCTGTGTGAAAAGTTGCTCTCAGGTTCCTATTAAATTTTTCCCATCTTACCTTCAACCCATGCCCTTTTGATTCCCCACCCTCAAGAATAAGACATCCTATTTATTCCACATGATTTTGTATACCTCTATATGATCTCCCTTCAATCTCCTGCATATCAAGGAATAAAATCCTCGCCTGCCCAACCTCTCCTTACAGCTCAGACCCTTGAGTTCTGGCAATAACTTTGTAAATCTTCTCTTCAGTTTCATTGATAGTAATTGAGGATTAATGACTATTTATGGAAAATGAAGTATTCCCCTGCTCTTAATCAGTATATCTTCATTGTGGAGGGATCAATGCAGATATGTATTAGATAATCTTGCATCATGCAATAATTACAAATGCTTCTTAATGCACATGTCAACTGTCCGCAGATAATGTATGGTATTGGTTTCACATCTCATCAGAAAGACAGCACCTCCTAGACTTCAGTTACTCTCAGTACCCTATCAATCTGCCCACCAAGTTTGGCAATATATATATATCAACTGTGGGTATCGAACCCAGACCAGTTCAGAGGCTAGACCTCGGCATCACAAAGTATGAGCCTAACACAAAATGCTGGAGTAATGTAACGGGGTCAGGCTGCGTCTGTGGGTGGAATGGGCAGGCAATGGGGAACCTTCTTCAGACTGATTATAGTGGGGAACAAAATCTGGAAAAGTGAGGTGGGAGCAGGACAAAGCCTGCAAGTGATAATGGATGCAAGTATGGGGGGGGGGGGGGGGGGGGGGGGGGGTGGCAGATGGCTGAAGATAATGACAAAGATAAAGAGGAGACAAAAAGTTGCCAGATGTGGAAAAAAGCGTAATGAAATACAAAAAGCCATACGGAGGGATATGTGGAAGGGGACAGTGGAAGGGGAAAAGGGGCGGGATAGTGGGGGAAATGGGTGCGTGCCATGGTAGGGGTGAGCAAAAGATAGAGAGAAGGGATGCGGAGATATTAGTTCAAATTAGAGAATTCAATGTTCATATCATTGGGTTGTGAGCTACCCAAACTGAAGAACAGTCTGAAGAAGGTTCCCGACCCGAAACGTTGCTAATCCGTTCCCTCCACAGATACTGCCTGACCCACTGAGTTCCTCCAGCAGTTTGTGTTTTGCTCAGGATTGCAGCATCTGCAGTTCATTGTCTCTCCATCGCAAAGCATGCACTTTTACAAATGTCAGCTTCCAGCTATACCTTTGGCGCTCTTTCATCAATCGGTGAAAGTGATCTCAAACTCCCAACTTTCTACCACATAAGTACAGTCACTTACCAATTCCTCAAAAGTCGTTGTGCAGACTTCCAAGTCCAACTTCAGAAGAGCTCCTGCAGCTACTTTTCGATTTGCCCACTGCTGGTGATTGTGTTGGTGCATCTTGATGTGAAAGCAGCTCCCTTATATAAGGGGTTTGGAACCCATGCATCAACATTCTTTTTGTTCGAGCTGATGTCAGAGTGATGTCTTCCCAAGAGGCAAGACGCAAAGTCCCTGAATATGGGACGGAGCAGAGGGAAGTAATTCCCGATTGCTCCGAGTTTCTGAACTGGAAGTGAAGCTATGACATCAGTCCTTTCACAATGTAGATTTACAACAATGACCCTTGACATTGACCTTTTAGTTTAAGGTTGTGGTATTGTTCAAAGATCGGTAGGTTTTTCGTTCCTTATTCCTTTGGCCGAAGTATAAGCTGTTGAGTGCATTACTTTTAACAGTTAACAAAAGGTTGATTACATTGGAAACGTGTGTGGTTGGGATGTATCCCACAGAAAAAGCGCGTGCCTGATTTACAGAGGCCAGTTAGTTTCTCCAGGGTTACTGATGTACAAGAGTTCTCACAGTGCAGAGATGAAGTATTCAGCCAAATCGCAGTACCTCAGCGTGAGTCACAGCAGAGATTCAACTAAAGGTCCGTCAGTGAAAAAAAAAATTCATGTTATTTATTTCAATTTATACTGATACGTCCAAAGGGAACCTTGTAATTTAGGACCAATAGAACAGTACAGCACTGGAACAGGCCCTTCGGCCCACAATGTCCATGCCAAGTTAAACTAATCTCCTTTGCTACATCTGATCCATATCCCTCTATTCCCTGCATATCCATGTGCCTATTCAAAAGCCTCCAAAATGACAGCATTATATCTGCCTCCACCGCCACCCATGGCAGCGCATTCCAGGCACCCACCTCTCTCTGTTTTAGAAACTTCCCCACACATCTCCTTTAACTTTTGCACCTCTCACCTTAAAGCTATGTCCCCTCTAGTTCTTGATATTTTGACACTGGGAAAAAAGTCTGACTATTTACCCTAGCTATGCTTCTCATAATTTTATTTTATTGTAGTTTTGTATGGTTTGTCCAACCCATCCTTACAGGTAATACCCTCTAATCAAGGCAGCATTCTGGTAAACCTCTTCTTCATCCTCTCCAAAGCCTTTACATCCTTTCCATAATGGGAGGACCAGAACTGCACACAATATTCCAAATGCAGCCCATCTAAGTCCTATAAAGCTGCATTTTGACCTCCTTGACTGCCCGGTTACAGGTCCCTCAGCCTACCATGTCTCTGCTGAACATGATACTAAAATAAACTAATCCCCTCTGCCTCCATATGATCCAGATCCCGCCATTCCCTGCATATCCAAGAACCTATCTAAAAGCATCTTAAACGCCACTACCATATCTGCCTCCACCACCATCCCTGGCAGCAGGTTCCAGGTGCCCACCACTCTCTCTGTGAAAAAAGACTTGGCCTGCACATTTCTTTTAAACTCTTCCGCCTCTCACCTTAAACCTATCCCCTTAAGTCTTTGACATTTCCACCCTGGGAAAGAAGTTCTGCCTATCTGCCCCATATATACCACTATCACCATCAAGAATTGTTCATGCCCACCAAGTTAGCAATCTGAGCCAGTCCCATTTGCCTGCATTTGGCCCACAGCCCCCTAAACTCTTCCCATCCACATACAGTACCTGTCCAAATGTCTTTTGAACAATGAAATTGTATCTGCTTCCATGGGTTCCTCTGGCAGCTCGTTCCATGTAATTAGGACCTTGAGCATTGAATTTTCTCAATTCTGTTAACCCTTACTGTCTCCTCCCCTTCCCACCTCTCCCTCAGCCCTCGGGCTCCTCCTCCTTTTTCCTTTCTTCTCCCCGCCCCCCCTCACCTCCCATCAGTCTGAGGAACGGTTTCGGCCCGAATCGTTGCCTATCTCCTTCGCTCCTTAGATGCTGCTGCACCCGCTGAGTTTCTCCAGCCTTTTGTGTACAAATGTAATTAGGGATGAACGATAAATATGACTTTTTCAATAAAACTTGGATTCCCTGAGATTACTAAATAGATTCCCTTTTCCATCACAGAAGCCATTCCAGATAAAGAGCAATGGTGAGAAATCATGAGGGTTCAGAGATTTAGCAGGGAGCAGTGGTGATCTTCAATGCCCTGTGAAAGAAATGGAAGCAAAGCTTACCCTAAATAAATTGGCTGTTGAATTTCATCCCGGCCTACTATGGATTTATAGTGATCTGAGGAAGTCGAAGGTGTTACAAGTCCTTCCCAGGTTACAGATTTTTGTACAACCTGGATATATAAGCAAGTATTTGGGAGATGGGCGGGAGGGATTTGCCAGATGCTATGAGGCTGTAGACATCTTCAGCCAGGTGGGAACTTGATTCATGACCACATTTCCGGGTTGCTAAGCGTTAGGGTAAAGGAAAACTGTCCGTAACAGAACCCTATCATAACCTGAGAACAATCCTAATGCAGGAGCAAATGACAAGAGTGAGATTACTCAACTGTGGTTGACACATTTTCCTAATTTTCCTCCTGATATAGAAGGCCATTTGGCCCACCCATATGCTGGCTCACAGTGCAATCCCATTCCCCCATTTATTTCCCTCCACTATTTCCTCTACTCTTCTCCTAACACCCATCTACAGAAGGGACGATTTACCATGGATACTTAACTTACTGACCCGCACGTCTTTGTGACGTGCGAGGAAACAGGAGCACATGGGGGACATCCACGGTGTCTCAGGGAGAACATGCAAACTCCACACAGAAAGCATGGAAGGTCAGGATTGACACCAAACTGCTGATTCTGTGAAGTATCAGCGCCACCCGCTGCGCTAGTGTGCTGTAAAATGAAACTTGATGTGGAATGTCGATGGAAAAGGAAATGCTGGAAACACTCAACACGTCAGGCAGCATATGTGGAGAGAAAAACTGAGTTAATGTTTCAGGTCCAAAACCTCTTGGCAGGTGAGGGTTCTGATGAACGGTGACATGGGAGATGGCAGATGCTGGAAGCTTGAGTAAAAAGTAAACTGCTGGAGGAATTCAGTGGGTCAGGCAGCTTCCGTGAAGGGAAAAGGAGAGATGATAATTCAGGTCAGGATCCTTCTTCAGACGGGTGATGGGTCCTGACCCAAAACATCATCTGTCCTTTACCCTCCATAGATGTTGCCTGAACCACTGAGTTCCTCCAGTACCTTGTTTTCTGATGAAGGTGCTCGGACAGAAAATGGTGCAGAAAACAGGTGACTCTTGTGTTCACCTCAGTGTTATCTACCATTCCCACACTTTTGTATTTATGTATGATTGTGCCTATATGTAGTAAGATTCTTACTGAACTGTATGCAAAGAATGTCACTGTACTTAGGTATATGTGATAATAAAGTACTATTGAACTATTTACTCTGCCCCTCTCTCCATAGATGCTGCCTGACCACCCGAGTGTTTCCAGTTTTTTTTTCTGTTTCTCATTCAGACATTCAGCATATGCTGTTGTGGTTGTTTGACGGGAACACTGACGTGTTGACTTGCAATAATGAAAAAGAAACATGTCATTTCGGAGACAAGAATCTTCCCAACTTTATTGAGCCAAAATACATTTCACCAGTAATTAACTCATTCATGGAAGCATTGAAAAAATGCCAAGTTGTGCTATTTCAAATGTAACCCTGTAAAACTTTCTCCACTCAAATAACTTGGAAGATGTGAGTGAGAAAAAAGTTGCTGAGCAATATAATGAGCCTTGTTCAACAGAGAGCATCATCTTGTAAAGGTTACAGTTCATGGAAAAGTAAATAACCTCTAAGTTTTAAAAACATCTCGGGCTATGTATTAGTATTTCTGGCAGGGAGTAATACTTTTGAATTTCCACATGAAAGGAAGGTTTTATGTCTTGGCAAACCATAGCAGAGGCCACGGGGGCACTTGACAAGAAACTTGGCATCAGATGTCAACGTGTCCCCTGTGGTTTTCTGCCCAGTAATGGTCACACTGTGGATGTTGGTCTCTGTGCCAGGGTTCCTGCTGACAAGGTCACATCATACAATCTGTGGCTCCAATTTACTGATGTCTTCACAGAGGTTATACCTCGGTCAAAGGAGACTCAGTCTCACATCACCCACAATTGGAGATGAATCTGTCGTTACAACGGACTTGGCCGCAGCGTGAGATTCAGCAAAGAATTGCGCAACAAGAGAATGTCTTAATCTCACAAATAATCTTGGTGCAACCATATCATACGAAAAGTGCATTTTTACAAAGTTATAAATTATGCAAAACATAAATTACAAAGAATAAATATGCACCTTATACTGTAGGAAAATACATTACTTTCATTTTACATAAATTACAAGTCCATAAAAGATTCTATAAAGTGTCAACTCTAAAGCTGCATTCACAACACACAGAGAGAATCCTTCTTGTGTTTTGTACATCAGTGTCACAGTAAGGCTAGTGTTATTACACCACCTCCAGGTGCTGCTGGAAAAGAGGTGTCTTTTTGTAGATCATCCTTGAGTGGCTTGCTAGATCGAGTGAGGGAACAGATTCCTAATAGTCAGCTGCATCAGTGTGGAATGAGAAAGCACACAGAAGGCTGACTGGATATCCTTCCCTTGAAGAACATCACTGAACCAATTGAACAAAAGATTTGCACTTGCAATAGTGCTTTCCTCAAACACCCAATAGACAATGAAGCTCATTTTAAGTGAAGTCACTGGTTCAACATCTTCCTGTATAGCAAGCTCTCATAAGCAGCAAATAATGTGTGATATGAAATTGTTTTGTAGATAGAGTCATATGATCATATGATCAAATGGGTCCTTCTAATTCCACTACCTCCTCAGGCGGCCTGTACCCGATATCAACCAACCACTCTGCATAACATTAACTTTCCCTTCAGGATCCCCTTTAGAACTTCTTCCTCTCATCTTAAACCTATGCCCTCTTGTTTTTGATATCACTACCGTGTAAAAATAGATTTAGACTAGGAAAGATGCAAAATGCTGGGGTAACAGCAGGTCAGGCAGCATCCTTGGAGATCATAGATAGGTGATGTTTTGGGTCAGGACCCTTCTTCAGGACATTTTGGGTTGGGCCCCTTCTTCAGTTCTTTACACTACCCTCTCGTAATCTTAAATACGACCATCAGGTCTCACCTCAGCCTCATTTACCTCGGGGAAAACAAGTCAAGTTTGTCTAATCTCTCCCCTGAATGAAAACCCTCTTCCATCTCTCCTCATGAACAACCAAAGAAGTTGTTCATTGAAGCTACAATATTGGCCTAGAATGCTGGGGAAATCATCATTGGTCATCAACACTGTGCTGTTGGATCTTTTACATGACCCAAGATGACTCTTCAGTTTATCGTTTTGGCCAAACAACAGCATAGACTAATTATTGTAAGATCTGGTGGATGAATACCTAGAGTGTAAAGGGCCTGTCCCACTTAGGAGACCTAAACAGCAACCTCTCGTGACCTTGCCCGCCACCCAAAAAAAAAAAATCAAGGTCGAGGTGACCTGGAACCCCCTACCACCTCCAACGCATATGTTGAAAACCTTCCTTGACTATGAAGAAAACCGGCTTCGACTAGACCTGCGACTAAAAAATTATCCTATTATAGGCAACCTATTTTTAGTCGAGGCCGGTTTTAAACATGATGAAAAAACAGCAGCAACCTAGATGAAGCCTCGACCACGCGGAAACCACTTTCGGCCATTAGGGAGAGTGACCAAAACCTCCTGTGACCTCTTGGAAACCTTCGGTGGTGGGCAAGATCACCAGAGGTTGCTGTTTAGGTCTCCTAAGTGGGACAGGCCCTTAGGTCTTGAAAGGCAGTGCAACTTATTAACAAATGAATGTGTTTAATAAAATTATGCTTGGCAAAACTTGATACTTGTTTTTGGAGGGGCTATTTGTTGACAATTGTATATTTGTTACTAAAATTGAAACAAAGAACTTAAATTAAAACATACTTAGTGTTATAACGTAACAAAAAAAGAACTGCAGATGCTGGTTTATACCAAAGATGGACTCAAAATACTGGAGTAAATCAGCGGGTCAGGCAGCATCTCTGGACAAAATGGACAGGTGACGTTTCAGGTTGGGACCCTTCTTCAGACTGAAACGTCACCTATCCATTTTCTCCAGAGATCCTGCCTGACCCACTGAGTTATGGGCCTGTCCCACTTGCGCGACTTTTTCAGCGACTGCCGGCACGTTGCAGGTCGCCGAAAATGTTCAACATGTTGAAAATCCAGCGGCGACCAGAACAAGGTACGACTCTTTGCGCCACTACTCTTGACCATACAGGCTTCACCCTGCGACATGTCGGCAGGGTGTCGCCTGTATGGTCATGAGTAGTCTCCTCAGTCGCCCAAAGAGTCGGAGCATCTTTCTGGTCGCCGCTGGATTTTCAACACGTTGAAAATGTACGGTGACCTGCAACGATCTATGACGGGTGCCAGCAGTCACTGAAAAAGTCACGTAAGTGGGACAGACCCATTACTCCAGCATTTTGTATCATATTTAGTGTTAATGGAATAATAGGGGTTCATCTCCCCTTCATTTCTAACCCAAAGCGTATAGGGGAAAAGCCAAATATGCTTTAAAACGACACCAGGGTTTTACAAAATATATATCTATGATCTAACCACCAGATCTTAGAGTAAACTGAAGGAGACACCTTTCTGGCCAAAGGTAAGAGGTTTCCCCCCCCCCATTGAGTCATGGTTTTGCCACTCTTTGCTCTGTGCTTGGTGCAATGTCAATGCAGGTTGTTGTTGCATCTCATCTCACTGGGACAAGGCGATTTGCTTGCCATGTTCTATGCAAAGAGTGGACGTGATGCCAAATTTGCATGGCAACTTTAGTATCAACAGTTAAAAGAAGTTGACATTGGTTTTATAATATACCCTTCATGCAAAGTGAACACAAATCTTGAAATAAAAGGACACTCATTTGACTTATTCATTTTTAAGGATCTGGGCATTGCTGGAAAGGTCAACATTACCCAAATCAAATTGCCGTTGTCATTTTAGAGGGCTTTTATAGATGTAACCACATTGCTTCTCCATCCCCAATACTTTGGGCATTATCATTCAATGATCGCTTTTAGCTTACATTTAGTTTTCAAAGGAGTATTGAAATCAAAGGAATATAGCAGCAATCTAACTTGTTCAAATCAGGGAAATGATGAGCAAGATTTTCAGGCAATATCGTCAGAAGTCTTTGGAAGACTGTCGAGATCTTGCGGTGTTCCCATGTCCAAGAAGTCGTCAGCGCTCACTCTCGTGATTCCCTCTTTCTCGCTGTTTCTCGGCCTCCTGCCCTTTGCCCTGCTCTGTTGCCTTCTCACCGCGGGTGAGAGCTTGCACGAGCGAGGGTGTTTAGGGCTCAGAGACTCGGTGTAAGGGGTGATGTGCTTTTCGCTGGCTGTATGGACATCTCTTACCACATCTTTAATCAGCTCTTGCCTCTTACTATCGTACAGATGCCTCCCTATATCGTGCATCAGTTGCATCTCACTCACTGACCTCCTGGAGGAAAAACAAGATTGGGATAGCTCAATTGCACTGGAAGTACAAAGAATGATTCACGTTATTAGAACATAGAACAAAGCAAAATATAACATAGGAATACAATATTGGGTGCTGAGCATGATGCGAAGTTAAACTAATCCCATCTGCCCACACATGATCCAAATCCCTCCATTGATTAGTACGGGTGTCAGGAGTTATGGGACAAAGTCATGAGAATGGGGTTGAGAGGGAATGATAGATCAGCTGTGATTGAATAACGGAGTAGACTTGATCTTGCCGAATGGACTAATTCTGCTCCCATAACATATGAATACCACTAGCTTTTCTGCTTCCACCACCACACCCAGCATCGTGTTTCAGGCACCCACCAATCTCTGTGTACTAAAGCGTGTCCCACCCATATCTTTAGACTTTTAGACTTTAGAGATACAGCGCGAAACAGGCCGCGCCAACGAGCGGTCACCCCGTAAACTAGCATTACCCTGCACCACAGGGACAATTTACAATTTTACCGAATCCAATTAACCTACAAACCCGCACGTCTTTGGAATATCCTTTAACCTTTGCCCATTTTTCCTTAAATCTATGCACTTTAGTCTTTGACATCTTCACCCTGGGGGAAAAGGTTCTGACTGTCTACCCTATCTATGAATCTCAGAATTTTATATACGTCTATCAGGTCTTTCCTCAACCTCTGACGCTCTAGAGAAAACAATCCAGGTTTATCCAACGTCTCCTTGTAGTTAATATCCCCTAATTCAGGCAGCATTCTGATAAACCTCTTGCACCTTCTCCAAAGTCTCCACATCCATCCTGTAATGGGGCGACCAGAACTACAGGCAGTATTACGCTAACCAAAGTACTAAAAAGCTGTATTATGACTTTGTGACTCTTATACTCAATGTTCCAACCAATGAAGGCAAGCCTACCATATGCCTTCTTTACCACTCTACTTGTGTTGCCACAAGCCCCTTTCTCTACCTCAGGACTTCCCAAAGTATTTCGTAATTTGACAGTGTAATTCTCTCCTCCAATATTAGAAGTGCACAGACAACTTGCAAACAAGAAACCCCACCGTGGCCATAAGCAATACTGACCATATAACCTATTCCCAAGCAGACATGAGAGGCTGCAGATGCCGGAATCTTGAGCAAATAAAAAAAATGTTCTAGAGGAACTCAACGAGTTGGATAGCATTTGTCCCTATACCTCGTCCCTCACATCCACCCAAGGACCCCAGCAGCCCCTCAGGTGAGACAGAGCTTCACATGCACCTTCTCCAACCTCTACATTTTATACACCAAATGTACTGCATTTGGTGCTCCCGATGTGGCCTATACATTGGCGAGACCAAACGTAGACAAGGCAACCGTTTCATTGCACACCTGTGATCGGTTTGCCAAGGCCTGCTGGATTTCCCAGTTGCTAATGGTTTTAACTTCCCTTCCCATTCCCATACTAAACTTTCCATTCTGGGCTTCCTCCATTAGTGAAGTGAAGCCACACAAAAACTGGAGGAACAGCACCTCATAATCTGCTTGGGTAACTGACAATCCAATGGTATGAACATTTTAGGTAACAAACATCCCCGTCCACACATATTTTCTCACCTTCCAGTGCCCCACCCTGGTGCACACTCAATTTTCCCAATAATCCCGTCTCCCCTCCATCCACTTCCACATTTGTCACTCCCTCTGGCTTTACATTTCACACCTCTTCTCATCTGACACCCTTCTGTCCTCTTTCCATCCCTAGCCTTTATCCATGCCAGCACATCAGTACTTTGTTTTGTGTTGAGATCCTTAATATCTTCTCAAAACCAGACCAACACAGATCTTACATTTCAAAATAAGACATGCAGCAAATTGCTTGAGGAGACACAGGGAGCTGCAGATGCTGGAATCATGAGCAAAACACAAAGTGCTGGAGGAACTCAGCAACAAAAGGGTAGGGAATGGATAGGTGTTGTCTCAGGTCGGGACCCTTCTTCAGTCCATTCCCTCCCCAAATGCTGCCAGGCCAGCTGTTCCTCCAGGACTTTGTGTTTTGACCTAATTCAATTCAGTGGGTCAGGCAGCATCTATGGGGGAAAGAAACTACACCCTATTGTGTGTATGTCTTATTCTGATCCAGGGCGGAGATCATGCACGAGGGTAAGATAAATACAGCATTTAGAATCAATTCTGAAAATAAGAATATATATACCTTACGGTCAAAATAAGGCAGTTCTCAAAGTAAAGTCAAATGTAGACATAAAGCACAGATTTCAAAGTAAGAAGAATACAGATTTTCGGCACAACTGAAACAAATTTAAAAATCAGTGTTTGTCTCGAAATAAGATAAATGTAATCTTAAAAGTAATTCTTTTAAGATTATATTGTCTTGTGTTCTGAGACAATTCTATTGTCTATTGTCTAAAAGTAATTCTGAAAATAAAGCAAATAGGCATCTTAAGCAAGAATATTGAAATTGCACTAATAATATATTGAGATATCTCAAAACAAGACAGATGTTGGATATAATTCTGAAAATAAGTCAAAAGCTGTCAGCAGCTTGAACAAAGACATCAATATTACACAAACATATCTTAGACATATCTCAAAACAAGACATTCTTGGACACACAAAAAACAAGACATTATGCAGATGATTGGCCGATCAGACTGACTAAGAGCCTGTGTAAACGAAACATTTCTTGTTCGACGATTTATCACCTCATCGGCCGACTCTCCGATAGCAAAGCAGTACAGAGGATGCAGAGAACGATCAACCCCTGAGATTGGGAGCGAATTCCGAGCGAGCCCATTGAGACTGTAAATAAAAATCGATCAAAATCAGTCACTGTTTAAGAAAGAACTGCAGATGCTGGACAAAAAAAAAATCAAAGGTAGACAAAAAATGCTGGAGAAACTCAGCGGGTGAGGCAGCATCTCTGGAGAAAAGGATTAGGCGACGTTTCAGGTCGAGACCCTTCCTCACCGTTGAGGAACACCGAGGAAGGGTCTCGACCCAAAACGTCGCCTATTCCTTCTCTCCATAGACTTTGCATCACCCGCTGAGTTTCTCCAGCATTTTTGTCTAAAACCAATCACTGCACCAGTGCAACAAAACAACCCACTTAATTAGATTGGGGTATCTAATCAGAGGACAGCGTCCAGTAAAGCCGAGTCCCAATGATACGACCCGCTTGTACAAATTACACCGGGAAATAAAGACACAGAATTCTAGAGTAACTCAGCGGGTCAGGCAGCATCTCTGGAGAACATGGACTGGCTATGTTTCGGGTCGGGACCCTTCTTCAATTCATCGGCTTCGCTGAACGACTTGACTTAACATTGCCAAACAGAGTTTAACTAAACGGGAGGTTTCAGTTCTTCAGAACGGAGCCCGCAAGATTAAGGGCAAATTGCGGTGTTCTACTCAAGACATCAAACACCCTAGAATTTCTACATTGGGCTCAGTCAGACCCATTAAACCTGGACGCAGTTACAACACTGCGAGCAACACTCACCCAGATCAAAGTGTTGAGAGAGTTGGCAAAACTCTTTGCTTGTGTTGGCTGCTGGAATAACTTGCTCGGTTTGCCCGAAGCACTTGTTTGAGGGGTAGTGGGGTTATATATGGGGCGTTGGGGGTGGTGTTGGTGTTGGTGGCGAGATTTTTAAAAGCACTGATCGCATCTAAAGTGTAGTGTTGGGTGTCAGATTAGCCTGTCCGTCAACCTGACATGTGTACCAGCTCCGTGGATTCAGAAATGCCTCTGCTGGCTTCTTAAACCCCTACTTCTGAAATGGGTCAGGGAGTGGTAAAGCACGGGCGACCGTTCGTCCCATCCTCCCCGTACTAGCCCACCGAAAGATAACTACAATAAACCCACTGCCTTCTTCCTGACCCTGTATGCATCTAATTTCCTTTAGTTAATTCAGTTTGCATTTGTTTAGAGTGGGTTTGTGAGCAATGCTCCAGGTCACATTCATCCTGTGATTGTGAGGGCCAAAACCGTGGAGAGAATAATGAAAAGAGCACACATGTAGGATCAGCGTAAACGGGTGGTCGTTGGTCGGCATGATCCCGGTGGGCCGAAGGGCCTGTTCTTCTGCTGCACTTTTTTTTTCTGACTCTATAACTACTTCACAATAAGTGTTACCCAGAACTGGTGATTTATAAACATGCAATCTAACCTCCCCTTGCTTTGTACTCTCCGTCTCCATTGATAATTATTTTAATTATTACTGTTTTGATGCTGGGCATATATTTTAAAATCTGTTATGAAGTATGTTGGCACAATGATAAATGAATGAAATACCATGAAATACATTTAATTTATTTCCTGTTAATAAAATACTCGTATTGTAATAACCCAGTGGTCCATTAGATCCAAGCTGATTCTTTCTTATTTCTCTTCCATTTCTGCAATTTAATCGTTTTAGACTTTAGAGGTACAGCATGGAAACAGGCCCTTCAGCCCATCGAGTCTGTGCCGACTAGCGACCATCCCATACACTAACACCATCCAACACACGAGGGACAATTTTGCAATTTACCAAAGCCAATTAATCTACAAACCTGGAGTGTGGGAGGAAACTGAAACACCCAGAGAAAACCCTGTCGTCACAGGGAGAACGCACAAACTCCGTACAGACAGACATGATCAACCCCGGGTCTCTCTGGCTGTGTAAAGGCAGCAACACTCTATGCCCACCGTGCCGCGCTCTCTCACACGTTGATCAAATCCCTTTGATTGCTTTACCATTAATTGAGTGATGATTGGCAAATGAGTGGCAAATTAACCCACTAATCACTTTCAAATTGATCTTCAAAAACATAACGATCCTGAATATGTATGTAATCTGTACAGATTGGGGTTTTCTCCCGGTGCTCCGGTTTTCTCCCACACTCCAAAGACAAGCAGGCTTGCAGGTTAATTGGCTTCGGTAACATTGTAAAATTGTCCCTGGTGTGTAAGATGGTGTTTTATGCCCCTGTCCCACTTGGGGTGGTTTCCGCTCCTTCGATAGAACTAGAGATGAAATACATTTTACTCGTAGAACATAGAAGAAGCGGAAACCAATTTCGACCATTAGGGAGACTGTCAAAAACCTCCGGAAACCGCACGGAAACCTTGGGTGGGGCGCAAAGTCTCCAGAGGTTTCCGTTCAGGTTTCCCAAGTGGGACAGGGGCATAAATGTGTACTGGTCCCCGCAGACTCGGTGGGCCGAAGAGCCTGTTTCCGCGCTGCGTGTAAAGTGTAAAAGTACACGGCAGACATCAAATTGATGTGTGAGCTCAGGAGACGTCCCTCTCTCCGGACAGCAGGGAGGAGAGTGTGGTCCCTGACCCACAGGGACGTGTTGTGGGAATCTGGATGAAGGAGTACAGCGTTCTGGCGACGGGGGAGATGAAGAGGGCTGAACGCAGGCTGATGCGGGGGAATCGGATCCAGTATGGAGCTGTGGGGTTGAATGGCCTATGCTTGTGCTGCTTACATTTTACTCTCTAATGCTGCAAGAAAGTTTGCAAACAAGGTAGCGGGTGAGAAGGAAGAATGAGTGCAACCAATAAAAGACACGATGTGCTGGCGCAACTCCGCGGGTCAGGAGGCATCTCCGAAGAACACGGATGGATGATGTTTTAGGTGGGAACCTATCGTCTGAAGGAGGGTCCCGGCCTGAAATGTCACCGATCTATGTTCTTCAGAGATGCTGTCTGACTTGATGTGTTACTCCAGCACTTTGTGTCTATTTTTAAAACCAGCATCAGCAGTTGATTGCTTCTACTACTTAATGCAACCTAATGGCTTTCAGGGTGAATTCTCTGCTGGGATTCCTGATCTGGGCATGGATTTCACCAGGTCATTCTCTGTGTAATGTCTGCTCCAGATCTCCCTTGCCTCTGATTCAGCTTGTGCACTTAAGCCTGTCCACAGAAGCTGAACCATGACCATCCTTGTTGATGTTCCTGTGTGGTACTGAGGGGGTTGTCAGACGGGCTGATGTTCAGAGGATAATTAAACTGAGGCCACATCTGTCCTCAAGGTTGTGGGAGGGCCCGCAGTGTCATGGAGTCATAACGTCATTCAGTGTGCAAACAGGCCCTTCGGCCCAACTTGGCCACACTGACCACCCATGTCCCATCTACACTAGTCCCACCTGCCAATGTTTGGCCCATATCCCACTTAACCTATCTTATCTATGTACCTGTCCAAGTGTTTCTTAAATATTGCGGTAGTACCTGCCTCAACTACCTCCTCCTGCAGCTCGTTCCATGCACCCACTACCCTTTAAGGTGAAAAGGCTATCCCTCAGGTTCCTAGTAAATCTTTCCCCCCTCACCTTAAACCTGTGTCCTCTGGTTCTTGATTCCCCTACTCTGGGCAAGAGACTGTGTGTCTATTCAATTTATTCCTCTCATGATTTTGTACACTTCTCACGAAAAAGAAATGCAGATGATGAGGTTCTGAAATAAAACTCAAAAATGCTGGAAACTGTCAGCAAGTCAGGTAGCATCTGAAAGGAGACAGTTAACATTTCAGCTCATAGAACCGTAAAGCACAGAACCAGGCCCATCTTCTCAACACATCCATGCCAACCAAGACCTAATGCCAACCTATCTACACTAATCCCATTTACCTGAATTTGATCCATATCTCTCTAAACCTGTCCTATGCATGCACCTGTCCAAATGTTTATTATGTTGTTATGGGACCTGCCATAAGTACTTCTCTGGCAAATTTATCAGAACATTTCTAACCCTTCCTAGTCCTGGCAATGATCTTTACCTATGTTTCATTCACAGATGCTGCCTGACCAGCTGAGTGTTTCCAGCAATCTTTCCTATGTATGTAATCTCTCTCTTGTTTTATCTATTCTACGATATTTGAATGAAAGCCCCATGTGCGAGTTGGTATTTGAGGTCAGCACTGATTATTTGGCTTTTGGTGGGAGGTTCCTGTGTGCATGGGGAGCTCTTGCCTTCGTCACTCTCTCATTGACTAACTTCACAAACGTCGCTATTTGTGGTGAGATGCTTTGGGCCATTGTGAAAAGGAGGATGAAGGTGATAAATAAATGCAAGTAAGGACTGTTTGCATTTAACAAACTCGACATGCTTGGATCAAAATGCCAAGTCTGGTGTCCCACACATAAAGGCTTGAACTTAGCTAATGTCATTCTGCTTCCCACTTACACCCATCTCGTTAAGTCCCATTGAGTTAAGAATGTTGACCACTCCTGGGTCAAGCCTGACATGCTGAGGCTTCCACTTGTCAGAGGACGATATGGTGGGCAGCTCAGGGTAAGGAGCCGGGAAGAAGGGAACGTGGCGGAGGCTCAAGCGGAGGATAGGAACCAGTCAGGGCAGTGGGATCGAAAGGGCTTTTTCTGTGTTGTGTATATTTTATATGAAGAGATATTTATTTGAGAAAATGGTTGCAAATGTTTGGATTTTTCTATCCTAGAGTACCCTGGATGCTCATTTACAGCGTGCACTGACAGAGCCATCAAGTCACACAGCATGGAAACAGTCCCTTCGGCCCAACGCGTCTATGCTGACCAAGATCCCTCTTCCAAGCTAGTCCCATTTGCCTGTGTTTTGCTCCAAATCCCTCCGAACCTTTCCTATCCACTAGCTAGTTTTTGGAAGATGAGGCAACAAAGAGACAGGGTGTGAAAATTGACCATCCTCGTGATCTTGGAGTTTCATGGAGATGCAGCACTGAAACAGGCCCTTTGACTCACCAAATCCATGCCGACCATCACCCATGCCTAGATAAATTCATTAAAAAAATTCTCCCCACCATCTTATAAAATCCACCCCAGATTCTACCCCTCACCCACACAATCTACTGCGGCCCATTAATGTGGGAGGAAAACAGAGCTACCCAGGGGAAGCGCACGCAGTCACAGGGTAAGCCTACAATCTCCACACCGACAGCACCGGAGGTCAGAATTGAACCTGGGTCTCTGAGGCTGTGAGATAAGGCTCTACTAGTTGTGAACATTGTGCCACCTAATCTTGTTGATTGATGGGGCAGACACAAAGGGTGAGAAAGTTCTCCCCTGCCCCCGTTTCCTCTGTTGTCACATCATTGATCTACTTGTCTGGGCTCAGCAGGTGTAGTTCACCTGCGTCTAGAGATAGGTACAAAAAGCTGGTGTAAATCAGCGGGTCAGGCTGCATCTCTGGAGAGAAGGATTGGTTCCTTCTTCAGATTGCTTTAAAATGAAAGTAAAACAGTCGATAGTCTATCTCCTGACACGGAGACGGTGAGATCAAGAAAGCAGAGGGAGGTGTGTCTGGGTCTGAGATAGCGTCATAGAGCGATACAGTGCAGAATCAGGCCCTTCGGCCCAACTCACCCACGCCGGTGCTGCAGATGCTGGGTTTCAGCCCTGAGTTCAAGGGTGCAACATTGACACACATTGTGTGGGATTAAGCTAGAGAGAGTGCAGTAAAGATTCACAAGGATGTTGCCCAGGATTGGAGGCTTTGTGCTACAAGGAGAGCTGTTTTCCTTGTAGTACAGAATGCTGAGCGGTGACTGGATAGAGATTTAGAAAATTATCAGGGGCATAAATAGGGTAGATAGTAGTCACAGTATGAGAGTCTTAGCAAGAGGGGACATGTTTAAGGCGAGAGGAGAAAGATTTAAAGGGGACCCGAAGAACAAATTATTCATGCAGAAAGAGCTGCGTAGCATCTGGTTAGTAGCGCACCAGTTCCAGAAACAAAGTCCAATGTCCGCAATGGGCTAGAGGTCAATTGGACAGTATCCAAGCATATGGAAAGACCGTTCAGAAGTTAATAACAGTGTGGAGGTAACTGTTCTTAGGTCTGGTGGTGCGCACTTTCAAGCTTCTATATCTGTCCAACGGAAGCAGGAAGTGTAGACGGAGCCAATTGTAAAGAGCCTGGTCTGTGTGATGGACTGGGCTACATCCACAACTCTCTGCAATTTCTCATGGACCTGGGTAGAGCTATTCCCAATCCAGGCTGTGATGCAACCCGACAGTATGGTTTCGATGGTGTATCTGCAGATGTTTGTAAGTGATGAGAATCATTGGAGACATACCAAATTGCCTCAATCTCCTGTGAAAGTAGAGGCATTGGTGTGCCTTCTTGGCACAATATTTAGGCCAAGGACAATAGGTGCAAGAGTAGGCCATTCGGCCTTTCGAGCCAGCACCGCCATTCAATGTGATCATGGCTGATCACCCCAATAAGTACCCCATATCCCCTGACTCCGCAATCTTCAAGAGCCCTATCTAGCTCTCCCTTGAAATTATCCAGAGAACCGGCCTGCACCGCCCTCTGAGGCAGAGAATTCCGCAGACTCACAACTCTCTGTGAGAAAAAGTGTTTCCTCGCTTCCGTTCAAAATAGCTTACCCTTTATTCTTAAACTGTGGCCCCTGGTTCTGGAGTCCCCCAACATCGGGAACATGTTTATGCCTCTATCATGTTTAAACCCTTAATAATTTTATATGTTTCAATGAGATTGAAGGAACTTGGAAGTTCTCAACTATCTCCACTGTGGATGCTGATCGGGGCTAGTTGATAACTAGCTCCATTGTCTTGCTGACATTTTTGGGAGAGATTGTTGTCCTGGTACCATGTTACTAAATTACCTATCTCCATCCTGTACTCCAATTCAGGTCAATCACCCTTCATCAGACCTTATGAATACTTCTGGATACATGAGAGGGGAGCAATTTAAAAGGGACTTCGGGAACATTTTCACTAGTTTGTATCTGGGATGAGCTGCCAGCGGAAGCTAGAGTGGCGGATATTATTATGACTTTTGACATATGGAAGATAGACACAAAGTGCTGGAATAACTTGGTCAGGCAGCATCGTTGGAGAAAAAAAGAGTGGGTGATGTTTTGGGTCTGAACCCTTCTTCAGACAAAGTAGAAGTATGTGGGGGGGGGGGGGGGGGAGCTGGAGATAGGAAAAGACCAGAACAAATCAGGGCCGGCAA
This sequence comes from Okamejei kenojei, assembly GCA_035221665.1. Taxonomy (NCBI): domain Eukaryota; kingdom Metazoa; phylum Chordata; class Chondrichthyes; order Rajiformes; family Rajidae; genus Okamejei; species Okamejei kenojei. The sequence continues at coordinate 14,491,667 of CM069148.1, read as the reverse complement.
CAAATGACCAAGGAAGGGTGGAGCCCACAATGGCCCATTGTTGGCTCGGGACAGGAATGGTTTACAGGGATTTGGGCAAAATGCAGGTATATGGGACAAGCCCTGTGTGCCAACTTGTTACACATGGACAGGGATGGGGGGGGGGGGTCCATGCTGTACAGCTCTCTATGACTCGATGATTCTATATGAATGTCCCTATTGCTCGATGGAACAATGATGACTGCCTCAGTGCATCAGAGCTTTCATCCAGAGGATGCAGACAGAGATAATCAGGAAGGGAACAGGAGGGGAATGAGGAGACTTCAGCTTCACTGATCAAAATGTTGTGATCTGGGACACACTGACAGTAAAGAGAGTGGAAGTTGATTAAAAAGGAACTTTCAAAGAGGAATCAGAAATATCTTGATCAAAAATCAAGAGTGTTTAATTGTCAAACGTACCGAACAATGACATTCTTACTTGCTGCAGCTTAACAGGCCCATAAACATAATAACACACAGTTAATAACACACCAATTAAAATACAATAAATTAATAACTGTAATATTAATTAACCATAATAGTAAAAAAGCTGAACTCTACAGTGCAACCAAAGGGCACAGATCATAGTTGCCGAGGTTAGTGTTGTGTGGTGTTGAAGAGCCTGATGTTTGCAGGGAAGAACCTGGAGGTCACGGTTTTCAGGCCCCTGTACCTTCTTCCTGATGGTAGCAGCGAGCTGAGAGTGTGGCCAGGGTGCTGTGGGTCTTTGATGATACTGGAAAGGGGAGTGGGTTGACATAGTTGGCCTTTCTTTCACTTATGGCATCTTACTGTGCACGAATTGGCTACCATATTTCATATTTTATAAAATTGGGCAAAGGACCAGCATGAGCATGATGGACCAAATGGCCTCTGGCTGCATAGCAACATACGGTTACAGTGCTGAGTGCCTGAATGTTGAGTAAAGGCATCCTCTCTCCCACATCATCCCCCTCTATCCTTTACCCCACACCCTCTGCTGGTCCTCAACCCATCACCCTCTGTGTAAGGTGGTAAAGTCCCAACGTTAAGGGCCCTTTGTGGATTCATCCATGCAATGTGCAATGGCCAACCCGTCATCTATTGCCTGGGAACTGAGTGGGTTGCTGGACTGTATCAGAGGCTTGTTGATAGTCAACTATATTGCTGCTTCTTCTTCTTCTTTCGTGTGGCGTGCACAGCCTAAAGTTGTAGGACAACTTGTTCTATTTGATCTTCTGTTTGTGCATGTCGAGTTGATTGCATTAGTCGAAACAGGGCGGGCCACGTGAAGGTTGCAATCTTCCACCCCGTCAACTATATTGCAATCGATATAGAGTTACTAGTTAGTCAGACACATCTGGGTTTCCCTGGTTGACCAGTTTCCTAGTAGTCAAGTTGGTCAACACCTCTCCTCTCTCATATTTAAATGTCCTGTAAGTATTGTCTTGTTTATTATTTTCTACCTGTACCGAGGTACAGTGAAACGATTTGTTTGTGTGCTATCCAGTCAAATCATACCATACATGAGTACAACCAAGCCATACATGTACAACAGGTTAGCTCAAAGAGAAAAACACCAGAATGCAGAATATGGTGTAATAGCATCATAGTGTTACAGTTGCAGAGAAAGTGTTGGTTAAAATAAAGTGCAGGGCTCACAATGAGGTAGGTTGGAAGATCGGGACTACACCATCAGCTTATGGGAGGACCGTTCAGCAGTCGGATTACAGTGCGGAAGAACCTGAATCTGGTGCTACGTGCTGCAAGCTTTTGTATCTGCTGACCGACGGGAGAGGGGAGAGGGGAGAGGAGGGAATGATCGGGATGAAAGTAGTCGCTGATAATGTTGGCTGCTTTC